>JANZLD010000002.1:44684419-44697455 GCA_026413575.1 Erythroxylum carthagenense
CTCTCCCAGCTCTACCACCCATTTAACTAACCATCCAGAGGTTTCAGGCTTTTGAAGGCATTATCTGAGAGGTTGATTCATCCATACCTCAATTGTGTGACTCTGGAAGTAGGGCCTGAGTTTCCGTGCGGCGGTTATCAATGATAAGGCCAGCTTCTCAATGGATGCATATCGTGCTTCTGGCCTGTTCAAGACCTTACTGACATAATAGATTAGGAATTGTTTATTTCCGTCTGATCGAATGAGAACCGCGCTGATCGCCCCTTCTTTAATTGCTAGATAAATGATCAATGTCTCCCCCTCAACGGGGCTCTGCAAAATGGGCGGACTGGTCAGGTATTGCTTTAGGTGCTGAAATGCTTTCTCGCACTCATCTGTCCATTAGAAATGAGTCACGTCTGCCTTCCTTAAGATTTTGAAAAATGGGAGGCACTTGTCCCCCATCCTAGAGACGAATCTGCTAAGAGAAACTATCCGCCCTGTCAATATTTGAACATCTTTTAAACATCGTGGTGAGGGCATTTGAACGACAGCTTCAATCTTTTCTAGGTTTACTTCAATCCCTCGTTGAATAATCATGAATCCTAGGAATTTTCCAGTTGCCACACCAAAAACGTATTTTTCAGGGTTCAGCCTCATTTGAAATTTGTTAAGGGTCAGGAAGACTTCTTTGAGGTTTTCCACATGCTCGGCAACCGTCTTGCTTTTGACTACCATATCATCCACATAAACTTCCACTGTCTGACCGATCTGTTTCTTAAAAACTTCCATAACGAGGCGCTGATAAGTAGCCCCTGCATTTTTCAAACCGAAAGGCATTACCTGGTAGCAGTACATGCCCTGGTCGGTTATAAAAGCCGTCTTTTCTTCGCCTTCAAGACTCATTTGTATCTGGTGATAACCGGAGAAAACATCCAAGAAACTGAGGAGCTCATGCCCTGATGTAGCATCTACTAGTTGATCGATTTTTGGTAGGGGGAAGCTGTCCTTTGGACATGCTTTGTTCAAGTTAGTGAAATCGATGCACATTCTCCATTTTCTGTTTTTCTTCTTCACCGGTACCACGTTCGCCAACTACTCAGGGTACTTGACTTCTCGAATGAACCCAGCATCGAGTAATTTTCCTATCTCTTTCTCGATCACCTCCTGCCTTTCTTTGCTCTGCCACCACTTCTTTTGTCTGATTGGCTTGCAGTCTTTCTGAATACTGAGAGAATGAGGTGCTACTGCTCGAGAAATTCTAGGCATATCGCTCGGTACCCAGGCAAAGACCGATCTATTCTCTATCAAGCAATCTGCGATCTCTTTGGCCAGCCCTTTTTCGAGCTCAGTGCCTAGATTCATGAATTTGGATCGGTCTTCTTCGTCTAATATTATCTGTTGCGTTTCTTCGGTAGGGTTCATCCTCTCAGTTTCTTCGTCGACTCTGACATCAAAGGAACGTGTTAAAACTACCGCTCCATCAAGGGCCCTCGTTTCAGCCATGTAGCATTCCCTAGCGATTCTTTGTTGACCCCTGACAAGACCGACTCTGTGAGGTGTTGGGAATTTCATCGCTTGATAGTAGGTGGAAACAATTGTTCTGAGGGCATTTTGAGTCGCTCTTCCAATTATTACATTATATGCTCCGACAAACTTTACCACCAAGAATTCGACAATCTTCTCTATTTTATGTGGCTTTTGCCCAAATTTTACTTTCAAGAAGACCCGAGCAAATGGGTAGGCTGATGCCCCTATTACCCCTTTGATGGGTCCCTCTATTGGCAATAGTCGCTCTTCCGGTATCTCCATCTGCTTAAATGCGTCCTAATAGAGTAGGTCGACCGAGCTACCTATGTCAATCATGACCTGTTTTACCTCGCTACCATCCATATTCAAGGTGACCACTAATGCATCGTCATAAGGATAGCTAACACCCTCCAAATCAGATTCGTCAAACGAGATCACCCCATCATTTTGCCTCTTTTTCTTTGCTAACAAGTCTTCAGCGACCTGCCTGGCATACCTCTTTCTTCCTCTGACAATGGACCCTCCTGCTGCACTCCCACCAGAAATCATGTTTATAACTCTAACCGGTCGGTCATCTTGCTGATTGGCATTTCTGTCGCCTCTTGCCCTGTTCTACCTCTAACCTGGACTGCCTTCTCGTGTTACGTTGGTCGTCTGAATTCCTGTTCTACCTCGCTCCTTCGTTCGTATCGTTTTGTTTCCAAGGCCTTCTCCAGTTATCAGACCGACCGTTCCTGCCCTCGTTATCCCGTTCGGCATTTGTACCGTGCTTCAAAAATCTACCGAGCTTTCCCCTTTGAATAAGGGATTCGATTTCTCCCTTTAAATCCCAACAGTCCTTCGTGTCATGACCTACGTCTTTATGGAAACGAAAATATAGTTCAAGATCCCTCTTTTTGAGAGGAGTTTTCAACTTATTAGGTCCTCGGAGGGATTCCCCTTCTGCCCTCATAGTTGCCAGTACTTCCGCAGATCGCCTGTTGAGCAGGGTGAAGGATTCTTGTCGTTGGTCCTTTCGGTCGATCGGCTTCCTCCAACTAGACTGATCCTTCTGCCTCTTGTGTGAACCGTCTGTTCTGCCGTTTGGCGAACGGTCATCTGCCCTGCGTTTTGTGTTTTTCAACACTTCCTCGAGCTGAATATATTTATCCGCCTGATTTCTTATCTCTTGAATAGACCTGGGCTGATCGAGGGCCAATGACTTTTTGAACTCTTCATCCCTCGTGTTGCTCATAAGGGCAGCCAACATGGACGAGCAGGTGAGGTGAGGGATTTCAACAACCTCATTGTTAAACCGAGCGATGAACTCTCGTAAACTTTCATTGCGCCCCTGGGTCAACTGCGTCACTTCCAAGACGGTCTTCTGTGGCCGTTTACTTGTGGCAAATTGGTTAAGGAATAGCAACGTAAAATCCTCAAAACAAGTTATGCAGCACGGAGGTAAACTGTTGAACCATCGTTAGGCTCCTTCTTGAAAGGTTGTACAGAAAGCCTTACATTAAATGGCATCGGGGATGCAATGTAGGTTCATCATCGATTGAAAATATTGAAGATAGTCGAGGGGGTTGGTCTTTCCAGTATATTTTTCGGGCATTGGTATCTTAGTACCGACCGCTGGAAGGCTATCCAGGATCTCCTGAGTGAAAGGAGAGCTATATTGTGTCGATGGCTGATCTGGACGGGAATTCATAGCCATGTTGATTCGATCGTCCACGATTTTTTCGAGAGTTTCAGCAGAATGGCGATCGGCTATCATACCCATCGGCCGAGTGGGGGTTTGCCGCTGTTCTATTTGAGATTGTAAGATTTGTCGAATCAGCAGATCGGCCGCTTCCTGTATTTGTCTTTGGGTAAGGGAGGGTGTATTGTGAGGGTGTGAATTGTTTCCGACGTTATCCTCCAGAGCTACGCTTTGTTCTTCTTGATCCCGATTCTGGGGTGGTGGTTGGTCATTTGGATGTGAGGATTGTGTTTGGTTATTTGGGTTTAACGGGGGTAGCTCGTTTGCGCTAGGGTTATGGGTGATAGGTGGAGGATGAGTCTGGGGGTTATGATGCGCCGGTAGAAGGGCGGCGGCAGATAGTTGCAAACCCATTCGTTGCAGTGCAAGTGCTGCGACGACAGCTACATCCGGGTTTGTTGCTGCCGCCTGACTTATCTGTATATTTCTGGACGAGGTGCCATGACGCCCGACCCCACAGTGGGCGCCAACTGGTTCAGCCTGATTCTGTTGGGGCTAGACGTTGTTGCTTGGATCCATGATCTTGATGAGCTTCAACTTGGAGAGACCTGCAAAAGCAATAAGGCATATCGGGAGTTGATCGCCGGCTTGCCCCTCCGATGTCTAAGTTAGTTCTTTGTTGTTGGTTTATGTATTTATGAATAAAGAGAATTAGGGTTCTGATAGTCGTACTTGCCTCGTGAGGAGATAATGATCTTATATGGTAAATACCTGACGTGTTTATGTTTAATTCAACGTCTCTGTCGTATTTAACTCAACATTATGGGAATGAGCCGACCGGCCCATATGCCATCCTGAAGCTGGACCTGGGCCTAACATGACCGACTCGATCACTTATATTTGGTATATGAGGAGTATCGTCCAACATTTTTAGTCTTCATTTAGAGAGGACAGTTAGTTTTATAAACAAAAGTTCTTTAGTTTAAATAAACGGAAATTTCGTATCGATTCATCATTTAGATTATAAAAGAGTCAAACTTTGCTCGAAAGGTTTGTGTTTTACATTTTTTAAAATGCAAAGATTAGATCATCGAATTAATCTAATCTTTGCATTTTTAAACCAAATTATCTTTTCTATTCAAATTAAAATATTTGCTTAATTACCTATATGTTTGTGGTAAGGACTCGTGGTACATTGACTAACAAGTGCTTAGCATAAACACTTACCGGAAACATAAACATAACATAAAGTGAAATTTAGCAAATGTTGCTGAGTTAGTCGGGTGAAATGATAAAAGACAATGACTTAGTCGGATGGTAATTTTGCTAAGTTCACCGAATGAACATTGATTTAAAATATGCAAACTTTTTTCGGGCGCATGAATAGAGGTATAAAAACAGCGCTTTGATCAATAAAAAATAGAACAATTTCTGTATTTTAATGCTCTGATAACGTGTCGCACAGACAAAGTCGCCTAAATTTCCCATATTTTGACCAGCCTTTAAAACGTGAAACACAGATAATAACTACTGTCTTTTCAGAAATGAGAAGAGTTGACGCTTCCTACACGTGACCTAAAACGACAGGATGAGGATAACTAGATATGTCACGCTGGCAATGGCCAACACTGTCATTCCAATAACCACGTGGCACGACCGAGATGAAATCAGTATGGCACCCGGCATGGTGGATCACGTGACGTCGGGCAGGATAGTGGGTTTTGTCTTATTGATGACGTGCACACGGCGCACCGTCCTGAAACGACTTTTGTCTGTGTTGTGGTGGCGGCCCTCTTGGTGCCTCCCTTACGCACGTGTAACCCGCTGTTGGCAGTTTTCTGTGTTAATGGATACCAAGATGAACTATTATTTTGTCAAAAGTTTTTTTTATCAAAAATATTAAAAGAAATGATGCATTCAACATCTTTATTTATTTATTTATCGACTTTTCATTACTTGTTCATCTTTCTTCTTAAATTATTGTTATCCTCGTCAAACTTCAATCTTCTTAGTGCAAGGAACATGTGTTATTAGATATAATTTCATAATTGTAACAACTTAACTTTATATTACACTAGTAACTTTATTTTGGACCTAAGAATTATAAACTTGAAAATAATTAGTTAGGAATTGATTAATTCTTTTATATAACATTATAACCTTTTCACCTTTCTGTTGAAAAATCTAGACGGGATCTGATCCTGACTATAATGACACAATTACGAAAGTTTTTTCTCATTTTGATTTCTTAAAAATCAAGGTTATTTTAATTTTATAAAATAATTAACACAAAATTATAATAAAATATGAATCTTAATTAGTACTTTATCCGAAGCTTGATCCTCATCTTGTGATGTCTCTCGAACTACTTTAAAAATCGATCCATCTTAACTACTGTACTCACACAAGTATCCAGCCTCTAATATTATTCACACAAAAAAGGTCGAGAGAATTCTATCATTCTTACGAAGAAGGCTAAGCAAAAATGTTAATTTCATTAGAGTTTAAGTCTATTTATAATAAATTGTAAATATTTTAGTAATTTAATTAAAATTAAATTAGATTACAAATAATTCTAATTAAATACCAATTATGTCCAAATAAGATCCAATATCTTATATTAATCCTTATTTATTAAATATCTCTTATTTAATCATAAATTTTTTCAAACTTTACAATCAAGTCTAACGTGATTAAAAATATCTTTGTTATCTTCAATTTGTTCTTTATGTGTGATTCATTAAGTTCCTAAATATGTTGACAATAATTATAAATCATAATTCATTTTAATTTATCTAATCCTAATTATAATTATAATTATAATTAGTATTAGGATTAGATAAATTAAAATTCTTTTAATTTATCTTTAACTATCCAATTAATCAATTTATAATCATAGATCAAGATTGACATTCGAGAAATCATTATGACCAACCAAATATTTAAGCATGTTAAAGTAGTTTTGACTAACCATTCTGTGCATGATTTTTTTCGTATAATTCAATTCTTTCATTATTTAATGTTCCGATTAGACATAGAATATGAAATTAATATTTGCTCTATTTTAAGTCCAATTATAATAGTTCTCATCCATTACTTATTGATTCAATTAATAATATTTATAAACTATTTACAAAGCGTCATTCTACATTAGACAAAGATTTTCTGAATTAATACTAATCGAGAATAACAAAACATTATCTCTAATTATTTTAAAGATATGAATCATATTTTGATCATACAATTACCTCTATATAGTTCATACTACATTTAACGACTACTGATTAAATAACCTATGATTAGAATAGGTCATAAATAGTATCAAAATAAAGCAATTCTTATACAAAAATAACTTTGAAGACCTCAAATTAAAGGATCTTTTATACAATTATCATAATTAGAATTTTTATAGATATACAATTACTGTCGATAAACTTTAATTAGAACCATTCTAATGGCAAAGCTTTTTTTAACTAACCTGCTTAGCCTAACCTAAGATTATGGTCGGTATTTTTAGCATGAGACTGGTTTCAAGCTTTTTTTTTTTTTTTTCAAGATTCTGATTAAGGTCGAACTTCGTGATCTAGCCTAGTTGGAAGTGACCAGAATCAACTAACCAAAATGATATCTTTTTATTCACCAGGTAAAAAAGTTAAAATGCTCGTCAGATGTTAGCTCTTCCAATTATTCTAGTGCAAACTCTAATCTTCCTCCTGCTCCTAATTCCTAGACTTTAGTCATTACTCGGCACAAATTTCTATTGTAATACTTGTGGAGTAATGAAATTTTATTTTTATTTGATATTTTAATGTAATTCTTTTTATTATATGATAAAATTATAATACAAATTATAATACTTTAAATATTTTATATTATCTTTATTTTTGTATTTGTATTATGATTAAATAATTATTTTTATATAAAAAGTAATATTGATAGAAATAAATAGATTGATGTCATTTTTAAGACATGGTTAATATAATATAAGAAATTATATAACATGATATACTGAGAAATTATTTTACAATTTAAAAAAATTTAAAAACTATTTTGTAATTTTTAAAAATGATCTAAAGCAGTATTTAATAATGATTGATACTTTACAGTGACATATCAAAACCAAAGTAAAAATTTGTGCTTTCTCATGTTTTCACTTATAATCTCTTCCAAATTGTGACGATACTCATCCTAAGACATCATCTTCTTAATTACCTAAAAATATAATGTAAAATAAGTAAATAAAATAGTTTTAAGTATAAAAATAAAATAATATATTAGTTATATATATGTTCTACGTAAATCAAATATTTATAGAAAGTATTTGATAATGAAAATCGGCCCATAACTTTTATTTGAAAAGGTATATTAATCATAAAATTAAGTAATGTAAATTATAAATGCTCAATGCTAATTCTTAACACTATGTGACGTGTGCACATATGTGGTTTAAAAATTAGAAAACAAAATGCACCATAAGTCCTTAAAAAGAGAATGAAGTGTAATCTCAGATAAGTAATGACGCGGAGGTCGTGACTATCAAAATGTAGCCATTTACTAGGAAAATGTGTACTAAGCAGTGACGTAGAAGGACGTCACCCACAGTCACAATGACGTAAGAGAATGCACAACTGCCATTGACGTTTGAGTCTCCCCATATCTCCCCCATAAAATCACAAAGAGCGCCCTCTCTTCATTCCTACATTTGCATTCATTCAGTCCTCATGCAAGAAGCAATACCGTTCAGAACATACCTACCGACAACAACCGCCGGAAACCGACAAATGCCCAGACATCGAGACGGTCCCGACAGTGGGAAGACTGCACATGCCCTCATACCCATGGGAGAAAACTATGTCCAGAACCTGGTGTCCGAGAATTCGGTAATAGTTTTTGGAAGACGTGGGTGTTGCATGTGCCATGTCGTGAAGAGGTTGTTACTTGGGCTCGGCGTTAATCCTCAGGTGTTGGATGTCGAAGAGGACGAGGAAAGTAGCGTGGCAAGTGAGTTGTTGAAGATTAGTAATGGTGACAAAGAAGGGAAAATGGTAGGTGAAGTGCAGTTTCCCGTGGTTTTTGTAGGTGGGAAATTATTCGGTGGTTTGGACAGAGTAATGGCTACTCATATATCTGGTGAGTTGGTGCCTATCTTGAAAGATGCCGGAGCTTTGTGGCTGTGACTATTATTACAAATTAATTTGCTTTTTTCTTTTGAGGTTTAATTGTCTGATTCCAGTTCCTGTTTTACAATATCTTAGTGGGATTTTTCTGAAGTTCTTTGTCTGGGGCATCATGGGAAGAACATAGCCTTTTTTTTTTTGTAGTTTAATTTTGAATTACAGAAGATACAAAAGGGCCCTGTAGATCGTTTAATCTTGTTGCGGATCTTGGTGTAGGTCAATTAACTTTTGTATTGATCATCATCATCATGAAAATTATAAATGAAGACTCTTTGGGATTGTGATATAACATCTAATTCCATTTGGATCTTCCCCGACACCATTGATTTTTCTTAGATAATCAACTGCCTTATGATAGACATTGATATATGTTATCCAATCAATTTCAAGATTAGCATATGGTTTATTTTAACCCAAACAATTAGAGGAGACTTAATCAACTCCTTCCACGTACAATCTATTTCCCAATTAAAGAAGTGAAGAAAAAAACACGACAGTGGAAAGAGATTGATGCAGGTTGTGTTGCGTCAGGCCTTTGTCACGAAGAACCGACGTCGAACAGTGCAAATCACGGTATTTATTCTGGGCCGCAAAAAAGAAAAAAAGAAGAAATCCATTGTATTTCATGTTCGGTAACAGCACAAAATCACCGACCTCAATTATTGAAGCTGAACTTAAGCATGTTTTGATGGCATAATTGGTTTGTGAGCTTCATATGGGTTCCACACGCCATAGCCAAGGCTGTAATACCTAAGAAGTCGCAGTCCGTTATTGATTTCACGTCACTTGCTCAATAATTCTTTGCAAGGAAAGAGATTTTGGGTACGTATATGTTAGAATAATTAACTCGCTGGAAAGCTTTTGTTCTTCTATAGGGCAGATAGGCCTGCTTTTCTATAGTTGATTTCGTAGAAAAGATGGTGGGTAGTACCATAATAACTAATAAATTAAAAGCTATCATTAAATCAAAATTTTTAATCCGCATAACAAAAGGAGGAAGAATTGGTCAAATTATTTAAGAGCTTCGGCTTCCACAAGTCCCTTAAAGACAGCTACAAATGACAAACTTAAATAAATTAGACTAGAAATAAATTAAAATGGAAGAAAAATTTCTTCTTTTTTTAGTCGAATAAATTAACTCAAAATTTATGTAATAAATTAGCTCATTTGTGACCATGACGTCAAAGGTTTGAATCACGAAAAGTTCTTTGTAAAAATTACAAAGCGGGAACCCTTGTGCTCGGATTACATTGAAACTCTTTCTTATTTATCTCATATAGTTTTATTTGTGTGTAACTTGTTAAATATTTATATTTATTAAGAAAATAAGACTTAACATGTAAGAATGATTTTATAATTTAAGGTCTTGAACTTTTTAATTGAGATACAGTGTCCAATTGTATATGAATCACATTTCTCCAAAACAAAATTACTTAAATTAACAATTTTCAGGATTTTCAAACGTTGAATAATAATTAACACAATGAGAAAAGTGTAAAAAAAATTCTTTTTTGCACATATTTGTTGAATTGTTTTTTAAGAAGCTAAGTTTAAGCTTGCCAAAAAAGGATTCAAAAACTTGAAATTAACGGATAATTTTCAATTTATTAAAATTTGATTTTAGAATTAACAAAAGAATTTTCTGGATTCAAATTCAAATTTTTATTTTTTTATTTGATGAATTCAAAATTTATTCCTTTTTTAATTTAATTAAAATTAAAATTAATTAAAATTTATTTTTTTCTTAAGTTTTAATAAACTTTCAGGCTAAATTCACACTTCATGTTGTCATTCCTATTTAAGTGGCCACGATGTTGCAGTTATGAGTTGTGACTAGTGGCAAGTTTAGAGGCACTTGGCATGTGTTGTAACCTCCAAAGTGGGACTTTCCAAAAGTCCTTGTTTATTTTACGGCATCTGTATAGATTTAGATATGCAAGTAAAAGAAACTACTAAATTGGTGGATTCAAGTGCAAAATCTACCAACTTTTGCAATGTAATAGTAAATTTGACAAATATATTTATTCTTGAAAAGTGAAAATATGACGTGAAACCGAAAGAATACGAATTATAAGTTCCACTAAGTCAAATTATTGCCCAACTTCTAACAATTGGAAGTATATTTTATATACAATCTACTTTTTATCTTTTCCTGGTTTTGAATGGTTCTATATTTTAGTACAAGAGTAGAAGTGGATACTGGCTAGGGATGTTTTGGCTTCGGATCTCTAACTGCTAGTGGTAGCAGGAAGGAAGAAATAAAGTAGGTTTAAAGGCAAGTCATTCGACTCATCATGGTGTGTTTCCTGTTAGATCTTATTTCGTTAATCTTCAACTGTCAATTATTTGTTGAAATATGAGTGGAGGTTTGTCCAATATAAAAAAAAAAGTATGGCCTTAAACATTTATATAGGCTTAGTGAGTTACTCCTCTTATCCCCAATTTGATTTATAATTGAACCTTATTTAGGTTTGTACGTGCTTAATTTATTTGGGTCCAATCTTATAAAATTTAAAATAATATCATACTACAAGAAAATAGGATAATCTGCGACATTTTTTTAAACGTCACGGAATATAAAAAAACGTCACAGAATGTAATTTGCGATATTTTAAAAAATGTCACAAAAACATCACAGAATGTAGTGTAGGCAAAAGGTTTTTGCGACGTTTTTGGTAAAACGTCACAGAAAATACGGACATTCTTCAACGTTTTTAAAAACGTCACTAAAAGATTGCTCTTTTTGAGATGTTTTTGCAAACGTTGCGGAAAGTTATACTCTGCTGGAAATCACCTTCTACGACGTTTCCAAAAACATCGCGGACGGTCACATTCCGTGACATTTTAAACGTCGCAGATAGTAAATTTTTTAATTATTTTTTCTTTTTTATAAAATCATTTTAATTTAATAATTTTTAATTTTTATAAATATAAATCTTATTTGTTTAATAACTATTCAATATTATTTATGAAATTTATTTATTTAATAATTCTTCAATTTTTTAGTATATCATTAATTTAAAAAATTATTCATGTATCACTAGAATTTCATACCTGCAGACAATATATTATTTAATTGCAATTTGCAAACATGTCATAATACACTAATTAATATCAAAAGTACGTCATAAGTATAAGATATATCAATATGAATACATATATCTAACCTAAGCGAATATTATTTGTAGAACATAAAGGTTTCAAGAGCCTTTTTTGTTGTTCAAATTCAATTCTTTGTTGTTTAACTTTGGTAGTTAGTTGATCTTGCATTTGTTCAACTTTTTTATTCAATTCATCGACTTGAGACTGTAAGTCCTGATTAACCTTCTTCGACTTTTCTAGTTTATCTCGAAGTCTCTTTCTGATCGAAGTCTTCCTTTGTAGTTGAGGCCCAGCTCCTAAGCCAACAATGTAATATGATCTAGTGCCTAAGACTTTGTCGTAGACTTCATCCTGTGTCATCGGATGACCTTGTTCTATTGAATCTACTAATTACTTACACATTAATTCTAGAAAAATTAAGAATTAATTAGATACACAGCCTCATTTAAGAAATATTTGTAAATAAACTATGTACTCACCTATTTTCTCTGCATTAGGTAGTTGTCTATTGATCTTTACTTTCATCATAATGAGTGTGATACTATAGCTTCATCCGGTCACACTCTTCTCCATCTCTGCCACTCTATTGTATACAAATATATTACTAGTAATATTAATTATAAAATTTGAAATGTCAATCAAAGTAAAATATAATTAAAAAGATAATAACTCACAATCTTATGCCGTATCGCTACAAAGGCTTGGAATTTGGTCGACATTTGACCTGACTCCTAACTAATTTGGCCTTTTGACTTTTTTTTCCTAATTGTAAATGTAACAAAATCTATTATAACATCTATAAATTACAATTCATAAATACTAAAATATAATCAGTTGTCAATAAAGTTGTGAAATTAAGTTTTGTGTTCAAATTAAGTAACCTTTGTAGCTGACTGCTCCCAATATTCGCATAAATCTTTCCACTCTACCACTATCACATTATGCCACTTAACATCCTTTCTGTACTTGACATAATACCTTTTTAAATAAAATCTTTAATCTTTAGAGCTTAAAAAAAGAAACTTCTTGACAGCAGTATGTACTTCGTTGTCTGTCATCATTCCCTTGACTTCCAACTTTTGCGGTAAAAAATTATAAATTATTGGTCAAAACTTTAGGCATATGGAAATACACTTTCAAATTAAATAGTTTTATAATACTTACATCTAACTTATCAAATGCAATGTCCAACTCCTCATTAGTTTTTTTTCCATTTTGTTCTTACAGGTAAAGAAATTCGAGATACCACACCAATCTCACTCTATAATTTGGCAGACTGTATGGAGTTGGTTGGTCGTCCTTCAGTGGGGGAGATCTCTATCTCCAATCTCTTATCTATCGCCTTATTAATCTTTGCCAATCCGTGTCTTTTTGTGACACCCCTTGTCTCTTTTGGATCAGTCGTGGATCATAAAATATAGTAAAGGAATATTTTACAATTAGCATATAACATGTAACATCTCGTTACCGATGTGAGGGCATATCGGTAAGAGTGCATTCATGATTGAATTGCACAGTCAGTGACCTTGCATCAGTGATAAGTGTATAGATTGCACATGCATCATAG
>JANZLD010000002.1:44697555-44713247 GCA_026413575.1 Erythroxylum carthagenense
TTACTATGGTTTTAAATTTTAGTGAATTGCCTAATGTGGTTTATTTTATTGATGCCATGCGAGTGTTTAGTGATCGTAGCACTTCCAAACTGTGGGATATGCGTCGGAACGACCCACGGGCATCCCAGTGTGTACCCTACGGTGAGGGGGCGCTACATAACATATTCTTAATTTATTAGATAAACAAAATTATTAAACTTATATGTTTCACCAATGTGATGTGAAAGATCATACCTGCAGTGGTTGTAGAGGCAGCATTAATATTGGGAAGGGGGCTCGTGTCTTTTACTGGTGGCTAATTATAAGAAACTAGAGGCATCTATTGAGAAGTTGATGGAGACATCTCTTAAGAAGTTGATGGAGAACTACTATTGCATCGCATATTCAAAAGTTGTAGATTCTTATCTCTAGGATGAGTAATAGGCGCAAATGTGACATCTTTTGATGTTGGAGTAGGTTCACAAGGTGCAGGTGTGTGGTCTTCTACTTGTGTACGAGCAGATGACTCACTAGCTACACTTCCAAGAAGTTGACAGTACTGTGACTGCAGTTGTGTTAGTACTAAACTGCTTCGTGCAGCCTTATTTTTGTTCTTGGGTAGACTAGATCCCATGTGAATCACCTGCATTCAATTTGACATTAGATTTCAATGACACTATTAATTGATTAAGTAATATTCATCAACCATATTTAAAGAAAACAACATAGTCTACAACTTAAAAAAGACCTGGTAAATCAATGTAAAGGGGCAAAGATCAAAAAGTTATACAATCCACAATATAAGTACCAAATAATAAGATCGGGTTATGAAATAAAGTTTTAAGGAACAACAAGAGTTGGTGTGTTCTGCCTAATCTTACTTGACAACAACTTTATATATATTCAAGTAAACATTCATATGATTACACATTAAATGGAAGAATTATTACAAATAGTTAGAAATGGACATCATAATTCCCATAATCAATTAACAACCCTTTCTTTTAACATAACAATTCAGACAAACTTTAAATTGCTATCACTGGCTTGGACACAAGTTCAGTAGCTTTGCAAAAAAATCATTTAGAAAACTCCTGAGGATGATAGGGACAAGGAAAAGGAGTAGCACAATTAGGAGCAACAATCTTCTACTAAATATGTCATTCTTCATGTAGCTAGTTATGAAAAACATACTATTTATGCTAAATAGATTGAAGTGCCAACCCAAAACTAATGGTGTACCTATTCTTTAAATGTAGCTTTTCAACATATGAGCATAATATGTGCAAGGACTATATCTTAATCTTCAGAAGTATGTTTGGAAGTGCAATTTATGCACTTGAAAGGAAAAAATCGATAATTTTTCAAAATAGAGAGAAATCAGTGGTCAAATCTTTCATGAACTAGTGGAATAGATAAAGAAATAACTAATAACTTTTGAAATGCACTTATTACGTACCAGTTATATGGTTAAAATGGAGAATTATGAGTGTAGGTCAGTAAAAAAAGGACAAATAGACAGTAATAAGTTCTGACATATGTTCTAATTGATATTAATTGAGAAAACAAGCTTGGAACAACAACAGAGATGATGTGCATGAACCCGAAATTTGAGAGATAGTTACTCGAAAATTTCTCAACTTGATGTCTGTATTATTTATTTACAATCTTCAGCTATTGGATGCTTACTTGAATTTCTTTTAAGTTTGGATGCATGCTCTTATTTGGATGTTAAATGTAAGCTCTTGCTTTGTACTCTTTTCTTAATAATGTAATTAATTTAACTTTTAAAAAAATCTTAAGTTGAGAAGTTATAGTGGAGTAGATGCAATGGACAAGACAAGAATTTTAATTATCTAAAGCAATTACAAATTGCAGTTGAGGATAATTGCAGCTTAGAGATCAGACAGCCTTCGGACATGATGAAAAAGAATGAAGTGTGGAAGTTTCTCCTTTCAATGTTTTTGTTCATTATCTAGTCTTGAATTTATTTGAATATATAAGTGTTGGTTTCTACCTATTGGCTTGTAGAACTACTGATTTCTGTTGATTTTATTTGAATATGGATGTACCTCTTTTGACGTTAATGAGATGAGAGAAGCTAAATAGGTAGACTATAAGCTGCATGTACAACCCACGCATGCAACACACCAAGGAACTAAAAACGGTCCTCACTCCTTAATGATATGAATGTGCATCAAAGTTGGTTTGTTTACTATTTATTTTGAGGATAGAAAAGAAAGATATCATAGTTACTTTAAATATATGGATTGTTCATTTTAACTGATAAACATGTCGTTACTCTTATATCATTATATTCTGCACACACTCAAAGTTTAGATTCAGAATGAGTTCGAGAAGGAGCAATTGAATAATAGGTGATTTAATGTTTCAAAGACTTGGTTGTAGAGTTTAGACAAGGTGTTTGGTAAGAGAAATACCTACAAATGTGTCCAACATTTTTAGCCTTTACTTAATTGCTAGCTAAAATATAAAGGAAATCTTAAGAGAATTATTACCAAACCATACTAGTTTTCTCCAAATTGGTTTTGTTGCTATTTTATGCTTCTAAATTTGGTTTATAATTATGAATAGATCTCATAATCTATTAAAGTATATATATCTACAATGTCATTCTCTACCAGATATGGATTATATTAATAGTCTAACGTTACCTAAACCTAAAATCTATAAAGAGAACCTAGCTCATATAATTATCAAACCAAAACATGTTCTTATCCTATTCTCAACTAAATGTTTCTCAACTTTAGCATTATTTAGGTGAGACTCCAAGGGTTGTTATGCTTAAAATTTTTGATCTTTTATGATATAGGTATACATCCACTTAGATTCTTAGTTTGCAAGGATCTTTTAGACCCTTTTAACAACTAGTACTTTGTTTATTTCTTATAGAATTTTTGCTTAAACCACCCTCTTCCTTGGTTAAGCGAATCTCAGTCCATTTAACTTTAGTCCCTAAAGTATTATTTGACTTCTCAAACCATAAGAAGTTCTTCACCAACCTCTTTATATACTTGATTAGGTGTTGGGGCATATATAAATGATAACACTAGTTGACATGAATTATTTATCATAACATTAATCAAATGGAGCCTACCAACATTAAAGAGTAAATTATTGTTCTAATGTGGTATTCTTTTGTGAATGGATTTAAATAGAGGCTGACAATCCTTATATAAAATTATCTTATCTACAAATTAAAATTCTAAGATATGAATGGTAGTTCTTAGTGTCTAAGAACTCCCCTTAAAACCTAAAAGAGGGACTCCCCTTATCTCAACCACTTGCCTCCATTAAAAGTTAGGTTCACCATTAATTATAATAGTGAAGGAGGTAGTAGAGATACATTGGTCAATCTATGTTATAAATTTAATTGGAAATCAAAAGCAATCAATGATTCAAATAAAAAAATCCATTTTATTAAATGAAAAGCTTTGTTGGAATTCATTTTCAATAAGCAACTTCTCAAGGTTTTTCTTTTTTACTTTGAGTATGTGTTTGTTGATCATAAACATAGAAATTGCATGTGCTTAATCCATATTCAATTCCATCTTTAATTATAAACATAACAGTAGAAATTGCATATGCTTACCCTATGACTCTTTCCTTTGTCAATGTTCAATGTTCAATATTCAATGTTCACCCTATTCAAACCTGCACATGAAATAATTGAAATTTGGTTTAATCAACTAATTAAGACAATATTATAATTTATACCTCTCATAATAGTCAAAAGAACGATAGTGTTGTCGCTATGTGATTGGTTTTACAATTATATCAACTATTTTTATATAAGAAAAAATGAGGAGAAAACAAGTGGTTAAATGGAAGTGCTAACTTAGTGTTGAATATAAATCTATAATAAATTACGATTGATTGGCACATGACTTGGTCTCTCATTTATTTCATTTATATTAACTTTAAAATTCTCTTAAAATCTACATACAACAATGAAGATAACATAACAAAGGTTCAATTGCATAATAAGAATTTATTCATCATCATCATCGATGGACTCTTCCAAAACAATATCACATTCATTCTCACAACTGCTTGTCTCTAAGTCCTCCAATCATCATTCATAAGTTGCTCAGAATTCAATAAAACATTATTTATTACATCAAATGCGATATCATTTTGATTTAAAAACTCTAAGGAACATTCCTTGACTTCCATTGGAACTTCATCAAACTCCTCAATGTCATTTGAACCTTCTTCATTACCATGCAAAGGGATATCATACGCACATCTAACTTAAAATTCTTGCACAATCCACCAATTTGGATTGAATAACAAATCTTCCACATAAAAGACTTGCTTCGCTTCATTTGCTAACATAAAAGGGTCATCCTTGAACCAGAACTTAGTTACGTTGATGCTTTTTACAATGCCGTTGACCTTCATATTCAAATTTCCAAGATCGTACCATTTGCACTTAAAAAGCACAACATTTTTACCCTTAACATATTTAAGCCTGATAATATCTATTACCAGCCCATAAAATGTAATATTATCTTCCCTATAATTTCTTAACACTGCAACACCACTATTTTATGTAATCCTACACAGATCATAGGCTTCAGTGTGAAATCGCCTGCCATTTGTATTGCATACAGTATACTTCTGCACCAAACTATGAGTTCCACCTACTAATGCTTACAAAGACTCAAAGATACTTCCTTCACGGAGCTAGTTAATGTCGTCATTTATAATAACAAATGAAAGTTAGTTAATAATATATAATTATTAGCGTAGACCACGTACAAACCTTCTTCTCACCCGATGCTTTAACCATCAAGAAAATTGTTCTCTATGTCTCCTGTCAACATATAATAGACTTTGTTGCCTCAACTCATCCATGTGCTCACTATGGATGAAAAAATTCAATCAAGATCATATGAAATATCTATACTTATTACATATCTTAAGTTCACAATAGGTTAGAAAAACTTACTTAATAAAGGGCCTAATCTCATGATAATTCATAAGTACATACCAATGTGCAATCTCTAGCTTATGTGTAGGAAGAGCAATTGCTTTGCCAAAACCAATCGGCTTACATCGTTGGAAGAACACTAATATGTCACTACCATCAACCATATCGTTGATTCGTTCTGGCACGTTGAAGTTGGTTTCAATTCCTTTTAGATACATTGAATATAATGTCATGCATTCTTTAACAATATATGTTTCAGTAATTGACCCTTCTGGATGTGCTTTATTTCTAACAAATCTCTTTAGTGTACCTAGGAATCTTAACAAATGATTAGCCATAATTAGATAGGACACCATTTAGTTAACTTTGTTGAGTGATAGGATAAATTTAAATAATACCTCTCAATTGGATACATCCATCTATATGCAACTGGTCCATCAAGTATGGCTTCATTTAGAAAATGAATAGCCAAATGAACCATGACATCAAAGAATGTCGGTGGGTATATCATTTCATGTTTGCATAAGATTAAAGTTATCTCATCACACATTTTCTGTACATCATCCTTATTCAAACTTCGTCTACAAATTCGATGAAAGAATTCCCCCAACTCCATTAAAACACCTATCACATCTTTATTCAAGATGGCACGCATGCCTAATTGAAGAATGCTTTGACAGTATATGACAATCATGAGACTTAAGTCCAGTAATCTTCCTTTCATCAATATTAACACATCTAGATATATTAGATGTGTAACCATCTAGAAACTTCACCTGCTTTACAAACTAGCAAGTCTTCTTCTTCTCATCAGAAAAGATTCTATAGCATGTTGGAGGTTTGCCACAATAGTTCCATCGAATGCTCTTTTCAAGTGTAATTCTTTTCGAATGTTAATATCTTCCAAATCAAGTCGAGCCTTGATTTTATCTTTGATTTTACCTTTAACATTCTTCAAAGTACTAAGGATATTGTCACAAATATTCTTTTCTATATGCATGACATCAAGGTTATGCCACAATCTTAGTTTATACCAATATGGTAGATCAAAAAGAATGCTTTTTTTTTTAAATTCCAATTCAACTCTCCTTCCAATCTCGTTCTCCTCTTATTGCTGGGGTGCTTTCCATAACATATATTCTGCACATGATATAATTGTTCCACCACATCATCTCCATTTGGTAAGTTTGGTATAAGTCGATGATCAGTCTTGCCATCAAACTTCTTGCTTTTTCTCCATGGATGATCGTAAGGAAGAAAACGTTGATGGCCTAAGTAACCAATCTTACTTCTTAACTTACAAGAAGGAGTGTGCTTGTTACAAGCAGGGCATGCCTTATAGCCTTTAGTACTCCACCAAAAAATAGTAACATAAGCTGGAAAGTCATTGATAGTCCATATTAAAGCTGCATTCATTCGAGAATTTTCTCCTTTTGAAGCATCAAAAACATCAAAACCATCTTCCCATAACTCATTTAGCTCATATACTAGTGATCTCATATAGACGTCAATGCCTTTACGCACCGCTTTCAAACCTGGAATAACTAGCAATAGCATAAAAAAGGACTCATCCATACACCCCGAAGGGGTTAAATTGTATGCTAAGAGAACAACAGGCCACATGCTATATGAAAGTGACAAATTGCCATGTGGATTGAATGCATCTGTTACTAAGCCTAGTCTAACATTACGTGATTCTCTAGCAAACTCAGGATATAACTCATCAAAGCTCTTCCAAGCTTCTCCATCAGAAGGACGAACCATGGTATTACTGTCACCTTTAGGCTTATCATTATGCCATGTCATTTCTTTAGCATTTTTACTTGACATGAATAATCGTTGTAATATGGACTTAATGGAAAGTATCGCAATACTTTACGAGGTATCTTCTTACCCCTGCCATCATTAATTCTCCATCTTAAATGTTCCATACTGGGGACAACTTTCTAAGTCCCCATACTCTTTCTAAAATAGGGAACAATCGTACTTACATGTATGTATCGGCATATAACCTAAACCTAAGCTCTGTAGAAATTGATTTACTTCATAATATAACTTCGAAAAAGATTTACAATTAGGTAATACATCCCTTAGTAGTGCAAGTAACATATCAAATGACTTATTGCTCCATTTGTTGTATACTTTCAAGTGAAGCAACTTTATTAAAAATGACAACTTTGAAAAGCTTGTACACTCGGGGTACAACTCTTCAATTGGTTTACCCAACAATTCATGAAAGGCACCCATGATAGAATCTCCGATGCCTATAGGAGGACTCCTTCCATCCTGATCAATTGGACAATCATTTAAAAAAGAAGTCACATTATGAAGCAAATCTTGCATACCATCATCTTCCTCATCACCACACCTTCATTAATATCGTTGCCCATCCCATCAATGTCTACATTTGTAGCATCAAGCCTTTCTTCCTTAGAGATAAATCTATATTCTGGTAGTTCACTATGTAAAACCCAGCGGGTGTATGATTAGTCCATGTTGAATTGCATTAAATGGTCAAAAACATTCATCTGAGACCTCATATAACAATTCATGCAATGTGCATACGGGTATGAAATTTCACAATCTTTGCCCTTTTTTCAGCGACAAAATTCATAAACTTTCTTACTACATCAATATATTTACAGGAAACCCTAACACTGTTCATTCAACTCTTATCCATAGAGAAAAAAACATATTAATTAAATATAAGAATGAGAATATTATGTTATAATAGTGGCAAATCAACAAAGACTCTTACTCAACACTTTTCATCAAAGGTATCAATAAATAGAAACATACAATCACCTAATACATAATAGCTCTGTAATTCATACGTTAACTCTTGGCAATTTATTTACTGTATTATTTATCTAATACTTTAGTGGAATTGCATAGAGCAAAATATGGCATATCATAGAGCAAATTCAATATCTATACTTGAAAGCAAACAAACCAATTAACAATCCAACAACTTGATACTTATAAGTTAGCATACTTACTTCTTGTTTTCCAATAGCTCCTCCAACTATCTCCTCCTCACACTTGGAGATAGTATCTATCTTAAAGCACGATAAATTAGAACTAAACTTCAACGATTAAATGTATAAAATCTTATGAACAGATATTGTTCAGTATATTAACCACCAAGTTCACAAAATAAACAATTGATATGGTGTATCATTGTATTTCAACCTATGACAAATGATTTGTTGTATTTTTTAAGCAAATCATATATTTGCTACTTAAACTAAATGAACATTATTACTTTTTTTAGAGGTTGTATATATATGATAAATTCACAAGAAGTATCTATGTATGATAGATCATATATGCAAGGATAAATGCTGCTTCTGGATTGAGTGGTGTATTGACTATCTAACTAATGTATGTTTTACCAAATTATGAGTTTTAACATATTACATTTAACTATACTTGTCTTTTCGTAGCAAAACAATGTTGAATAAAATTTAGCACAAATAATTGAACACGATAAACCTTATTGAAATTGTTCATCATATTTAATTCGGAAAATGAAAAGCTACATATCAATAGGTCTTACAAAAACCACATTGTTTTTAAATATGATATTAAAGATAAATGAAATGAAGAATGAAGAAAAGAATCTATATATGTGTTCTTATCTACAAGACAACTCTATGTAGATTAGGTTGGGTTTACAATGAAGAGTCTCTTAGGGTAGAACATGACAGATTTAATTGATAGGTTTTTGTGATAAGAACTTTATGATTGTATTATTCTTATTACATTAGGAAAACCTCTAAATGACCCTAAAAGTTTATAAACTTGTCTCATTTGATAGAAAAACAATTTTTTCCACACAATCATTTAACCTTTTAGGAATTATCAACAGTTGAGACATAATCCTCATGCTGAAATTATTCCTCCTAAGCTTGTATTAGTGCATGAATTTGAATGATTAAAAGGAATGATAAATCCATCTAGCAAGCTTTAGGCATACAATCTTAGGAAAAACATCTAGCCAAGGATAACATATTGAACAATCGAAAATTTACTTTGAAATGTAAGGATAACATTTCTTTAATTGTAAAAATTAAACTTTGATTATGTCCTTGTATATTTTTATTTTTATTATAATACAAAATAATATTTGGTGGGGAACCATATTGCGTTTAAATTAGTACTAGAGCTTCAAGAGTTTCATATATAGAGTTACCACCTCACCACAAAATTATTTAATAATAATAAGGAACCTCTTCACTGGATTAAATATTTTCATCACGTGAGGTATATTTCTCAAAAATTTTTACGTACATCTTTTTGTGCAAGATTCAAAGTAAAATGCACCACATATTTCTATCCTAACTAAAGAAGTCAAGTCTCTCTCTCTATAATAAAATAACAGAGTATACATCTTAGCAACTACTATTGATGCATACATGTAAAGAAGTATACAGGAATTATGAGTTCATACATACAAGTTAAGAAAGAGTAGAATGCTTATGCAGGAATTTTGTCGGATGTGGTTTCTAGAAGCTGAAAGGTAGGAAAACAAAAATTGAGATGATGCTAATTATAGTACATTTAAGTTCTAGTTAGGATTGAAATTTGTAAAGGGGCGCTTTCAAGACAAATGGGGCAAATGAAGAAAAATAGCCAACAGAAATGCCTACTAAAAGATACAGTGGGTTGGTGACCATTTTAACCACTCAAAGCAATCTTTGTCCACATTTATTTAACAATAAAATGGAAGATGAGATTAGTACTATAGAAACTGTCTTGAAATAAGGGTCCTCTGGACTAGTGTCATTAAATCAAATATTCCGTGCAAATAATTATTGAATATGCTTCTAAAGCCCACTTCACAACTTATGCCCACAACATTATTCAATCTTCATCTTTTAATACAAATGTATTAATTAACAATAACAAGTTTTCTTGTCTAGAATTATCACATATTATATTTAGAGTTCTGTGGTTGGAAATGGAAGTGGAAACATAATAGAATAGAGCAAACACAGCAGAGGAAGAACAAGTTAACATAACTCTAGTATATGGGTCAAAAAATTAACTTTTTATCACATAAAAATACATATATACATAAGAGGAAGTTTGAAACTTGTGTAGGCCATCCCATACATCTATGATTTTACTAAAATAAACAAGCAAAAGTAACCTGCAAATCAGAAAATGTTTTTGTTGTTATAATAGTACATAGGTACAAACTAACTCCTCTAATTTATAACCAAACAACAAAATTTTAGTTCTAATGATTATATCAACTTGATTAACATTTAGACAAGTTAGAAATGAATTGAATTAGTTAGAGAATACATCAAAAATAGATGAGGAACTTTTTCTATCCAACTGAGCATCCAAATTATGAATAAGATGAAGTTTTCGCAAAATTGCTGGAACTTTGGTTTAGTTTAAGTTGCAGTCCTCATTAGTTATGTGAAGCATAAATCCACTTCTTTTGCTCGAGAAAATACTCAACACCAGTAGGAACAGAAAAAGTGAAATTCAATACCAGAATTTCTGAGAGAGAGAGGATAGAATTCTAATTCATTATAAATTAAACTCAACATTTAAAAGACATCAAATAATCTACATTAAGAGGCTACATTGACCCTTCCTGCCAAATTTTATTTACATGATTATAGATACATAATTCTTAATTTACTAATTTCTATCTAGTCCTTAATCCTTCACCAAAGTGTCCATAGAATTATCAGAAAAAAGAAAGAAAGAAACAAACAACGCAATGTTGTTGTTGGTCTAGCTTGTCACATAAGCTCCCTCAACATTTCAGATAAAACGATAAATGTTTGAAATGTCAACATTTCAGAAGCAAACGATGCAAAGTCATTGTCTTTAATGTCTTTTAAATAAAAAATATTTGAAGTATTAAAAGAATTGGAAGGGAAAACATTCGTCTTTCTTGTACCACACCTATGAACTGAAAAGATAGAGAGAAGACAAAAATACCCTGACAAAATAAGCCGGAGAAGACGACGACAATGGTCGGAGATGCAGCAGCTCAACAGAGAACATGCAGACGACAGACGACGGAGATCTGAAGGAGGAAGACATAAGGAAACTGCGCGTAGGTGGGGGGAAGCGGAATCAGTTAGAGGTTTTAAGAAAACCAAAACATGAAGTAAAACCTTTTAAGTAACTCTTCTGCGATGTTTTCTTCCACAAAATGTTTCGGTTTCAATTTTGCGATGTTTTATTGATAAATCGATGCAAAATATTTTACAAATTGGTGATGTTTCAGGAAAATTTGAACTTTTATGACGTTTTAAACGTCACAAAAAATCTTCAAAATTTGTGACATTTTATCAATAAAATGTCACGAACTGTATGCATTTCTTGTAGTGTCAGAGCATGTTACTCTTGAGTTAGTCATCACCACCTCGATACGATAGATTGTGTCACGTGCTGTCCTTAAATTAGCTCACACGTGAGGGGGTGTGTTGAAATATAAGTGGGACACTATAAGAAAATTAATAATTAGCGATAGAAAATTACCAACGAAAATGAAAACATAGCAAATTACTGACTATGATTTTCCGTCAGTAAAATTGTAAAGAAAACTTTCATTTTGCAATGGAAAAAATATCCATTGCTAAATATGGAAGGAAATTACCCTTACAAATTTTCTCACGAAATATAGCGACAAAAGAAAATTCCCATTAGTAATGAATACGAGAATGCTTGGCGGAATAAATAAATTTTGGGTTTACTAATGGAAAACATTTCTGTCGATAAATTTTAGGGTAAATTTCATCCTTTGCTTTTGCTTCAACGTTTTTAATAAAACAAAAACGAAGACAATGGATGTGTTTTCCTACACATTTAACCTACCCGAAGCCCCCTTCCTCTCCCCTGCATTTTCATCTTCCGAGCATTTTCCTTTTGCCCGTGTGACTATCATTGATTTCTCTTCTCCTTGCTGGCGTTTGTGTGCATTTGTCGTCTCTGACCAGTATCCTTGTGTCCTTCAACTGAGGTAAGTCATTCAAAATTTGTTCTATGTGATTTTTTATATACATAGTGTTGGTATATATGTTCAAACGTTGTATGAACCTAGGAGTTTTTAGGGTGTTTTTGCATTTGTTTCGATTGTATGTGGTGTATTTGTGTTTGCAATGTTCTGGAAAATGTTGAGAAAGGAAAAAGACAAGATTTGCTTAGGTTATTTAGGATGAATCTGTCATGCCTTTGAAGTGTTCAACAAAAGTTCTTAGTGGTCTCTTTAATGGTTTTCTCCTTGTTTTAAATGTCTAAATATCTTGTAAATATCTTAATTTGGTTGAAATTCCTGATTCTTTAGATCCATGGTCATTTATTACATTCTTCTTTCTGAACTGGTGGGTGTTCTTTTGTTGTTTTTTTCCCCCCTCTTGTTGAGGG
The DNA here is from genome assembly GCA_026413575.1 of Erythroxylum carthagenense. NCBI lineage: Eukaryota > Viridiplantae > Streptophyta > Magnoliopsida > Malpighiales > Erythroxylaceae > Erythroxylum > Erythroxylum carthagenense. Next base: position 44,709,890 of record JANZLD010000002.1, read on the forward strand.
TTATGGGAAGTGTTTTTGTTCATTACACTTTTGAAGCACAAATGTAAGATTCTTATACATTGAAAGAGCAAATGTTGTGTTTAGTATGTTTTAGAGCTTTGTTATTGGACTCGACTTCCTAAGCAATAGAAGTTTTGTTAGGATAATTCTTCACTGCTCATCAAAAATGTCAACAAACAAGCTGTTGTAATAAGAACCTGTACAAGACTATAAGTAGGGAATTTCTCATGTTTTGAATCCTTCAAAAGGTGGAGAATGAATCTAGACTACATATGTGAATCTAAATAAAAATTGGTATTTAAAAATTAAGAAAACACTTAATTAAAATGCTAAAGTACAAAAAGAAAATTGAGACCTATAAAAGAAAAAAAATCTAACGTGGAATATCAAAATTTATAGTTGAGGATCAGTTGAATTCAATTAATAAAAGGTAGGATCAGCCTTCAATTATTTCATAATTTATATGAGAGACCCTTAAAAATCAATTCTTTTATTAAATTATATCGTTAATTTTACTTAATTTCATATTTATTACTATGATTATATAATACTTAAAATTTTATTATTATATTACAGATTATTCATAAAATAAATTTATATTGTATGTTAAATTAATACAATAATATTAAATATATAAAATAAAATAAGAAAATTAATCATTAAATTTGCCCTGCTCTCCCTTCCATGGCTAACCTACCTACTACTGCCAAAATAAAGTTTTCTTCCTCTAATTGCTAGTGCACCCACAACTATTACAGGAGTTTCATCTCTTGCCAGATTGAGCATTACTATCAATTAAGTTATAAGCAGTTAAAAGTGATAAAGGGCGTCATAACTATAATGAAAGGAAAATTATACGATAGAATGTATGTCTTATTAAGTAGGATAGTTCTAGAATTGGTGATTATACCTTAATAATTAGGGGAGAATAATGGTAGTACAAAGTTGTGCCATTGTAGAATGAGTCGCATAAGTTAGTAAAGACTTGAGATTTTGAGTAAAAAAAGTATTGTTGGATGGAGTTGTGGCTAAAAAGATGAATTTACATGAGTCTTGTGTTATGAGAAAGCAGCGCAGGTTTATTACGCAAACAGTGGTTTAACTAAAAATACATGAAACACCATATGTTTATAATTAAGTTATAGGTTTAAATTTTAAAAATGATATAAAATTGTTTTATATTAGATTGATTCCGTCTGGACCTTGCTCAAGAAACATGACATCTAAAATCAAAGAGAAGATTAATCTTGAGGGTTATATATAGAAGAATATCTCTCAAGCGATAAAGGATTTTTATTATCAGGAGTTTGAGGTACAAAATATATTTTTTGCATTTTAAAATTAAAATTTATACATTAATTAGATACATATTGTAGGTTATAAGTAATTATCTTATGTTTTCCCTTTTTTTAGAAAGAATTTTTTTGAGATTCTGAATTTGACGCGGTTATTTATAAAGTATGGGAGAGAATAGAGACTTTGTTGGTGCGATACACAAGACTGGTATATGACTTCCTTATATTTATAAAGAAATATGGAGTCGTTAGCAACAATATGACATCACCTAAGGCAATGTCCATTTTAGAGCGTAATTCTACCAACAAACGTGGAGGACCAGGGGCAGAGAGTCTTTCCATACACACTGGAGGATCTATTACCCACCACGTGCATATAGAGAGGCTTATAAGTATTTACACTTTACACTTATATTATGATTTTTTTTACTTTGATGTATTTCAATTTAGTTTGATGTGTGAATTTTGGAATGAAAATATGTGTAGTATGGAGAATGGTAATGTTATAAATGTCTAGTGTCTTATATGAGTATGTTGTTGAGTTAGTTTCTTTGTTCAACAGAGGGTAAATATCTTAAAAATAGAGAAAAATTTTTCAAAATTTTTGTAAATTGTATTTCACTTATAACATTTTATTATAATGCAGGAAAATTCTATGGACAGGAAGTCTATACCCCATCAGCTCCTTTTGCACACTCACACTGAGAAGCATGACGGTGTGACCTTCGTCAACATCCGATGTAGAGAACTAAATGTACGTGAAATTTATGCTTAATAATTATCACTCATTAATATAAACATTGCCTTTTGATAGGATCAAATACACGAAAGCATTCAAAGATAGTCTCATTAGTCTGAAGACGTTGATAAGAGTCAAACCTATCTTCATACAGTCAGTGGTAGGGATGTCGTGGAATGATCTTTAGCTTAGGTTCATTTGCAAACACATTATTCGCAATCCTCCCCATCTAGTACAACAACTTCTAGTAGGTGGTCTGCATTCGATGAAATCCATGAGCTTCGGAGCACAGTACAAGCACTGACAACTCAGTCGCAACAGTCGATAAAGTACATAACCTAGCTCTGTAATGAGATGTATGAGTTGAAGGAAAAGGACAACACCCCTAATTGAGCCCAAGTTTATTATCTAAATTGGCAACACTTTCATGGCCTTTACTACACTTTTTGACTCCTAATTCTTGATTTTGTGCTTAAATTGATCCTTGAGTGTGCACTTTTATTTAATGCAAATTGATAGTAAAAATTGTTACAAATTGACATTAATTGCATTATAAATTTTTCTAAAGACAATTGATACTGCAAATTGCTATTTTTGATTGTAGGAGCCTCAAGGCAAAGGAGTCAATGGGCTGAAATGAAGTCAACATGAGGACGTGAGCTTCAGGATGTCCGTCGTGGTGCAAAAGGAAAATCTCGCCGCGGCGTAAATTAATCATTTCGCCGCAGTGCAACTTGCCTGTCGCCACGGCGAACTATCAGAAATTCGAATTAAAATTGAAAAATTCTCTCACTGTTCCGACCTGACCCGAGACCCAACATTTAAAATCATGCCAAATTAGGTCATAAGGGATGACTTTGTCAGCAGCAAGACAGACACACCTCAGCCGACAACACAGAATTCATCTCACTCTCGACTTTCATCCATTAACTCTGACTACCTTCACTGTCAACTTCACCATCTGCCATTGTTGCTGCCATAGGTGACATCAGAGCTCTTGCAGTTGTGAGGATTCCCAACATTATGCTTGGATAGAACATCGATTCCTCTTGAAGATGCAGCGATGGCTTGAGTTCGATGGGCTTCAAAAAGGAGTTGTTTTACATTATCAAGTTTAACTGCATAGTTGTAAACTTCTGAGTTAGGGTTTATGGTTGTGTAGTTAGATTAGCTTGATTAGAATTTAATTAAGTGTTGAACAATGCTTGTGTTATAGATTTGCTTGTGTAGAACTTTGATGCTTAATTTATGAAGTCTCATATATGTCTTTGTGGTGATTGTGTTAACTCTCTTTTATCTGCCTAGTTGTGTTTGATATTGAGAT
>JANZLD010000002.1:44714908-44727872 GCA_026413575.1 Erythroxylum carthagenense
AAGAAGATTATTTTAAATTGGAGGTTAATTACGATGAATCTTACGAATTTTTGCATGGAGGACTTTCATTGAATTTATACTTGTATATAGGTATGATGGTTTCGGATTAAGTAGTTGGATTCCGGCAACGGGATCCGACATCAGTTGGGCTCTGGAAACGGGGTCCAACACAAGTTCTATCAATGCTACGTCGTTCTTATTCATCCCCATTCCATACTCACACCCTCAATTTGCATGGACTTTTAGACTAGGAACTGTCATTTCCCATTTGTGTTTTTTCTTGTTATGCTATATTCAAATTGGATTTTATTGGGATTTGGGATTTTGGTATCTAAAGTTGCCTTTTTTAGAATGTGTATTGGAAATTGTGGATCGCGACTTGTTTTTGTCCACTTTGTTGCTGTTACTTTTTATGTGCGTGCAAAATATGTATTTTCCCTTTTCATTTTCTTGGAATTTATGCATTCATTGAAAGTACTGTTGATTCTTGTATTTGTATATGTTTCGGTTATCTAAGTTTAATAATATCTGTTGTATGGCGTATTAAATTCTTCAAGATGAGTGTTGTGTGTAGCCTTCTGTTTACAGAATGTGTCTTTTATGCGGTTAGGTTCTACATTGTGGTTAACAATATTTGTTGGAATCCTTGTGGCACTTTATTATATGTTTTTAACTTTTTATCTTATCTCAAGCAGTCCTTGTATTCTACTTGTCTATTTTATACATCGGCCTAAAATCTATACTATAATCTTACTATTGCACTTGTGTCCATGCTCACCTATGACACATTAACGCTATTGATTATTGGATATGACAACCAAACAGTGTTGCCTGTATACTTGTTGCACTTAATAACATTTAGACGTATTTCATTTGTCTTCACATAATAGCTATTGTTCCTTATAAGTGTGGAGAATCGAAACATTAAATGCATTTGAACGTGAGTTCTTCACGTCATTTATTGTGAATCTTATTCTTGTCTTCACGTAATAACGTCATTTATTATGAAGCCTATTCTTATCTTCACGTAGCTTATTATTGCTTATAACTGCGGGAAGCTGAAACATTAAATGCATTTGTACATTAGTTGAATTTGCCTGTGAATCTTGATGAAGTAGCTTATTACCTTAAGCTGAAGCTAAAATAAAAGAATGTGCAAATGATTTATTGTAGTAGTTTTGCTACCAGGTTTTCACATATAGTGAACATTTAATTTGTGTACAAGTTTAAACACTAAATATTTTTTAGAAATTATTATGATTGTCACATGTTTATTTTAAACTATATTTATCATTTAATACTTTGTAAAAATTATTGTGATTGATGTCATTTATATGTTATTACATTTAGAGATGGAAGGCTTGAACAATATGAATAATTACAATGATTGTATGGAAGTAAATGAAAAAGATGAGGTATGGAATGATACTATAGAGATGTATTTAATCTCCTTGATGGTTGAAAAAGTAAAGAAAGGAAATTGAACAACTACTACCTTTTTTAAATCTGGTTGGAAGAATATTAAAGCAAGGCTTCAAAAAAATTCAATAAAGAGTATACTAATATTCAATTGAAGAATAAATATAATAGATTAAAGTCCAGATTGAAGAATTTTAAGAACTTACTCAAAGAAACAAGAATTGATTATAACTCTTTTACTGGTGAAGTTAATGCTACAAATAAACGTTGGGAAACTCTATTTAAGGTCAAATATGTCTTTTATTTTATTAATATATCATATTATATAATATTCATTCTCATTTGTCTTTTTCATCATTATAGGTGCATAAAATGCCTTACAAATTCAAGAAAAAGGATGTAAGGAATTTTTAGACTTGTGTCATATTTTTGGAGATACTATTGCAACTGGTGTGCATGCATATCCATAAACTAAATCTCCATCAAATAGTATAGAAGAGGAACATGAAAATGATATTGATGAAGATTACTCGTCTAATGGAACAGAAGATCAAGATAAAAGTTCTCCTTCTAAGAGAAAGAAGTCTCCTAAGAACAATAAGGCAAAGAAGACAGATTCTAATATTGTAAAAGAAGCCTTACTTATACTTAGTGAACAATCAAAAAGAAAGAATGATTTACTTGATAAAAATTGAGTGAAACATCATTCACTACAGAGAATATATCTCAATAGTCTAACAGAATGATGGAATGTCTGAATTCTTTAGATGAATTAGGTGTTGACGGTGTGCAATATGGAAAAACTACGAAGGCTTTACATGATTCTCCACTTTATAGGGATATTTTTTTTGAAGATGACACAAACAAAGAAGCTAGCTAGATTGGATTATATCACTTTAGTTATATATTCATATTATTGCATATCAAATTCTTATTGATTTGACACTTTTATATTAAGCACTATTCCATATTTTGAACAATTTAAGTTTGTGTTTTGTATGAATATTTGACTTAATTTTAAGTTTATATTTTGTATGAATATTTTTTCCATATTTGATTAAATATACTTAATTGAATATTTTATTAATTATTTAATGTTGACATTGTAGATACATGGATTTCTTATCAGATTTCGAATCAAATTCTGATGATGAACGGAAGAAAGTAATAAAACTAATCTTTATTTTTGTAGCTAGGAGAGAGAACAAATATTTTCATTTATAAAAGCAACCATGTAGAACTTTTTCTCTACTAGGTTATGATCAGATATTAGAACTTTTGAATGGGAATCCTACAAGGATATATGAAAACTGAAGATTGAGAAAGATAATCTTCTTGAGCTTATATGGTGAGTTGAAGAGTTTAAGAGGTTTAAGGGTAACAAATCATTTGACTATGGAGCAATAAGTAGCACTTTTCTTGATGACTATAGAGTATAGTGAGACAACTATAGTCAATGTAGAATGCTTTCAACATTCAACTTGAACAATTTCGAAGTACTTTCGAAAGTTCTTATATGCAGTTATTGGTTTTGCAAAAAGAGTCATTACTCCACCATCTTTTACTAGTACACCTCCTGAGATTCAACATAATTCAAAATTATTTCCATATTTTTAAGTACATTTATATATTTAATTACTATTTTAATTATGTCCTTATAATTAAAAATTATTTTAATATATTTTTTAATTTTTACGAATGCATAGGAGCAATAGATGGTACACATATTGATGCACATGTTCCAACTGATGAACAAATACCATACAGGGGGCAAAAGAATTAATTCAACTCAAAATATTATGTATTGTTGCTCATTTGACATACGTTTTATATGTGTAATACCTGGATGGAAAGGTACTGCAAATGACTCTTGAGTTCTTCTGAAAACTGTGACAAATCTAGCGAATCAATTTCCTATGCCTCTACAAGGTGTTTTATTATTTTAAATAAACATAGTAATTATGATTCATTTTTAATATCTTTTTGTTAATATTATGTTCTTTCTATGTTGGGTAAGTACTATTTGGTTGACTCGAGCTACATTAATATGCCTAGATTTCTTTCACCATATCGAGGTGAAAGATATTATTTACGAGATTATAAAGGCAGAGGAAGAGCTCAAGGTTTAGATGAATTATTTAACTGCAGGCATTCTTCATTACGAAATATTATTGAAAGATGCTTTGACGTTCTAAAAGCAGGATTCCCTATACTTAAAAATGCCAAGTTATGATATGAAGAAACAAAAATACATAGTTATTGCTTGTTGTGTTATACACAACTATATTAGAATGTATGGACAAAGCGATGAATTATTTGAAAGTTATGTTGAAAATGAAGAACAAATTAGGAAAAGAGAAAATGAAGATGTAAGTTCTTAAGTGGAGTATAATATCACTCCGGTATAACTTCAAGGTATGTCTTAGAAGCGAATTGAAATTGTTAGACAATGTGGTGTGATTATATTATTTCTAATTGATTTATGTTTCTTTTTGTAAATGATAGTACTATTATGTTTTCAAGAATTATAGTATGATGAATATATTTTATTAATTAGAATGACTTATTATAATATCTAATTTATGTAATTTTATTATATAAAATTAAAGTGTAATTTTTAATAATATTTGATTTGCATATATTTAATTTTAGCTATAATTTAATTAATTAATTTAAAAATATAATGTGTTATATTATAATTATTACACATAAGAGTATAATTACAAAAAATAAAAACATGATAATAAAATCAAACATGCTTTTGTTTTTAGTTTTTTATTAGAAATCTCAACCAAAAAAATTTTTACTTTCAATTTTTATATTATAAATCTTAACCAAACAATATTTCATGTTTTTTAGGTAAAAGATAAAAACCAAAAACAAGAATAAGAAGTAAAAAATAACAACAGAAAAACAGAAATAGAATCAAACGATCTCTAAGTTTATAAATTTTTTCTACTTATATGTCCTTTACTAATTTCATCTCTTTTTAACGTGAGATTCTTAATCATAATTGAAATATCGACATTATTAACTTCAAAGAACATCCTGACATCGAATACATGAGAGCTGGAATTGAAGAAAAAGATAGCTATCTCTTATTAAAGTTAACTTCACAAATTTTCCCAAAAAAGGGGACATTATATTATTAAAAAATAACAGTTCCGTCCCTCAAACAAAAATATGCATATATTACATAATTTAAGGTGAAATAATATGTTCAAATTTTCGTAACTATTTACAAAAAAAAAAGTATTACAATTAAATATCCACTATTTACAAAAAAAAAGTATTACAATTAAATATCCACTGCGTCTATTCGGTAAAGAGAAAAGGAATTAATACATCATTCATATTATGACTTCTCCAAGTGCAATTGCTCTTAATAACGTATCTTACAGTATCAATAAAAAATAATAAACAATTTTGAACTAAATTTTGCTACTAGTTAATACCAACTCTTTTGATTGATAGTAATCGGTATCGATAGGCATCTAAAATATTGGTTGACTATTAGTCAGAATTATAATTTTAAAAAATTTAAGACTAAATTGAAAAGCACATAACATTTCTCTTATATAAAATAATAATTACTTAAATAAAAAATATGATAAAATTATCTACACCGAGAATGTATCAAATATAATTTTTTGTAATTAGATTTATAAATTATACATTGCATAATTGCATATATTAATTTAACATAATTTGAATATTTTCAATAATTATTTTTTAAATTTATATATTTTATATTGGCTATATATACTTTTTAGAGCATTTATATGAAAATCATCATAATAACTTTTGAAATATGTAAAGATAATATTTAAAATCAAATTTATTTATTATAAATGTATTTTTTACTTTATATTATTCTTAATTTTATATCTATGTGAGAATTAAATGTTCTTTTCCTTATCTTATTTTATAATAATATATGTAAAATAATATTAATTGAAACAAAATATATTTTTATACTAAATATATATTATTATAATTTTTTGAAATAAGATAAAAATAAAGTAAAGTTTATCTAATATAATATATTAAAGAATTATTTATATAAAATTTAGAAATATTTTGTAATTTTTAAAAATTATCTAAAATAGTATTTAGTGTTGATGGGGTAAGTATTATATCATATTGAAAATCGATACTCAATTTGGTCCGAGTATTGATAATACTGAGTCAGAGAACAGAAATGATAAGCCTCGGCGTGTAAGGCGGACGTTATTGGAATTTAAACATCTAGACTCCTATAAGGTAAAATGACTTTCTCTCCATCCAATGATGGCGGTTGGAATAGATAACTCAACGACACATAGGCTTATTGCATCGACATTATCATATGACGTGATATAAGCGTACGAGTGTATCTTAATTCAGCAGATAATGATGATTAATGTGTGTGTTCAGAAGAAAGTATAATTATATACCCTACAAGAATCAAACATATAATAAAATGATCTGTTCCGTCCTTATCATCTATTCCACCGGCATGAGGTAGCAGATGCATGGGGAAACGTGAATCACCTAAATGCTCGTTCGATTCAATAAAAAGTTTAGAATTTATTAATCACAATCTTATAAAAAGTGAAGTTACCATTCCGAAAAGAGGGGGGAGAAAAAAAAAAAAGAGTCGGCAGCCATGGATTGGCAGCTCAAGAGGGATTATATTTACCACACACGTGTTAGTAGTTTTTACTATTTATTCTTCCCATATTATATTCCGTTTACTAAATAAACGAGCTCAGCTGCCGGCTTTCTTGACCATTACAACGACGCGTTGCCTATTTGCTAGTGATGATGGGCATTTGACCATTCAAAAGTGTTCTAAACATTAAGAAATGTAGGATATTGGAGACTAACTGAAGTTAAACTAAAATATTCGAGACTATTTTCTAAAATTCAAAACTAAAAAATGGCTCTCACTAATATTGGACAATGATGCATGCAATGTACGCGTCTAAGCCTTTTCGTATGGTGCATGCATCGTGTATGCCTAACTTTTTCAGTTCGGTGAAAGCATTGCGCGGGCTTGAAGTTGTAGGCCTTCAACTTTTATGCGTCTAGATTTTAGAATTCGTTGTCGAATTTATGTTTCGTTCTTTTATTGTCGGTTGTTTCCGTTGCCGTAATTAGTAGCTTCATTAACTCATCATGCGCTCCCAAACTCTTCGATTTTATCTTAATTGTTTGTAACACAAATAAAATTAGAAAAATTAAACAAACAAATATAAATTATCATCAAAATTTGATAACCTAATTTAGTACATCCTATCTTCTTTTAGAGGGTCTTCACTTAACTTAATACTTTCATTACTGACAATAGTTTTATGTACGACCTTACTTAATCGACTCACTCAACCCTTATATTATCCCTCGTCCTTACAACTCGTAAAAGTATTTAACACTCAATAACACAATCAATTCGTGTTAACCTCAACATAAGATTTTTCTCAACAATTTTTTAATAAAAGACAATAAATAAATAACTCAAGTGATTAAATAATTAAGAACAAAATATAATACACTTGAGATAGAAAAGAATAACTTCGCGATATTTTCAACTCCTCCAAAGACAAATATGAAAGTTGTTCATCAGTGGTACTGTCGTCATCAGTCCAGAAAATAAATCAGCTGTCAAGTTTCAATTGACGTTGGAGAATTGAAGAAGATACCAAGTTGATTCACGCAAATATCAATACAAAGCTACAGCTGCACCAGAAATACATCCACCATAACACGTCAAGGATTCGATGCATAACCAATATCATGCGGGAGTCACGAGCCGTAATCACATCAACAGCGCGCCTAACAACCAACCCTTGGCAGAAGTCACTCACACAAGACAATCACCTAACTGTGAACCACACTACAAGATTTCACGCCCACACAACCAATCAATTAATAGAAACCCCAATATTAAGATGGAATACTCATCAACGTGAAATTAGTACATCAACTCTTCCATCCATTTGACAACAACGAGCAATCACGCTCATAACTATAAGCCTATAAATCGTGTAGCAAAAAAAAAACATAGTTAGAGAGCACACACACATAAGTGGAATTTTTTACACAATGCCCCTTTAGCCCTCAGTTACATAATCCAAAACACACTTCTTCACAAGGTTAAACTTTATCATATATCAAACATTATCGAAGATAGCGTTTTGATTTAAGAATCCAAGTCAAAAAAGAATTATCATTTAATCACACCAAAATAACAATTTTTAAGCCATGGTCTAACTAGCATTACCCAAACAAATCCAATTGTCTTGTAGGTCCAATTATCTTATTGTAGGTCTAATTATCAAAAATGCTAAAAATAAATAATGAAATATATATCATATATTTTAATAACCTCCTCCTTTTTTTTTATTGTTTATCGTAAATATGAAACTCTCCTTAAACAATATAATTGGGTATATAAATATCAAATTTACAATTTATATTACAAAAACTCCCCATTAATTTAAAGTCCAAGCGTAGACCATAGCATACAAGATTAACAATCATCTTAAAATAACCAAAATATAAAAGACAAGGTATCAAACAACACAGATCCCAGTATTCTCCTCTTTTGGGACAAAGGATGCCAAAAAGAGCAGTCAAGAGGCATCAGAGAATCGAAGAACCCGCCGCTTCAGTTGACGAAGAGTGTTAAGTCCCACTTGAAAAATGCCTTTAATACTCTCAATTTCAGTGAATAAAGTCGCATGAGGATTGATAGAGAAAGTGCCCGAGGCATCCGAAGGGACAAGTGAGGTTTAGGGCAAGTCCACTACTCGTGGTTGCTTGAAAATTGTTGGAGAAATATTGATCAAGGTGATTGGTTCAAGGACACTCGACTCCAATTGAGGGACTCCATTGGCATATAAAAATTGAGTAATCAAGCATGGAAAATATAGCAAGGAGTGCGATTTACCCCCAACAACCAGCATAGCTTCAATTATGAGTTGTTCCAAATTAAAATTGACCCCAGTACCAATTGCATAGATCAATTTAGCCTATTCTAGATAAACTGAAACAACAAGTATACTAGGCATCCAATTAGCTAAAACTAACTTATAAATCACAAAATATTTTTGGGTCAACATAAAAGCATGCAACACCGAACTAGATGGCCAAGCAGTTAATTTGCCTTTCATTAACACAGTAGCAATCAAATCATTCAAAACAGTCGAATCTTCGTAATAAAATTAGTCTCCAATCAAATTATTAAACCCCAATAAAATATTTAGTCTATCAACAACAAATTGTACCAACCAATTCCGTACATACACCAATTTATAGCTCAATGCAGAATCAATCAATTTATTACTAGTTAAATTGAAGTAAAATTCCTTTACCAGTTTAGAATAAGAGTGTTGAAGTAGCAATAAATTTCTCTCTGATAACAAAATATCCAATCGATGTTGTTGAAATTCATTTAAATTAATTGGGTGGTTAAGAACTAACCTGATATCACTGAAAGTATCCCATTTTTGCGCAGCTTTAGAAGTGTAAAACTTAAATAATATTGCATTGTCCACTGTCATTCGATTAGAAGAAATTCTCCGAGGTAGGCAGACTATTTTCTGAGCTAGTTATGTTGTCTATTTCTAAGGAATAGTAGGAGGAGTAGTCAGTGGAACCTTTGTAGTGGGAACCTTGTCGGAGTCGGATGAAGAGTCTTCAACCATTGAAAGCAGCACCTACATAACATCATCGCATTCTAGTGGTCTATCCTTAACCAAGGTGGTGTCAGGAATTTCAATAGGGGTGGTAGAAGACGACTCAGCCCGGTCAATTTCCTTCCAGCAGTTGGGTTCAGTACGAGGCAGTTTGAGCGACGGTTGGTGCCATTGATGGTTTCTCCACTACTAAAGAGGAAGATTTCTACTTTTTCTTGCCCTTTTTAATGTCAGAAATCAGAAACCCAGCCAAATGGAGATGAGTATCGTCGATGTAGAGAGAGATGATGCCCCCACTGATGGGAGTGCTGAATCTTAAATGGGTCTTTAATGGATAGGCCAAAATGCAAACTAAAAGCTTGAATGTAGACTGAGAAGGAGATGAAGTAGTAGTAGGAGCAAAGACAACAGAAGGGGAAATAAACAAGTTAGGGATTTTGATCCCTTTTGAATTATCACTTTGTTTTTTAAATAAATAATACATCAAATATTTTAAAGCATAAAGTCCTAAAGCCCCTCAAAGAAGTTCAAGAGATTTCGAAAAAATGTCCGCTAGTTGTTTTTCGGTAGTGACATATAATAAGGTGGCTATTTTGTTCTCCACTAGCTCTTGGATAAAGTGGTACTTCAAATCAATGTGTTTCATTCTCAAATGCTGAAACAGATTCTTTGAGATGTCTATAGCACTCTTGTTATCACACAGGATTGTCAACACATCCTGATCAATTCCATAATCTTGTAACATCTGTTTCATCCAAAGAAGTTGTGAAAAGCAACTACCTGCAATAACATATTCTACTTCTGTGGTTAACAGTGAAATCAAATTTTGTTTTTTACTATACCATGAAATCATATTATTACCCAGGAAGAAACAATCATATGAAGTCTTTTTCTGATCATCTAAATTTCTAATCCAATCTGTATCACTATACCTGACTAGATAAGACGTAGAGTCACATTTATACCAAATTTCATATTTAGATGTACCACTCACATACCTGATAATCCTCTTTACAACTGTCAAGTATGTCTCTTTTAGGTTGGCTTGATAGTGAGCACATACTCGGACCCTATAACAGATATCTGGTCCACTTGTAGTTAAATACAATAGGCTCCTAATAATGCTATAATAGAGGCTAACATTAACGTTTTTGCCATTCTCATCTCTATTTAACTTCTTGGAGACACTCATAGGGGTTCTCGAATGCTCAGCATTCTTAAGCCCAAACTTCTTTATTAAATTCTTCGCATTTTTAGTTTGCAATACAAAAATTCCATCATTCACTTGCTTGATTTGCATGCCTAAAAGGAAGTTCAACTAACCTACCATACTCATCTTAAATTCGTAAGTCATCTGCATGGGCTAAATCAATAAGTCCTTTTGGCTGCTCAATATATACCTCTTCTTGTATAAACCCATTCAAAAATGCACTTTTTATGTCCATCTGATAGAGCCTGAAGCCTTTCACATATGCTATACCGAACAATAGTCCAATAGACTCAAGTCATCGCATTGGTGCAAAGGTTTCATCAAAGTCTATTCCTTCAATTTGAGAATAGCCTTGAGCCACTAGCCTTGCTTTATTTTTAGTTACTTTTCCCTTTTCATCTATTTTATTGTGAAACACCCATTTTATTCCAATCACATTCACATTTGATGGTCTTGGCACCAACTCCCATACATTATTTTGTGCAAATTGAGTCAATTATTCTTATCTAAAACTCATCTTGTAAGGCTTCTTTAACATTTTAAGGATCGAATGAAGAGGTGTAGCACAAATATCCTGTGAGTTCTCGGTAATCCACTCTTTTTCTTTCTCTTGTTTTTCTTCTATCGTTGACATCTCCAATAACATTCTCTACTGGATTACTTTTTCCAAATCGTGAGGGAGGATCACGGTTCAAATCAGCTTCTCTCGAGTTTTGAATATTTAAAGGAACTATTTCCGCATCAGGTGTCTTGGTGGATTCATCATTCGAAGCAACTGACAAATCTTCTATTTACGCAGTTACTTCACCCGCAACAACTAACTATAGATCTGAGCAATTTTTGGTTCTTGTATTGTTGCTTGTTTGAGCTTGTTTGTAAGGCTAGTTTTGTGAATTTTCTTCTGCTACTTGACCATTTAATAGATATACATCATCTATCACAACGTTTATGGAATTTATTACTTCCTTGGTTCTTTGATTGAACACTTAGTATGCTTTACTATGTGTTGAATAATTAATGAAGATCACTTCATCACTCTTGCTCTCCAATTTTTCATGTTGTTCTCGATCTCTAAGAATATAACATTTACTGTCAAAAACATCAAAATAACTTACATCTAGTTTCTTTCCCTTCCAAAGTTCATATGATGTCTTGCTCAAGATGCTTCTAAGATAAACTCTTTTACATATGTTGTGTTAACTGCTTTGGCCCAAAATCACATAGACATCTTTCTTCTATTCAACATAGATGGGCCATTTCTTCAAAGGGTGTATTCTTCCTCTCGACAACTCCATTTTGCTGTGGAGTTATAGGCGCTAAAAATTCTTATATGATGCCATAATCATCACAAAAATCATTGAAGCTTGCATTTTCAAATTCCCTTATGTGATCTGATTGACTTCTCAACACTGCCATATTTTTCAGATTCATGACTTACACACATAGGCTTCTAAAAGCCTTGAAAATGTCTAATTTTTCTTTCAAAATGATACCCAAGTGTATCTAGAATAATCATCAACACAAGTTAAAAAATATCTCATCCCACCAATGTTATCATGTTGTGTTGGACTAACCAAATCCATGTGAATTAATTCATGTATAAGGAAGTAATGTGTCTAACCTTTTTATGTGGTACTGTCATCTGCTTACCTATTTGACATGCACTACTTATCGATTTATCTTCTTTGTTCATTGTGGGCAAACCTTTCACAACTTCAAATTTCTTAAACTTGCTAATAAGCTCATAGTTGATGTGCCCAAGCTTTTGGTGCTATAGATCCATATTATTGTCATATGAGGCTGATTTAAAGGTAGTCGTGACCTGTAATATATAGCAATTATTTGTTGATCGTTTTTCACTAACAAGACATTCTCCTTGTTTGGTTAACACCTTACATTTATCACTTGTAAATTTAACCAATAAACCATCATCGCAAAGTTAGCTTATATTCACCAAATTGACTTTCAACCCATCGACGTGAAGCACATTCTTGAGGTGTGGCAGTCCATCCATGCATAATGTCCCTTTACTAGTCATTGAAGCCTTTTTTCCATCTCCAAAAGTCACATGCCCATCCACAACTTTTATAATTGGATATGTAACTCTTTTCTCCTGGCATATGACGTGAACATCTACTGGAAAAATACCAAGCATTATGTGAAGTAGCCTTCATGGACTTAAGATTTACAAGAGCTTGCAATTGACTCTTTTTAACCCAAGTGTGCTTCGACATTATAGGTTGCTGTTGGAAATTTTGTGAGGAATGTATGGATTTTCATTTTTGGTTCCTTTGAAACAATATTTGTAGTAACCTATAGCATCTTGACCTTATGTACACAATAACTCTCTAAAAATGACATGTAGATATAAAGCTCTGATTCTTCCTTGAGGTTTCTTCTTGGACAAATCTGGTTACATTATTTTGTCATCATTCACCTTAGAGCATTCATCTTTGTAGCCAATGCCTTGAAGATCCCCTTTAATCTTATCGATTTTCATCAATTTTTCTAACTTTTCTGTGCTACCATTTAACATCCTCAATCCCTTTTCGTTACTGTTGGGCCCTGAATTTTTTTTAATTATTTATGAATTTATTTAATTACTCGCTTACTTTAATTTCATTTTATTTTGCCTTAATTGATTTAATTATGTGTA
>JANZLD010000002.1:44727972-44739139 GCA_026413575.1 Erythroxylum carthagenense
ATTAATAATAAATATTTTCATTACAAAACTGTAACTGAAGAAGATAAAGTTACATGTAAATACACTTGCTTTTCAGGACACTATATTTACATAACTCCAATAGCTGGAGCATTGGTCAATCCAAAAGGCATGACTAAAAACTCTTAATGCTCATAACAAGTCCTAAAGGCTGTTTTGCTTACATCAAACTCCTTGATTCTAAGTTGATGATAGCCTGACCTAAGATCAATTTCGGAAAAGATCTTTGCTCTCTACAGTTGGTCAAACAAATCATCAATCCAGGGCAGAGGATACTTATTCTTAATAGTCATCTTATTGAGTCTTCGATAGTCAATACACATCTGCCATGTTCCATTCCTCTTTTTAACAAACAGAACCGATGCTCCCCATGGTGATGAACTCAATCTTATATACCCCTTCTCTAATAATTCTTCCAACTGCTCCTTAATCTCCTTCAACTCAGCTAGAGCCATTCCATAGGTTGGTATAGAGATGGGTGCAATATTAGGAATCAAATCGATAGCAAACTCAATTTCCTTCACTGATGGCAAACCAGGTAAGTCTTCTGGAAACATGTCTGGAAATTTCCTTACTATCAAAAAATCTTCTAACTTCCTTTTATTCATATCAATGTCCACGAATGTGCCAAAAAGGCTTGACACCCTTTCCTCATCATCCTGTCTGCTAACAAAGCCGAAACAGTCTTGGGTGATGGTGCCCTTCTATCTCCTTTAAAAGTCACCTTCTCACTATTACCAAGATCAAACTTTGCCTCTTTAAGCCCACAATTTAACTTTGCACAACATTTCTCCATAGCATCCATTCCCAGTATCACATATAAACCCTTCAACTCCAACGATAGCAAATCCACTACCAGTTTAGCACCCTCAATAAACAATTCACAATCCCTATACACTTGACTTATTATCACCTTTCTCCCTATGGGAGTACTAACAATTAAGGGACTATCCATGGGCACCAATTTAACATCATGCAAAATCATGCTTGCAGAAACAAATGAATGTATGGAGCCAGAATCAATCAATAAATATACTGCAGAGTTAAATATCTGAACCATGCTTGAGACAACTTCAGGTGCGGCTGTAGCTTCCTTTCTAGTCATAGAAAA
Organism: Erythroxylum carthagenense; assembly: GCA_026413575.1. NCBI lineage: Eukaryota > Viridiplantae > Streptophyta > Magnoliopsida > Malpighiales > Erythroxylaceae > Erythroxylum > Erythroxylum carthagenense. The sequence continues at coordinate 44,729,102 of JANZLD010000002.1, forward strand.
TAACCTGGCCTATGCCTGATCCCTTGGCTTTCCTGTAGGAATAGCCTTCCTCGCCACTACAGAATTGTCCACCTCAGTGACTGGCCTAGTTCCCACTAAATGCGACCCCTCTTGCCTCGATATCTGGGGATAGTCCTTGATCATGTGTCCCTTCTCCCCACATCAGAAACATGCTCTAAGTAACTTAAAGCACTCTCCTTGGTGAAGTTTCCCACAATGCTCACATTGGGGATTTATGTATCTACTCCTCCCTGTCCTTCCAGTGCCACCCACATTTGAGACTTGCCTTGAAACTGCCTTAGCCTGCCTGTTCTTGAAAGGGCCACTACTTTGTACTTTACTCTGTGTGTAGTGACTCCTTGTACTCCTCTTAGGAATTGGAGCATTCATTCCCTTCTTAAAAGACTGCTCTATGTTCTTCCTCTTGCTTTCTTCATTCTTTATATTCTCCAGTTTTACAGCCTAGAGCGCAGCATCTACCAGTTGCTGGTAGTCACAGAAATTGTGGGTCAATACTTTCTCCTTGATCCCCAAATGAAATCCTCCCTCAAACTTGTGGCACTTATCCTCTTCATTGGCAACAATTTTGACCGCATATCGTGACAGCTGGATGAACTTCAGTTCATATTCACTCACACTCATGTCCCTCTGTGTGAGATTTAGGAACTCCCTGGCCTTCTCTTGGATATAAACCCTTGAGAAGTACTTCCTCCTGAAAGCTTCCAAAAAGTCTCTCCATGTCAATACTGGTGGTATGACCTGACTATGGGGCACTGACTCCCACCAATGGAGCGCATCCCCCTGTAGTAAACTAACTACATAATCTAACTTTTCCTCATCTGAGCACTTCATTTAGATTAGGACCCTCTTGGTCCTCTTCAACCATGCTCTAGTGTCTTCTAGATTTGTAGTCCCATTGAAATCCATAGCCCCATACTTACGAAGCTTATCATACTGCCTACTCCTTTCCACTAGATCTTGCATTGGAACTTGAGACCCTTGACCTATGGCGTAAGTGAAAGCTTGAGCAAAGGCTTGAAAGAAATGCGGATCCATGGGGTTTGCTTGAGGCATAGGAGGAGGAGGTAGAGGCACCTCATGTTGTACACTAGATGCCTCAAAATTTGGAGCAAAATGTATCCCCGCATCTTGTGGGATATAGGATTCATCTGTGCTCCCTTGGAGAGAGCAAGATCGAGTCATAGCTCCTCGAGTTCTTTTTCGAGAAAGCATAATCACTCCTTCAATATAAAACATGTTTTAGTTGAAGTTTCATGTAAAATAACTTCAAATCATGTAAAACAATTTAAATCATATGAAACAATTTCAAATCAAATGAAACAACACAAAAATGCACGTTGTTCATTTAAAATAATGTAAGTTCATTTCATAGTTCAAAGCTACCCATTTCATGCCTAGGATACTCCTAAACCTAGTCCTAAACCTGGACCTCACAACCTAGTCTCTCTGATACCAAAATTGTTGGGTCCCATTCTGAGAACCCAACTATCCAGAATATCATAAGACTTGAGCATGGTTCCTTGTAGGGTTATTTCGATTTAATCTTCTAAACCATTATTGGTTCCTCTTCTTGCTTTGATACCACAACGATCAAATATCAAAGACAAACTCATTTCTCATATTTCAAAACAGATTTTGGGAAACCTCAAACTGGAATTACAATTTGACTTTTTAGAACATTTGTTCCCCTTTGTCTTAAGTTTCTAATGAATACCCAATTCCATCCAGAAATTTAAGGTTTTAGGGACAGAATCAAAATTTAATTTCTTCAGATAATTTGTAGCTTCATGTCTCTAATTTATTTAGGAGTAAGAATCATCTCATTTGGAGGTCAGATGATGTAGTTATGGTCGAAAGAATCAAACAAGGTTTTTTTCCTCAATCATATTGATCCTATTTTGGAACAATTGCCATAACTTTCTCTATAGATATTGGATCGAGGTCATTCTTGATGGTTTAAAAGAGGACTTCGAGGTCTACAACTTTTTTGAAGACATCAAAGCAAGATTCTATCATCAAAAGGGTCAAAATTCGACCAGATGTTTCTATCTATAGTGCATCAGAAGATGATTCAGTCTACACTGCATAAGAAGACGTTTCAATCTATAGAAGATGTTTCAGTCTACAGTACATAGAAGATGTTTCAGTCCACAGAAGATCTTTCATTCTATAGTTTAAATAAGATGTTTCATTCTACAGTGCATAGAAGATGTTTCAGTCTAAAGAAGATGTTTCAGTCTGTAAGGTATAGAAGATGTTTTAGTCTACAAAAGATGTTTCAGTCTACAGTTCATAGAAGATGTTTTAGTCTATAGTACATAGAAGATGTTTCAATCTACAGAAGATGTTTCAGTCTATAGTGTATAAAAGATGTTTCAGTCTACAGAAGATGTTTCAGTCTATAGTGCATAGAAGATGTTTTAGTCTACAGTACATAGAAGATGTTTCAGTCTACAGTGCATAAAAGATGTTTCAGTCTATAATGCATAAAAGATGTTTCAGTTTACAGAAGATATTTTAGTCTATATTGCATAGAAGATGTTTTAGTCTACAGAAGATGTTTCAACAGGTTCTTCCTCACATCACCAAAAATTTTGAATAACTAACTACACTCTTCAGAGCATCTCCACTTATAAAGATCATAACTTTGACTCCAATGTCCAAAACTTTCATACTATATACCTTTGGAAAGCTAAAAAGATAAGCTAAAATTTTCTAGAAGACAACCTTATCTAATTTAGCCTAGATCAATACTATTTTCCCTGAAGTTAGAACACACATTCATACCCCTATGGAAAACTTGAAAGTGAAATCAATAATTTGGAAATGTCATTGGCAAAACACAATCATACTTCATTAACATCAAAAGATAAGAGTTTTACAAGGATTTAATGGGCATTTCAAGCCACAATATATCAATATCTCAAAATCCCAAAATACAAAAGAATACATGAGCAATAATTTGCTCAGAATGCAACTAAAGCCTTATTTTACAAAACTAGCTTAAAATACAAAAGTATGCATAATCGAAGTGACACCTTGACCCTTGGTTACTCGTTCTCATGCTCTTCACCTGAAGATGGGACGAAAATGGAGGGGGTGATCTTAAAGCTCGTGGGTAACAGTTTATAACAGAAGCATAAGCTAAACCTTTGAAATGTTCATTTACTAATACAAGTTCTAATTAAATTCATAAAAGTATCATTCTCAAATTCATAACTGAAATTCACAAACTACAAATCATGAGTGCATTAAACTTGTCAACATCTCATAAGCACATAAGCACATCAAAATGGTTTGGGTAAATCTATAAACATAATGAACTACACATTTTCACATAATAATCCTGCGTAGTCGTAAACTTGAAGTACTATCGTAATCTCACATAGTGGTTTTACGTAGACATGAACTTGAGGGAGTCCATGAAGGAGTTCCGTGCCACTAGCAAGTAGGCGAAAGAAGTCTTTAACTTGGTCAACGTTCACGTGAAATACTTGAATGGGTTACACCAAACCCACATAACATGTAATTTATGAATTGAAAATCATTTTCCCAAATGGAACATTCTTGGAAACTTGTTTCCTATGAACATGAGATATTTCGAGAACCATTTCTAAAAACATGATTTCATAAACGTTTTATCTTTTCACAAAAAATTATTTTCAAAGTCTCTTCACAAATCATCAACATAATTCATATATCAAACATATAGGAAATTCTCAATTCATTCAAGAAGCAATAAATGCAACATTTATGATGCAATTGAAATCATTAAACTTCCTTGATTTAATGAAAACATTTAGTGGCTTATTTACTCTATTATAAACATATGCCCACTTGAATTCCTTGCTTACGAAATTGTCTTAAGGATGTCTTTTCTCTTGCTCCTCTCGTCTCTCTTGATCCCCTCCTTGATTTCTTTCATAAATGACGAAATTCCCATTCAATAGGAATTTAAATTTGAGAACCCATAAAGCACATTCACTAAAATTGACTCTAGATTGCTAAAACCCGTGTATTTCCTAAACTTCATGAACCAGAACCCTTCCATATATCCAAAGTATAAAAATAAAACTTACCTTGATTCTTCACCAATTTATGAGATTATTGGCTCTAAAGGAAGCTCTTCCCTTCCTCTTTCTTTTTCCCTTCTTGAGCAACCTCCAACTCTCTCTTTAAGACTAAGAAAATATGGAACCCTAGTTCAACTCTCTTCTTTTCTCTCAAACCACCAAAATTCTCTTCTCTTTCTTTCTTTTTTTCTCTTCTTCTCTCCCAATTCACGTTTTCTTTCTTTTAAATGCAAGACTACATTTCTTTCTTCCATTTCTACCCTTAATGAGTCCAAAAAGTTCATTTTACCCTTCCTTATAGGCTTATATTCTTTTAACCTTAAGTGTCTTGCCAATAATACCCTTGAATATTCTTATCACTTTTAATTCAACTAACCCATGAAATAAATTCTACTAACATAGACATAATAATAAAATAAAAAAATTTAACTCCTAAAAACTCACCTATCCAAACCTCATAATTATTTAAATCATGCTTAACTAAAAAAACGTTCAGGGGCTAACAATACTTGTGGTTAGTGTTTGGCGTTGATCAGTTAGAGAGAAACGAAAACCATATTGTTATATATTGAGGATTGTTGTTGGCAAAGAAGCTATGTCTCCATGTTTGTTACCTGCTTGAATTCCTACATTTCATGAAAGATATGGCTTTGTGTTGGTGTTTATGTGAATCAGCTCATTGTTGTTGCGATAAATTCTAAATCTATTTCAGTTGAGTAAAACTCATTGGGAAGTTATTCTTGTCTACCTCAAGTGTATTTAGTTTTCATTCCTGATTATTTTAATCACTTGAGTTGTTCGTTTAATTATATTTATTGTTAAACAGTGAGTCTGTTGAGGTTAGTACAAGGTGGTCGTGCTATTTGGTGTGAAATTCTTTCATGAGAAGTGAGGTTGAGAGATAGTGTCAAAGGTTAAGCAGTGTCAGCTCAGTAAAGTCTTAGGTAAATCTCTTGTGCTTTGGTGAAAGTTATTAAGAGAGGTGAGGGCGCAAAATGTGTCGAACTGCGTTACCAAATTTTTATTGTTGATTTATTTTTAGTGCTCTTATTATTTCTGACTTTTTGTTTGCTAGAAACGAATCGGAAAGTTTGCAAAACAATTACCCCTACGGTTTTTCAATTAGTATCAGAGCAAGCTCATCGATTCAGAACTTGGTAGCAAGTTGGTGCAGGTCCTAGTTTCGCAAACATGGTTATAAGAAAGGTACTACAGGTGAAAACTGGAAAATGTATGAATGATGTGGAAGATGAATCAGATGAAAACGAAGTCTTGGTACTACTCACACAAAATTTTGGTAAATGGCTGAAAAGAATGAAGAAGGATAGATCCAACTTTAGACAATATGGCGGAAGTTCATCGAGTAACAATTCAAGACACAAAAGGGTGAACAGAAGGCATGGAGAATCCAACGTCATGAATGTAAAAGTTTCGAACACATTCAATTTGAATGTGCCAATGTTGTGAAGAAGAAATAAGGAAAGTCCTTCACAAGCACCTGAAGTGAAAATGATTATGAGAGTGAGTATGGTAGCGAAGAAGAAATAGCAAATGGTGCTGCATTGGTTACCTTACATAGCAAAAGTCAAGTTACTTGCTTAACAGTAACTGAGAAGGAAGTAACTGAAGGTCGAAAAGAGGAAAAATCAGAACATTTCAAAAACAATCTAGCTCAAGATCCAATATCAGATTATGACAGCAACGGTAGTGGCCTAGATGATAAAAAAGGAAATATTTACAAGGATTACAAAGCTATGTATGAAAAATGAGTGAAAACACAGAAAGAATGAAAGATTGAATGAGGAGAATCTTTTCATGAAGAACACCATACAAGAGCTAGAAAAGAAGCTGATGTTGATGTCGGAGAAGCTTGGTGAAGCTAGAATGAAATTGATAAGTACTGAAAAGGGATTGAGGATGTTGAATGGAGGCACAGAAAAAACTAGATAAGTTGATAGAAATTGGTAAGGTTATAGGAAATTTCAAAGGCATAGGCTATAAAGGTGAGTGCTCAAAAGTGAATGAAGAAAATTTTGATATGTTCAGATCAGCCCAAGAGGTAGAAGCATCAAAAAAGAATCGAAGATTTATTCCTACATGCCATTTTTGTGGAGTCATTAGGCATATAAGGACAATATGTTATTAGTTAGTACAGATGCTATTTCAAAGAAGACAAAGTTGAAAAAGTATACATCCTACAAAAAAATTTCAACATCAACCTTTAGTACCGAAATCTACTTCGATAAAAAGAAGTGAATTGTAAGCTCTCGTAGTTTGTATATCGATGAAGGCAACTTTGCAATATCATTGGCATTTTGATAGTGGATGGTCACACCATATGACAAGGGAAAAAGCTAACTTAATTGATTATTAGAATTGTATGGATGGTCATGTGACTTTCGGAGATGTAAAGAAAGCTTCCGTGATCGGTAGAGGAACATTATGCATAGATGGTTTGCTTCCTCTTAAGAATGTGCTCCATGTCAATGGATTAAAAGCAAATTTGGTAAGTATAAACCAAATTTGTGATGATGGTTTGTTAGTTAAATTTATAAGTGATGAATGTAGGGTACTTACCGAAAAAGTGATCAGCCGATAATTGCTACATGATGTAAGCCATGACTACATGTAAGTTAGCTACTTATGAGAATGACATTGATTTATGGCATCAAAGGCTTGGGCACGTAAATTTTGATCTCATCAATAAATTGACAAAATTGGAGGCCATGAAGGGTCTAGCCAAAATGAACAAAGAGGAAAAATCAATTTGCAGTGTGTGTCAAATGTGAGAGCTAGGAATTTTTTTTTGCATTTCATGCCCAGCAACATGTTAGCATACGTATATGTGAATTTGAATCTTTACACATACAAAACTAAGTGTACATGCATTTATTGATAACTTCTATATATGATTGTTTTTAAATGTGATTGTATTGAAAATGAGAAGTAGAGGGAGTTGAAAGAGTGATCTTCGTATGAGTTATGATAAGAAAAGATTTGGAAACAAAAGTGGTGGTCGATTTGGAAAATGTTCACTGAATGTGCTTAAGTCTGTTAGCCATAACTTTTTCTCTAGTTATCAAAATGAGAAGATTATTTGTTTTAATTAAACTATAAACATATGGAAACATTTATTATGAAGATATCAAAGTTCAATTATGTCTTTAATAGTCTCAAAATTTGTCGTGAAGTGAGAATTGAGTGTAGTACATTGGTGGATGAATGTAAAATTCATCTTCGAACTTTAAGGGAAAATTGGGATTTATCTACATATATTTTGGCAAAGTTCCTTCTTTAGAGTTGTATATCTTCTGTTATCTTTCTAACGGTATATAGTATGAGAATTGTGGACATTGGAGTCAAAATTCATACCTAAAACATCTTGTGTTACTATTTATAAACTTCTTTTGAGTTACTGCTCATCTTACATCTTCTATTCCATTTTTGATCCTTCAAAAGATGGAATTTGTCTTTGAGGTATTTATGAAAGTTTTATCTCTTGAAGTTCTCTTTCAAACCGTCTAAAGAACACCTAAATAAGATATCTGTAGAGGAAGTTATGACAATTGCAAACTTCTTCTATGTTACAATTCATAAACTTCTTTGGGGTTACTGTTCACCTTACATATTCTGTTCCATTTTTGATCCTTCAGAAGATGGAATTTGTGTTTGATATCTTCATGAACGTTGTATCTATTGAATTCTTCTTTCAAACCATCTAAAGAACACCTAAATTCGATATCTGTAGAGGATTTTATGACAATTGCAAACTTCTTTTGTGTTACTGTTCATAAATATCTTTTGGGTTACTGTTCATCTTACATCTTTTGTTCCATTTTTGATCCTTAAAAAGATGGAATTTGTCTTTGAGGTCTTCATGAATGTTTTATATATTGAAGTCATCTTTCAAACCATATAAATAACACCTAAATCAGATATTTTTATAGGAAGTTATGATAATTGCAAGCTTCTTCTATGTTACTGTTCGTAAACTTCTTATGGGTTACTGTTCACCTTACATCTTCTATTTCATTTTTTATCCTTCAAAAGATGGAAGTTTTCTTTATGGTCTTCATAAAAGTTGTATCTATTGATGTCCTCTTTCAAACCATCTAAAGGACACCTAAATCTGATATCTCAAAAGAACGTTATACCAATTGTCCCATGATAGGTTCAATTTGATTGAGGATAAAACCAGATTGAATTCTTTTGGCCATAACTTCTTCTCTTGACACTCAAATGACTTGATTCTTAAACCATTAGACTTGTAAGACATTTATCTACATCTCCAACAAAAATTGTAGCCATATTAAATGCAGTCGAAGAGATTGAGTGAAAAATGTGGGACGGGTAAAGTGTGTGTGTATTTAAATACTATGAACTGGTGTTATTCCATTGAACATACTTCAGTATTTTGATGATTTCTACATCGGTAGAGCTCCAAATGAGATGATTCCTAATCTGTGGTGAACTAGAGACATGGAGATACAAATGGTATGAAGAAATTGGAACCTAATTCAGTTTCTAATATGTTTAAATTTCAGATAGAATTTGTGCATAGTATACTGATTTGGACAAGAGCAGTCCAAAAATGTTTGAAGTATATCTTCAAAATCACTGAACCGAATTGAATGATTTTGGTATCATTAGAAACTTAAGACAATGGGGGACATCTTCTAGAAGAAGGTGCTATGTTAAAAAATTCAAGGGTACTATTGGCAATACGCTTAAATATAAAAGACATAAGGCATAATTGGAAGGGCAAATGGAACAATTCTCAATCATTAAGGGCATAATTGTAAGAAAAAGTGTTGTCTTGCTTATAAATGAAGAAGAAAAATGTGAAAGGAAGGATAAGTAGAAGAGAACAATGAAAATGAGAGAGAAAGAGAAAGAGAGTTTGGTGGTTTGAGAGAACAGAAGAGAGTGGATTAGGGTTTGATTTTTCTTAGTCTTTAAGAAGATTTTGAAGCTGTCCAAGAAGAGAAAAAGGAAGAGGAAGAAAAGAGTTTTCCTTTGAGCTAAAGATCCCTTCATTGGTGAAGAATGAAGGTAAGATTATTTGGAAACTTGTGGATTTTTTAAAGGATTTTAGTTCATGGAGTCTAGAAAATGCTTGGGTTTAAGTATTCTAGAACCAATTTTAGTAATTGTGCTTGAAGGACTTTCAATTGAAAACCCTATTGAGTGGAATTTTTATTATTGTATAAAGGGATCAAAGAGGCAAGAGGAACAAGAGAAGAGGCATGTTTGAACAAGGCTATAAGCAAGGAAATCAAGGTGGGTACATGTTTATAATAGCGTGAATAAGCCACTAAATGCTTCCTTTGAATCAAGAAAGTTTATTGTTTCCAATTGCATCATTAGTGTTGCATTTATTGCTATATGTTCGTTATATGAATTGTGTTGATAATTTATGAAAAGGTTTTGAAAATGATTCTTTTGAAAAAGTTACAAGTTTATGAGATCTAATTTTCAAAATATTTCATGTTTATAAAAAAAATCAAGTTTCAGAAAAGTGCCATTTTGGGCAATATGTTTACAAGTTATGAAATATGTGGTATGTGAGTTTGTGGTGGTCCTCTAAGTTAAGTCATGTGTACGTTGACCAAGTTAAAGGCTTCTCCCGCCTGCCCGCTAGTAGCATGGAGCTCCTTCATGGACTCCCATAAGTTCATGACTACACAAGACCATTATGTGGAAATGCATAGCACGTTGTGTTTTGGATCCACCCGAAACATTTGGATATGCTTATGTGTTCATGACAAGAGTGATGCATTCATGTTTTGCAACAGTGAATTTTGGCTGAAAGCCTAAGAAACATATGTTTTATGAACCATATGAAATGTTAGCCCGAATTTTTTAAAAAAATAAGCATGATTAGATTAATTTTGGGAGTATTACTAGATCAAATTATGTTGGAATTACTTTGCTTACTAATGGG
>JANZLD010000002.1:44749235-44760405 GCA_026413575.1 Erythroxylum carthagenense
TTGTATAAAATAAATGAATAAAATAAAATAGTTTTATTTTATTTCATTTATAAATAATAATTAATAAAATAAATGAAAAAAATAAAATAGTTTAATTTTATGTCATTTATGAATAATAACAATTATTAATGAAAAAAATGAAACGACGCGTTGTATATGTAACACAAAAAGGTATATGATGGTTGTGGTTTTAAAAGTTTTGAAAAGTTATAACGTTAAAACAAAAAAAAAAGTAGTTTTGAGAAGGCATATACACGTTGTCTTCGGTTTTAACAGGAGTGTGTCTTATGAAGGAAAATGTTAAAAGAAAAGAAGATAGCGCATATACAGTGTGTGATCTTTATTTCTCTGTTTCTGAAGAACGTGCATGAAACATTGAAAAGAAGAAGAGTTAAAAACACCGAGACTTGATTTTTCAGTTTATGTGCGGTGAGATATGTACAAAGAGTTGTTTTGGTTTTATATTGATTGTCGTATGAAACAAAAAGACAAGAGGAAGTGGACAAAATTGTTTTGTTCTATTTTTGAAGAAAAGTTCTTCAAAAATTAACCATAGTCATATCAAGCGTTGAAAACGGGACATATTTTTTGGTGTGGAAAACATAGAGGTTTCGTGTTTTCGAAGTTTCGAATCGAATAATCGTCATTTCCAGATATTTATCGTATACTTATTGCTTATTATTAATATGTTGTTAAACGCAATAGATAGCATATGATTGCAATAATTAATTTCCGCTGCGTATTGCGATCCTTCACTACTGTCAGCGTATGAACACACATTAAAAAGAAAAATTGTTGTTTTTGTCCAATAAGTTTTTTTCTTTTCTGGTTTCTTGGCTGATGTCTATAATGCACAAAGTATTCAATGCCTCTCTTATCTTAATTCTTAACTACACGAGGAGCAACAATACGCCACATCTCTTTTCTATACACCACAACAAAAAGGATTTTTGACTACATTTTTTGGTGACGATTTAAAATCATAGCTAAATGTAAGCAAAAATCGTCACAAAAAGATCACTTTTTGGTGACAATTTTTGGAATCATCGCCATATTGCAAGCTTTTTTTGATGATTTTGTAAGTCATCGTGAATGTGAGACTTTTGACGATGAATGCTTAATAATAAAAAATAACTCACTTATTTATAATTATAAATTCACAAACTTTGACTTGACTAGTTTGTGATTAATCATCATATTAAGAAAAATCAAAATTATTATTATTGACAATAATTCTAAGTGTAAAAATAAAATTAACTAAAAATGTCAAATCATTTGAATAATTTATGGAACTATAAACCTAAAATTAATTAATATTATATAGATTTATACTTTTTATTTTTCTCTTTTAAATTATATGATTTGATAATTTTATATGGTGTCACAAAATTTTCAAATAGTTTTAATAAGAAGCTTGTAGTATAATGATATATCATTTGACAATTTTATATGGTGTCACAAAATTTTCAAATAGTTTTAATATGAAGCTTCTAGTATAATGATATATAATTCTTACAGAAAAACAATAAATAATAATATATGATAGTAATAGAATATGATGATTGATGGTAAGTAATATAAGATCTTAATTAGAAATTTAACAATTCTTAAGGATAAGACAATAAATAAAGTTTCACACATATTTCATGGAAAAGCAAAAGAAATGATTACTTTTTTGGATTTTAAGTAACATAAGACTCGGTAGATAAGGTAAAGGAGTTTTTTAATGTTTGGATTCTTTAGAAGGCTCCTTGCATGTTCAAAGGCATCAAGTAAAATAGACAAATATCTTCCCCAGGAGTTAGTTTATTGACACTTCTTCCAACAACTTCTTGACTTTTATAAAAGTAGCAGAAGATATAGTAAACAATTTTTGAGATGCAGTATGGATTATGGAATTAGATGAACTGCACATACCATGTTTTTCGCTTAAGGAACAAATATTATAGAACAATTATGTTAATTTCTTCACAATCCTTTGAAAAATTAAATCCTAAACAATTAAAAAGCTAAATCAAACGATATCTTTAAACACGTGCATACCCAATTGAATGACTCTATCATCGCCATAATGAACAGAAATAGTTTCTGCAATTGAAGACTGTTCTAAAACAACTGAATTTTCTAATCCTGCACGGACCATCATGATATTGCCACTGCCTCCATTTCATGTATGTTCTCTTAAAGATTTGGGGAAGCTTTACGCAACATATAGTATATACAATCATACATTCATCTAATAGCTTCTTGATTAAACAAAAGAGATATAGATAATAAAGAAAGAGAATCAATTCAGATGATGCTATAAACCTTTAAGAAGAAGATAAACCATTGAAGGCAAACAATGATAAGATTTTGATGAGCAAATTTGTTATGTATCAATTTGTTCTTTAGGACAGGGAATTTTGCCAGATACCTCCTATTGGAACTCATTTATGCCATCAGAAACTATATATTATATCAATATTTTGTGATGAATTAATGTGAATAGTTTTATTATGAAAAGTCAATAAAAACAAAAACAATTCATAGATATAATCAATATAGAAACAGAGTGTACAATTTAATAAGGAAATGAAAAATTATATGAAGATATATGCAATCAACAAAATATTCATAGAAGAGGCAAGGATCATCAAAACTTAATTTTTTAAGTAGTCAAAACCCCTGAACAAGCACATTTTTTGTTTGCCACTCATCTTTAAAGATAAATAAAACCCAGAGAATATGCCATAGATTAATAAGTGATCTGATATCTTTAAGAATAGAAGACTTTTTATTTGAACATTCCAACATTCTGGGAAAGTTAATTTTGTGATCTATTAATTGAGACAACTTTATATGATAAGGTTGAGAATGTTAACTATATATGTACTATATTTAAGGGATGTAGAATTAAGTGTGTTTTCCTCTAAAGCCGCTATTTTGATGAAAAGAGTTGTGTCCCTTGGGCCCCTCGTCAGATACAGACAGAGCTACTGTCTCATAATTCAAAATAGAAGAAAGTATAGAAACAAGAAGACCAACCTTAGGTAATGAATAAGATGTAGAAATCACACAAAAAGTGCATGCAAGAAATCCAAGCAGATGAACTGTTCAACTTTAGAGTAGTTAAACGCAAATTTACAAAGAGGGAAGAATCACCAAAAGAGTTGAATGAAGACTAGGGATTAAAGTTGTCTCTCTAAAACAAGACCCTATGATCTCTAAATATTAGCTGAAAATCTGGATTAAGCAAGAAGACACTAAGTTTGTATAAAAGAATAGAGTAAATTCATATATCGAGGTTAGCTTTCACTGGTGATGGGAGTGATTTGTGACTCCTCCAAGAGAAAGCTAATAACTAGTTATTGCAGAATAACAACCAAAGGTAAAAAGAAAAAGAAAAGGTGAGAAGCAAGACAAAGTAACCCATACTTGGCAACTTAACTAGCTTGGAGAAGACGATCGCCTTCGATAGTTCAGCCCTAATTAGGAAGCATCTGGAGTTTTTTTCGGCTGGGGAGGATTTATCTACCTTATTTATAAAATTTCATTGTAAATAGATTACCTTGTCTGCTGCTTACAACAATGTTGTCATTTTTTTGTTGCTTTGTTAGCAGCTATAGGTTACATTGTTGTTTTTGTTGCTTTGTAAGTGAAATGTTTGTTGCTTGCAGAAATGGGCCCTATTTCCCTAATTGTTTGTAGGCTCCATCAAAAAAAATTTATTTCCTATATTTAGGTAATTAGGTTTTCAATTTCAAAAAACTACGTGATTTTGGCCATATTTGTCAACAAATACAAAAATTGTCATAAAATAGTGAAACTTTTGCAAAAATTATTTGTTGAAGTTTATTCCTATATATTACACCCTATATATTATAGAAATTATATATAATATATAAATTCTATACAACATTATAGAATTTATATATAATAAATAGATAATTATGATTGAACAAAATAAAATAATAACTAAGATATGAGAATTTTTATCTATTATCTATCATTATACTAATTAAAATTATTATCTATACATTCATATATCATTATATTAATTACCGTATAAAATTATATTTACTGCAATATAATTAAAAATAATTGCAATATAGTAAAAAAAGAAAATCAATATTAAATATTAATATCATATTCTTAAAAATCAAAATTAATATTAATGAAAATGATTGTAAGTATAATCAATTTAGCTTACAACAATGTCCTTTCAAAAATTTATAAAACTAAAAACACAAAAATAATTAATATTACATAGATTATACATTTTATTTATCTCTTTTAAAAGATGTGATTTGACAATTTTATGTGGTATCCCAAAACTCTATTTATTATATATAAATTCTATACTATGTTATATACAAATATATATATATTTTTGGTGATGATTTTATCAAATCCTTGCTTTAGCAACACTTCAGCAAAAGTGTTGCCAATGGTCTACATTTGGTAACGTTTTTTTGAACATGTCACAAAATGTTGGCTATAGTTTTTTAATATAACAGGAAAATGTGTGTTACTTTAACCACAAAAATGAAGCTCGTCTTCCTCTTCATTGTTCTTCATCGTTTTCCCAACAAAATTTTCCATTGAAGAGCCTCCAACCACTTCCAACTTAGTTGTTCCTCGTCCGTCATCACTAGTTGTCCGTCTATCTAACTTATGTATAGTTTTTACGTTCTACTTTCCTTGTCTGAGCTTTTGTGTTTGGATTTTGTGTTCTGCAAGGAGTGTCTTGATTTTGTGTATTATGGTTTAGAAGATGGTGAATGCATATTGTTGTTTGGTCTAGAATAAGATGATTAACGCTTAGATGGATTAGGAAGTTTGTTTAAGGATAGCCTATAACGTGTTCAATGATAGTTTTGTTAGAGACGATTTACTTTTATTTGAATTGTTTGTGAAAGTTTAGTGGAGAATTGAAAACATATATTGGATTGTTTCTAACAAGGATGATAGGTTTTTCTATGAAGTTGTATACAATGAATAAATTATAAATGATGTTTAAAAAAATGAAGGAGAGAGGTGTAGGGTAAATTTTGAGAATAAAATTACTCATGTAAAAGTTGATGTCCGTCTGGCAATTTATGCTTTAATGCTACTATTATTATGCTATAACTTGGCTATAGACTAAAGGATTATTTAATTGAATGAATGAAATAACTGCAATTCTCATTTGCCTATTTAGTGTAAATATTATATAGTAAGTATAGAATATATGTTTACTCATTGTTGGTATTGGAATACATGCTAAAAGGAAGGCTAGATCATGGATTCCAAGATTTGGAGAGACGAAAACAATTGAAAACAAGAAAGTGTAGTATCTCAATTACATAACATTAATCTATTTTGCAATTATATATATTTACGATGAATGAATGTGAATTGGATCCAACTAAATGTATTCAAGGAATGATGTTGGAGGATCAACAATAAGTGCACCAACTCACCTAAACTGTCATCACTATATGTAAAATTGAGTGTCATATCATCATCTTTATATTGATTAATTAAAAATATGAAAAAACAGAATAATTTATATTTTAAAAGTAAAGTTTTTCAAAACTAACTATAATTTAAGATTATATCAATCTAATATATAAAATTTTGATTTATTGTAATTTTATGTTAATATTGCTACATAATCATTCTTCGTCAATAGGTAACCTATGGTACAAGATAATATTATTATTAATTAAAAAACTAAATTGATAAAAAATTTAAAAACTTAAAATTTTGTTAATAAATTAGAAAGAGCATAAAAGATATATACCCCAAAGTCAATAAATAGCTTAGAGTACACCTTCTCTTTGACAGATAGGTTGATGAAAATTAAAAAAAACCCCCAATTTCCAAAATCTGGGTAGTTGATTTTGAAGATGATGAGGCACATTAGCAAGAAGCATAATGGTTGATATTTGGATAAAAATATATTTCTTAAAATAAGGTGGGTGTGTGTTTAATGTGTATTATTGATGATTGAGTTATATTAATGCATATTTTTGATGATTGAGTTATGTTAATGCTGATTATTGATAATTCGGTTATGCTAATACGGATTGTTGATGATTGAGTTATATTAATGCTTATTGTTAATGATTGAGTTATATTTATGCAGATTATTGGTGATTGAGTTATGTTAATGTGGATTGTTGATGATTGATTTATGTTAACGCCGATTTTTGGTAGTTGACTAATGTTAATGTGGACTGTTAATGATTAAGTTATGCTAATGCAGATTGTTGATGATTGAGTCATGTTAATGGATTAATGTCAATGATTGAATGTATATTTGTAATGATAATTGGATGTATTGTAATGTTAATAAAATTTATGTTAGTTTTTATAGATATCCAATATAATGGCACAGGTAGAAAAAAAAAGGAAAGAAGGTGGTAGGTATCAAAATTATGGAATAGAGGGATGTGTAACTTGAACCAAATCAATCAGTTCCTAGCCAACAACAACATTCGACCTTAGCCACCATTGAAGCGAGTCAGCAACAACCTCATTCTTCCTTAAACAACAATGAATTAACTAGTATAGATGGATCTACAAGTTTGTTAATCTTTAAACCTACAAATAGACTTATGTTCAAATATATATTTACATGTTTAATGCATGTTTTCTTATCATTATTGATTTGTTGTCAGGTTCTAATGTCAATATTAAAAAAGATGTAGAGATATAAATAGAGGTTGCGAATTGTAATGAATGAAGGTTGTAATAACTAACAGGTTGTCAATACATATTGATACTTGGCAAGGTCGTCCTATAGATAAGATCCAATGTACAAAATTATCAAGTCAGTTGAGGATTATCTTGAGAACAGAATTACCTTACCTCAATCATTCTAAGGACTTAAAGGAAGACAACTTGCTTGACAATGATTTGGATAAAATTGTAGAAAAATTTCAATTTATTTAACTATATGTAATATTGTTTCACTTATTTTAAGATTGATTATAATTTTACTTATTGTTCACATATGAAATTGAATGCTGTCGGTATCGAAAACCCTAATGTTTCAAACTATGTGACTTCATTGTTGAAACAAAGGACCAAGGTTCACCGTTATAGGTTGCATTAGTTTTATAAATCATTTCCTTTTGATACAGAGGTAAGGAGCATGTTTCAGAACAAATGTTTCAAGAAAATTAGAATAATTTGTGTAATTACTAGGCCTCTCCTAAAGTTTAGGTTTGTTTTCTTTCCTTTCATATTTGCTTCCATTAATCTTATTAGATGATTTAATGACTACCTAATTTTTTCCCTTTATTTAGGAAAATGTGAGAAGGAAAATGTAAATAGATGAAAAAATACATTACAATCAAGGATCCAAATCATTTGTAGTCATCAGAAGTGATCAGGTAAGAATTTTGTTTACAAGTTATAATTATATTAAATAACACTACATTATTTATTGTGTTTTGTATTTTTCTTTCATGAAATAGAGTAAGAAAGAACTACATGAACAAAAGTGTGATAAGATTACATTGTACAAAGTCACTCATTATAAGGAAGGTCAAGAGTACTAGATGTCAGAATAAGCAAAAAATAGTTATGTAAGTATAAAATTTTGTTTAAATTTTAAGTTTATTTACTTACTTAATGCTAAATAATAATATTGACATTGAATATTAGTTTTGTCTTTTAATTTTAAAATAAGATATCAGAGTTGTTAAAGAAATCAATATAAGAAAGCAATGAAGTCAATGTGGAAGAAATTTACAATACCGTAATTGATACACTTTTTGGTTATATCAAAGGTCTTAGCTTTAGTCCTATGCCAAATGTTACAACCTCATCAAAATCTATATATGTTCACCATTTTGAAGAGAAAAACAAGTCGCTTAAGGCTGAAATATAGCATAATTGGCAAGGCATGATAAGTAGTTCAAAAAAAACTTGCCTGAATTATTAAAGCAGTGAAGATGAAAGGGAAAGATATCAATTACATCTCTTATATTTTTTTATCTTAATTCTTGTTTGTATTATAATTGCGGGAATGACTAAAATACCTAGATACAATTGTGAATAAAAATTAAAGTGGTTCATTCTCTTTTGAAAATAATACATGATTTTTTTATTCGAGGTTTGACATCGTCGCTAAAAGTTTTTTGCTACTAAGGCAAAGTATTGCCAAAAAGTATTCGGATGATTAGCCCAAAAAGTCGCCCATAGTTTTCAGTGATGGAGATTTGGCGACATTTTGGGTGACAAAAATAAAGATTTTCTTACCTTTACTACGGTTTTTTTTTTCATAGCCAAAGGTGAACTTTGTTGTAGAGATATAACCAACACTTTCTCCAATATTGTCAAGTCAGCGTCCATGTTTATCAATGGATAGCTTTGATAGCTTCGAACAAGTATTCATCAAATTCTTTTGCCCGCATCTATAGTTGTAAATTAAACGTAAGGTAATTATTCCAGTGTAATCCATCGTAAACTAGCAGTTTCCGCAAGCCTTTGGATTTCCTGTTTAGATTTGTTCATCCAGGTTGTCAGAGAAAATGACAAGTTACCGACACAAAAATGTGGGTACCTAAAAGACATCCATTTCGAAGTTTACTATCCGAGTCGATGCTTCTGCGGGCAACAGTGGTTTCAGAGGGTTTGGTATTGTGAGCTGTCATAAGAATATATATCCAAATCAAAGCCATAAGACATCTATAGCTAAAGTTTGGTACTCATATTCTCATTTTTGTAGTATTATGATCAACATGCAAGTTATGTGTACAATATTACTTGGTAGTCTCTGCAGAAATATAGAGCTTGTGACGGGTGTGGATCAGATACCACATAGAAATTCTTCAGCTCCTCTGAAACCTTCCTGTAAATGCTGGGCTTGGAATAACATTACCTGAACAATGGAAATGGTGAGCGTCTTTAGTCCAAAGCTCCCACCAGGCTTCAGATTCCATCCTACGGATCAAGAGCTTATTGCATCTTATCTGAAGAACAAAATTTCATTCCCCTCGCACCCTCTCGTCTCCATCATTGCTGATATAGATCTTTATAAGTTCAATCCATGGGAGCTTCCAGGTAAGGAGTGCTTGTTATCTTTTTACCTACACTTTATGTGTAATATAGAGTTAGTTGATACGTTTGACATATATTACTTATGTACTCATAATAATGCCTTGTTTTTCTTTGTCCCGTCAGCTAAGGCTTTGTTTGGTGAAAGTGAGTGGTACTTCTTCACTCCAAGAGATAGAAAGTATCCAAATGGTATCAGGGCAAACAGAGCCGCCGGTTTTGGATACTGGAAAGCTACCGGAACCGATAAACCGATTCTTGACCCATTTGGTTCACAGTGTATTGGTGTGAAGAAGGCTCTGGTCTTCTACAAAGGACGCCCTTCCAAAAGTGTTAAAACTGACTGGATCATGCATGAGTATAGGCTTCTTCCTAATGCATGCCATGCACAAAGCCCGGAGACATCAATGCAGGTAAGTTGTTCTCTGCTTGCAAATAAATAATAAAAAACATATTATAAGTCAATATCCTAGATTACGTTCAGAATCTGTGCTGCTAAATTTGTTTTTCTTTCTTTGGTCAATCGTCTTGTTCAGTTGGACAATTGGGTACTATGCCAAGTTCGTCACAAGAGAAATGTCCTGCAGCAAGGAAAAGACTACGGTGGCGGTCTGGGCGTGAACCCTCCAATACTGGAAGACAGAGAGAACGACAATTACAATAAATTGTTGGAGGATGAGTTTCAAGGCAGTCCTAGGGGTCGTCGAAAGAGGGCATACATAGATGAACAGGGTGAGATGTACTTGACCTGCGAAGGAGGGTCTTCTAGACAAATTATTACAGATATAGGTCCTTTCGGTCACATTCCTAATGTTTCTCCACTCAAAGATGCACTTGAACATATAAAAAGAAGACTGTTTTCTGAGAAAGTGGAGGCAGAATTCCCATCAACTCAAAATGAAGCACTGGATTCATCTGCCAACAATGTTGAGGACAAGGCTGACTCTTTCTGGAACCCCTTCTGTTAGATTCATTCCCAATCTATTCAGAGGATTCTTGAATCCTTCACTGTTTCCCCTTCCCTTTAATTAATTGAGTAGCATTAGGGAAGCCAAAACTTCTATTAAAACGACGTTGGACCAATAAATTTTGTTCATCATAATAAGTGGTCATCATTATGTGAGATCCACGGATCCTTCACACTAGACCCCATGAAACTACCACGTCATTTGGTGCAAAAATGACAATACTAGAAATCTACCATTTTTTTAAGGGAAAAACTTGAGGTCCACTTTAATTGTAATCAGTTTTCGAGGCATGTATCGCTTCGCATTAGAGCAAAATGGTTTCATCTGACAAATCTGTTCTGCTCATATGACAAATCTGTTGGTGATTTAGTTGCAGTAAGCAAAGCAGTATTTCTCAAATTTTAGTTTTGTCAAGTGTTGGTTTTATACTTTTCACATACCTATCTCTAATTGTGAGATTGGACGTTTGCATTGGAAAGCAGCAATATTACGAGTCCGGATTGTCTGTCTAAGTTAACCCTGTCTAACTCTGTCTAACCAAAAAAATGACGCCGTTTCTTATAAAAATTGGGCAGTTGCGTGTGGGATGGGCAAGCGCCTGTGGGATCCACCCAAAAGCGCTGTTTTGCAAGCCATATGTGCTGACCCAGCCAGCCACAGAGATTTATTAAGTGTTTTACAGGCTGTAGATATATCTCCAATGTTTGTTTTTACTTCTACACTTTTGCAGCATTGTTATTATTATTATTATTATTTAAATTAAATAAATAATTTATAAATATTTATTTATGGATTTACAATAATAATAATAATAATAATAGTTATAATTGTAAAAATTTTATGATTACTGTAATAGTTTATTAAATAATGTTATTTAATAATTTATAATATGGCTTAATATTATTTATTATTTAAATAAATAATATATATTTATTATTATTAGCAAATGGCCATTAAATGGCTATTTGCCATTTCACCAGGGCGATGGATCTCGTCGTAGTGAAATTTGAAAATTATTTAATAATAATATAAATTATTAAATAACATTTAATAATATTATAAATTATTAAATAACATTAAATCATAAAACTTTTACAATTATAACTATTATTATTATTATTATAAATCCATAAATAAATATTTATAAATTAAACCCGATATTATTAATA
>JANZLD010000002.1:44781349-44793447 GCA_026413575.1 Erythroxylum carthagenense
TATTTTGAAATGACACAAGTGTTTTATAATTGTGAAAGGGCCCGAATGGCTATTGAAAATTGTGTTAAGTGAAAATGGTTACAAATGAATGTGGGCCCAATTTGAGTTCGATTTCCGCATTTTGTGTTATCGATTTTAAAAAAAATTGTGGGCTTTTGAAAGATTGAGTGCTTTAGCACACCATCCTCATGAGGCACGGACTCGGATATCACCATCAATGTCGGGTTCGGGTCATCGCGGGAGTAGGGTGCTACAGTTTATATTTCTCATTCCATGCAACCTTAGAGTCTAAGTTCTTATATCCATCTCCATTCCACAACAAATTTCTTATTAGTCTTTTAATGTCTTTAATAATCTTCTTAGATAGTACCAAATGTATCCAGTAGGTATACATATTGCATAAGATAGAATTTATGAGTTGCAATCTTCCAGCATAAGACAAACTTTTGTTACATCATTCATTAATTCTTCTTTCTATTATCTCAAAGAACTCCTTGCAATCTCAATAAGATATTCTAGCAATAGTTATTAGAACTCTTAAGTAGGTAAAGAGAGGTACCTAAAATTGAAAGCATATATGGATAGTATAATGATTCTTTTTTATTGTTAACTTCTATCATTAATAATTTATTAAATTTGTGAAAGGGATTTAAGATGGTTGAGACTAATTCTAGGTCTACTTTGCAAAAAATTAACAGGTCATCAATAAATGTTAGGTTAAAAAGCTTCAATTTCACATATTTCATATGGTATTTGAAAGTTGTATTCTCTTGGATGTTGATGGCTATAAGTTTAAATCATGTCTACAAATAAACTATTTAAAAGTATAGGGACAAGGGATCAACTTGTATTACCCCTTTTTTACTTTGAACTCATATTTTTTCTCTATTTGCCATTACACTACAAGAAGTAGTGGTTATACATTTTTTTATCTAGTTCAAGAACTTTACAGGATTACAAAGGCTTTTAGAGAGTGAAAAAGTAAGTCTCAATTTACCAAGTCAAAAGCCTTTTCAAAGTCAATATTCAGGGCATATAGTTCCCATGTCCCCTTTGTAACACCCCGTTTTAGGGGTTAGAATATTGAGAAATTTTAGTGCAAGATTATGCTTGGCATAATTGAATATTTTGCTGTTATGTGCTTTTGAATTTTGACATATACAAATTATTATACATGTATTCATGACATTTTTTGGGTTAAAAATGGATTTATAAATGCGATTAACTTGCGGAAAACTCATTCAGGAACTATTAGTATTATTTTAAAATTTTTGGGAATTTTACGAATTTTTTCTGGAAATTTTGGGATATTAAGAAAATTAGACAAATGGCATATTGACATGTAGCACTTATATATGAAGGAAAAATGGCTCACATGCTTCGAGCCATGGGTCAGTGAGTTAATTGAACACGTAATCACAAGTTGAGATAGATGAAGCTCATTGTTTGTTTTTCGGTTTTGCATGGTTTTTCCTCAACACCGAACCTTGCTTTTCACTCACACTACTAGTGATTTTTCTAAAAGCAAGGTAAGCAAAATTTTAAGTTTCTGGTGCATTGAATAAGTTTGATGATGTTTCACGATTGAGAAAGGAATACATGCATGAATTGTGTATGAAGCATTTCGGTAATAGTGTGGAACATGCTAAGTTGTTTTAACTGTACATGCGTGAATCTGTAAAGTATGGGTAGAAATGGTTTTAAATGAGTTTAATGATATGGAATATAGCTTTTGGTGAGGTTATGATAATGAAATGGCCTAAATTACTTTTGTTGTTGAAAATGACCGAAAATAGAAAATGCAGAAATTTGGAAGTTGCATGAATGAGATTGGATTTCTTTTGATGTTTTTATTGATTCTTAGATTTTTGATTGGTTTGAGTTATAATGAGCAGAAATGAAGGTAGAAGAATTAGTTTAAGTGTTCTATGTGTTCATTGAATAAGAAAGAAGTGAGAAAGTAGGAGAAAAATGGAAGAGAGGAAGAAGAAGCAAATATGTGTTGAGTTTCTAGAAAAATGGTTGTTGAAAAAGTTGGGATGTCGCGATTGTCAGATGAGAGGAAGAAATAGACTGTGTTTGAAGGTTTAAAAGCACTACAATGACTTTGCTAGGTATGTTGGAAGTCACCCTCGTGCTTAAACACGACAATGACTTTGCTGGCGTGATTGAGAGTTCACGTGCACCCGAAGGGTTGACTCACCCTAAATACCTTTGCTTCTTTTGGCCATAACTTTATCATCTAACCTCCAAATGACATGAGACTTGAACCAATAGATTCCTAACACATTTTTCTACCTCTCCATAAAAATTATAAATTGTATTGAAAAAGATTGATTGAATCAAATTGAGGGAATCTGTTGGAATAGTATGAACTAGAATACTTTACTGAACATACTTATGTATTTTGCTTATATTTTAACTTGTAGAGCTCCAAATGGGATGATTATTACTTTGAATTAACCTTGACACATAGGGATAGAAATTATCTGAAGGGATTAAATTCTAATTGTGACTTTAAGAATTTCAAATTTTGATTGGAATTTGAGATAAGAATTATGTTGAAGCTTAAGAGCAGTCTAAAATATTTTGAGTATAACTTTCAGCATCCTGGACAAAATCGAGTCATCTTGATTTCATTAGAAACTTAAGAAATGGAAGAACAACTTTCCAGAAGGAAGTGTTATCAAATTACCTCACCTTTATGATGAGAATAATTGAGCAAAGTTGACCCGAAATTGGTTGTGAGATATATCTAGATTGAGAAATTGAGTGTGGTTTAACATGATTGATAATATGACAAGATTAAGGTTAAGAAATCCAGGAATTTGTCATGAACATGCATCATACATTTTTAATATAGATGAACGTGTATAAATGATTTCGTAATCATACACAATAGTGATATGTGTTTGTATTAAATGTTATAGAGGAACACATAGAACGACTTCCAGATATTACCTAGACTTCAAGGCAATAAGCAAAAAGGGAGATTTAGTAAGTAATTTAGACGGTCAATTTTGTAAGTAATTCAGTAAGTAATTTTTGATAGTTTTGCTTTGACTATTTTGTTTGCTATTGATTTGGAACATTGAATGATTTGCAAAGGTATAAGAATGTGATATGCTTGAATACATGGTACGAAAACATTGATTGATATGTGAATTGAATTTCAAATATTTCTGTTTTCGAATCTGTTAAGTCCTAGTTATGGGTAAATAGGCATGCCTAGAAGGGTCTATAGCTGCTTCTGTGACACTTCGGTGTCTTCTGTTATTGACATTTTGGTATTGAGACTTCGATCTCTTCTGTGACCCTTTGGTTTCAAGACTTCAATCTCTTCTGTGACACTTCGATATCGAGACTTTGGTCTCTTAAGTATAAGTACCATTACTTGCTTCTGTAAATGGATTTGGTAGTCATCTGAACTAAATTGTTTTCTGATTTTGACAAGTTGATACCCTCTTGTGTTATGCAGTTCAGTTAATTATAAAATCTATTATGGAATGCATTATGTCTGATTTATTGTTAAAGTAATCTTTTAATGTAGATTAGTTATTACTCACTAAGTTATATGTTTAGCATAGGGAATTTACCTTGTGTAGGTTCAGAGTGAGGATTATAAAGATTGGGATGAGTCAACCGCAATGGCCAATGGAGTCTGAGTCTTATTTTGTCAAAATTTATTTTGATTTTATTTTGACTTATATATAAAGTCTATGACTCTGAATTGTTGTAAGTTTTGTAATAACTATTTTCAAGTTGATTTTCGGTTTGAAACAATTTTGTTTTGAGTTCAGCATATAATATGATGTATGTTTGTTTTGAATTACTTCTAATGGAAAATTTTGAATGTTATGCTTTCGTAAAATGTTTTAGTTTGTTTGTATTGTCTTGTGTGACACTCCCATATCCTACCAGGGAGTATTTGAGTGTTACACTTTTTGATATCAGAGCATAGTTTAGGCGATTCTGGTTTAACCAACGCTTAATTGTTGCTTCTATTTGAGTGTACAAGTTATGTTTTGGCCTAATGTGGTGTCTTATGTTTTGTCTATACAATTAGAGAGATCACACGATGCTGTTGACAAAGTTGCTAAGAGCAATCATCTGGAGCAAACTCATCCATCAATATCTAGACCCTCTAAGCTCAATCGAGATGAAGTTGAGGTGCCACCTCCTCCTTCAGCTTAGGAAGAGGCTTTATTTAAGCTGTCCCAAGATATGAAGGGTTACTACATCATATAACTACACCCAAGGCTCCAATTGGTCAGCTACGGAAGTATGGAGCAGAGGAATTTACTGAGACATCTCTGGAGGAATCTATAAGGGCTAAGTTCTGGATTGAGAAGGTGAAGAGAGAGTTGGATGAGATCAGTTACCCAGTAGAGCAGACGGTGCACTGTGCTGTCTCCCTTCTGCAAAAAGAAGCTTATGAATGGTGGAAGTTCATTATGAGGAATCCGCAGCTACCTGTGCCCTTGACCTGGGATTACTTTGCCAAAGAATTTAAAGCTAAGTATGTAACAGAGGCTTATAGAAAGGATAAGTGGAAGCAATTTCTGAATCTGAAATAGGAAAATTTGTCAGTTGTTGAGTATGATCAGGAGTTCAGTCGATTCAGTATGTATGCCCCTAAATTTGTGCTTATTGAGGAGTTCCTATGCCATCAGTTCGAGGATGGATTACATGACTCCATCAAGGAGCATCTGGCAGGATTTACTCTATTACAATAAGTTACTTACCATCAATTAGTACAAGCTGCTATGAAGATTGAGCGGCATGAGACAATCAGAAGAGAAAAAATTTAGTGGAGGGGCTTTGTTAGAGGAGGTTAGTCCTCAAGCAAACAAAGTAGGCAAGGTGCTTCTTCCACACCAGAAGTTACTCAGAGATCTGTAGCTCGGGGAAGGTCACAAAATTATCCCTCAAGGACTACTTCTAGTAGGGGGTCGTCTGGGAGCCGAGGTTCTAATCCTCCAGAATGCCCTGATTGTTTTGTGCATCATTGAGGTGTTTGCAGGAGGGCTACAAGAGCATGTTTTCATTATGGCAATACTGAGCATCTGACAGCTAGTTGCCCTCTTGGATAGGCTCAAACATCACAAGTCAATCGGGAGGTCTCCTATTCATTTGCTAGGAATAGAGGAAGAGGTAAAGGTCTAGGAGGATATAATCAGAATCGAACTAATCCGAGTTCCCACTTAGAAACTATGAATCGACCAGTTGTGCCTTCTACTTCGGCTCGAGCTTATACACTAAAAGCTCATAAGGATCAGGACGCACTAGACGTGATTGCTGGTATTGTTTCTCTCTTTAATTCTAAAATGCATGTATTAATTGACCCTATATCCACTCATGCTTATATTTGTGGGGGAGAAATGTTTGATAAGGAAATATCAGTAGATCATTTAGAGTAAGATATGTCATATGTATAGGAACTGTCCTATTCTAATATAAGGAAATGAGTATGTAGCAGATCTGATCAAATTACCCTTTCATGAATTTCATTTGATTCTAGGTATAGATTGGTTTTCCAAACTCTAGGCAGTAGTAGATTGTGGTGCAAAAATAGTTATGCTTAGGAAGTTGGATCAGCCTACCATAGTATTGCATAGTGTCCGCACTAGTTCCTTAGCTAATGTGGTATTTGCTATGCAAGCCTGAAAACTCCTTAGGAAGGGATGTTAAGCTTATCTAGCTTTTGTGTTTGTTTCTAAGAAGGAGTAGAAAATTGCTAGATATTCTTGTGGTGAATGAGTTTTCATATGTGTTTTCGAAGGAATTGCCTAGACGCCCTCCCGAAAGAGATATGGAGTTATCTATTGAAGTGATGCCTGGCACTACTCCTATATCCAGAGCACCGTATAAAATGACTCCAACTGAATCGAAGGAGTTGAAGGTGAGCTTCTAGATAAAGTGTTATTTGACCTAGTATATCACCGTGGGGAGCACCAATCCTGTTTGTTATAAGAAGGATGGTACACTGCAGATGTGCATTGATTATAGGCAATTGAATAAAGTCACAGTAAATAATAAGTATCCATTGCCAAGGATTGAAGACCTAATTGATCATTTGAAAGATGCAGGAGTGTTTTCAAAGATTGATTTGTGATCAGGATACTATCAACTTTAGGTAAAGGATGTGGATATACCAAAAACTCCATTCAAGACCCGTTATGGACATTATAAATTCCTAATAATGCCATTTGGGTTAACTAATGCTCCAGCGGCATTTATAGATCTAATGAATAAAGTATTCAGGTCGTATTTGGATCAATTTGTAGTGGTGTTTATTGATGATATCTTAGACTATTCTAAGAATAAATATGGCCATACTAAGCACCTCTGAATTGTGTCACATACTTTACGAGAAAAACAATTGCATGCTAAGCTGAGTAAATGTGATTTCTGGCTTTACGAGATATCATTTCCAGGGCAGGTTGTCCCTTTTGAAGGAATTAGAGTTGATCTAAGTAAGATAGAAGTGATTGTTAACTAGAATTCACCATGGAATGTGACAGAACTGAGAAGTTTTTTGGGTCCGGTCAGTTATTACCATTGGTTTGTGAAGGGGTTTTCAATGATAGCATCCCTTTTAACTAAACTGTTACGAAAAGGAGTGAAGTATGAATGGTTTAATAGATGTCAGAATAGTTTTGATCAATTGAAAAGTATGCTTACTAAAGCTCCTGTATTGGTTCAACCTACTTCTGGTAAGGAGTATGTTATGTATACTGATGCATTGAGAAATGGTTTAGGTTGTGTTTTGATGTAGGAAGGACAAGTAGTTGCTTATGCCTCTAGGCAACTAAAATCACATGAACAGAGCTATCCGACACATGATCTGGAACTTGAAGCAGTAGTGTTTGTCCTAAAAATTTGACGGCATTACTTATATGGGGAAAGATGTAGAATTTGCACAAATCATAAAAGTCTAAAATATTTGCTTACCTAGAAGGACCTCAATCTGAGACAACGACATTGGTTAGAATTGTTTAAGGACTATGATTGTATTGTGGATTATCACCTAGGCAAGGCTAATGTTGTGGCTGATGTCTTAAATCGAAAGACAATTTTAGCATTATCAATTAAGTAGGGTGAATGGGAACTTGTATCTGATGGAGCTTTAATAGCTCAATTGAAAGCAAAGCCTACCTTGAGACAGGAGATTTGTGATGCTCAAAGAGCTGATGATAAGTTAAAATAACTTATTTTGGCCATTCAAGATGGTAAGCAACCTGACTTTTTTATACAAGGAGATGGTGAATTGTATTATAAAGATCAATTGTGTGTGCCAGCTAAAGATGAATTAAAAAGAAAAAGCTATTGTTTGAGGCCCATAATACAGTATTTACTATGCATCCTGGTGGAAACAAGATGTATTAGGATCTGAAGCAACATTACTAGTGGTCAGGTATGAAACGAGATATTATGGATTATGTAGCTAAATGTCTAACGTGCCAGCAAGTTAAAGCTAAGGACCAGGTCCCATCTGATTTGTTACATCCTATATCTATTCCTCAATAGAAATGAGATAGCATTACCATGGACTTTGTTACTGGACTGCCTCTATCACAAAGAAAACATGATGTTGTATGGGTAATTATGGATAAGTTTACCAAATTTGCTCATTTATGCCTATTCGTCTTGACTATTCTTTAGATAGGCTTGCAGATTTATATGTGAATAAGATAGTGAAAGTGCATGGAGTACTATTATCTATCATTTTAGATCGTGATTATCGATTTACTTCGAGATTCTGGAAAAGCCTACAAAAGGCTCTAAGAGTTCAAGTTAAGTTTAGTACTGTTTTCCATCCCCAAACATATGGACAGTCTGAACGGGTTATACAGACATTGGAAGATGTGCTTTGAGATTGTGTATCAGAGTTTCTAGGAAGTTGGGATAAATATTTAGCTCTGATGGAGTTGATTACAACAATATTTATCAGACCAGCATTGGTATGGCGCCTTATGAAG
Source organism: Erythroxylum carthagenense (assembly GCA_026413575.1). NCBI lineage: Eukaryota > Viridiplantae > Streptophyta > Magnoliopsida > Malpighiales > Erythroxylaceae > Erythroxylum > Erythroxylum carthagenense. Next base: position 44,789,332 of record JANZLD010000002.1, read on the forward strand.
CGCTGTATGGTAGAAAGTATAAAACTCCAGTATGTTGGACTGAGTTAAGTGAAAGCAAGATGATTGGGCCTGAAATTATGAAAGATACTTAAAAAAAGATTCAGATTATTCAACAAACGTTGAAAGCTTCCAGTGATAGGCAGAAGTCCTATGCTGACCTAAAAAGGAGAGATATTGAGTATGAGGTAGGCGATAAGGAGTTTTTAAATGTGTCACCGTGGAAGAATGTACTTCGATTTGGTACGAAGGGTAAACTTAGTCTATGATATATTGGCCCTTATGTAATTCCTAAAAGTGTCGGACCAGTGGCTTATTAGTTGGCTCTTCCTGAAGTATTGGCCAAGCTACATGATATGTTCCATATTTCTATGCTAAGTAGATATCAGTATGATGTGACACATAAAATTCCAGTGCAAGAAATTCATATACAACCTGATTTGTCGTATGAAGAAGGGTTAGTTTCTATATTAGCCCGAGAAGCTAGAAAACTTAGGAATAAGCAAATACCTTTAGTAAAGGTACTCTGGCAACACTATGGAGTTGAGGAAGCAACTTGGGAGCTTGAAGAAACCATGAAAGCTCAGTATCCCCGGCTATTCGGATCGAGTATGAATTTCAAGGATAAAATTTTCTTAAAGAGGGAAGAATTGTACTACCCGTGTTAGGGGTTAGAATATTGATGAATTTTAGTGCAATTTTATGCTTGGCATAATTGAGTATTTCGTTGTTATGTGCTTACGAATTTTGACATATACAAATTATTGTACATGCATTTTTCGGGTAAAAAAATAGATTTATAAATACGATTAAATTATAGAAAACTCATTTGGGAATTATTGGTATTATTTAGGAATTTTAGAATTTTTTTTTTGGAAATTTTGGGATATTAAGAAAATTGGACAAATGGCATATTGACATGTAGCACTTATATATGAAGGACAAATGGCTCACATGCTTCTAGCCATGTGTCAGTGAGTTAATTGAACACATAATCACAAGCTGAGAAAGATGAAGCTCATTATTTGTTTTTCGGTTTTGCTTGGTTTTTCCTCAACACCGAATCTTGTTTTTCATTTACACTACTGGTGGTTTTTCTAAAAGCAAGGTCAGTGAAATTTTAAGTTTCTACTGCTGTGAATAAGTTTGATGATGTTTCACGATTGAGAAAGGAATACATACATGAATTGTGTATGAAACATTTCAGTGATAGTGTGGAACCCGCATAAGTTGTTTTCACTGTACATGCATGAATCTGTAAAGTATGGTTAGAAATGGTTTTAAATGAGTTTAATGATATGAAATATAGCTTTTGGTGAGGTATGATAACGAAATGACCTGAAGTAATTGTGTTGTTGAAAATGACAGAAAATAGAACATGCAGAAATTTGGAAGTTTTGTGAATGAGATTGGATTTCTTTTGATGTTTTTATTGAATCTTGGATTTTTGATTGGTTTGAGTTATGATGATCTGAAATGAAAGTAGAAGAATTAGTTTAAGTGTTACATGTGTTCATTGAATAAGCTAGAAGTGAGAAATCTGGAGAAAGTTGGAAGCGAGGAAGAACATGCAAATCTATAGTTGAGTTTCTAGAAAAATAGTTGTTGAAAAAGTTGGGATGTCGTGATCGTGAGATGAGAGGAAGAAATAAACTTTGTTTAGAGGTTTAAAAGCACTACGGTGACTTTATTGGTTATGTTGGAATCACCCTAGTGCTTATGCATGACGGTGACGTTGCTAGTTATGTTAGAAGTCACCCTCATGCTTAAGCACGACGTTGACTTTGCTAGCATGATTGGGAGTTCACCATCGTGCTTAAGCACGATGGTGCACCCTAAAGATTGACTTACCCTAAACATTTTGATTATTTTAGCCATAACTTTTTCATTCGACCTCCAAATGACATGAGAATTGAACTAATAGATTCCTAGCATATTTTTCTACCTCTCCATGAAAATTGTTAGCCTTCTGAATTGGATTGGAAAAGATTGATTGAATCAAATTGAGGGAATCTACTGGAACATTATGAACTGGAATATTTTATTAAACATACTTTGGTATTTTGCTTATATCTTGACTTGTAGAGCTCTAAATGGGATGATTCTTATTTTGAATTAACCAAGAGACATAGGGATACAAATTGTATGAAGAGATTAAATTCTAATTCTGCTTTTACGAATTTCAAAATCTGATTGGAAGTTGAGATAAGAATTCTATTGAAGCTTAAGAAAAGTCTAAAACCTTTTGAATATAACTTTCAGCATACTAGACCAAATGGAGTGATCTTGGTTTCATTGGAAACTTAAGACATGGAAAAACAACTAAACAACTTTTTAGAAGGAAGTGTTATCAAATTGCCTCACCTTCTTGTTGAGAATAATTGAGCAAAGTTGACCCAAAATTGGTTGTGAGATAAATTTGGATTGAGAAATTGAGTGTAGTTTCACATGATTGATAATGTGTTAAGTTTAAGGTTAAGAAGCCTGGGAATTTGTCATGAACTTGCATCATACATTTTCAGTATACATGAATGTGCATAAATGATATCATAATCATGCAAAATAGTGATATGTGTTTTTATTAAATGTTATAGAGGAACGTATAGAGTGACTTCCAGATATTGCTGGGACTTCGAGGTAATAAGCAAAAAGAGAGATTTAGTAAGTAATTTAGATGATCAATTTTGTAAGTAATTCATTAAGTAATTTTTGATAGTTTTGCTTTGACTGTTTTATTTGTTATTGATTTGGAACATTGAATGACTTGCAAGGCTGTAAGAATGCGATACGCTTGAATACATGGTACGAAAACATTTATTGATATATGAATTGAATTTCAGACATTTCTATTTTTGAATTTGTTAAGTCTTAGTTGTGGGTAAATAGGCATGCCTAGAAGGATCTGCAGTTACTTCTATGACATTCCGATGTCTTACACTTCGGTGTCTTTTGTTAATAGCACTTCAGTGTCTTCTATTGTTGACACTTCAGTGTCAAGACTTCGGCCTCTTCTGTATAAGTCCCGTTAGCTACTTCTGTAAATGGATTTATGTTGGAACCCAAACTTTTCTTGGAAGTTAGAACTATTATATGTGAAACGTTGGAAGTTATAAGTTGAAACATGTTCACTGAGGATGCTTCAATGTTTTAGCCATAACTTTTTCTCTAGTCATCCAAATAAGATCATTTTTTATTTGGATTAAACTAAAGAAATAGGACTACATCTTATCTGATGAAATCGAATTCTAATTTGGTCTCTAAGAATTTCAATTTTTGTATGGAAGTTGAGCACGAAATATTGTTTTAGTATCAGAATAGTTCATAAATGTTTTGGGATATAAATTTTGGATTTTCAAACCAAATTGAATGATTTTAGTGTCATTAGAAAATTGAGACAATGAGAAACATTTTTCAAGAAGGAAGTATTATCAAATTCCTTCAATTACATAATAAAAAAAGGGTCTTGATTTTTGGGAGAAGTTAGGCAATGACTTAAATGAATTTTGAGGTCTTAATAGATTATTGTTATGGAGTTAATTAGCATGTTAATGTGAGTAAGGTTTTATGACATGGGTTAATTGAATTATAGTGTTAAGGTAGCAAGGTTGCATGAGGGGCAAAATTGGCAAGTCATTTAAACATTTAAGTTACAAGGAATATAAGTAAGGGCAAAATGGGCATTGTTCAATCATTAATGGTATAAAAGGGAGAAGAAAAGAGTGGGCTTGCATTTAAAAGAAGCGAAAACATGGATTAGAAAGAGAAAGAAGAGAGAAGCACGAAAATGAGAGAAAGAGGAGAGAAAAAGAAGAAAAGCTAGGGTTTCTCCATTTCTTGGTTTTAAGAGGGATTTTGAAGTTTATTTAAGAAGGAAAAAGGAAGAAGAGGAAGAGAGCTCTCATTCAAGCCATCAAACTCTTTATTTGGAGAAGATTCAAGGTAAGGATGGATTTTTATCTTTGAATTTTTGAGATGGTTTTGGTTCATATAGCTTAAGAAATGTTTGGCTTTAAGAATTCTATGATCAATTTTAGTGAATATGTTCTTAGGGTTCTCCAATTGGAATGCCTATTGATTTGGGGATTATGGCTTATGTTAAAGGAAATCAAGGAAGGAAAG
>JANZLD010000002.1:44876509-44894321 GCA_026413575.1 Erythroxylum carthagenense
ACAATTTATTGTTTAATTACAATTCCCAAAACATGTCATAATACAGTAATTAATATAAACAGTACATGATAAGTGTTTAATATATCAATATGAGTACATATATCTAATCTAAATGAATATTATGTGTAGAACATAAAAGTTTCAAGAGCTTTTTTGTTATTCGACTTCGGTAGTTAATCAATCCTGCATTTGTTCAACTTTTTTATTCAATTCATCGACTTGAGACTATAACCCCTAATTAACCTTCTTCAACTCCTCTAATCTCGAAGTCTCTTTCTGACCGAAATCTTCCCTTGTGGTCGAGGCTTAACTCCCATGCCAACAACGTAATCTGATATAGTACCCAAGATTTTGTCGCACACCTCATCCACTGTCATCAGATGACCTTGTTTCGTTGAATCTGCCAATTCCTTACATATTAATTCCTAAAAAAGTAAGAATTAATTACATACACAATCTCATTTAAGAAATATTTGTAAATGAATTATGTACTCACCCATTTTTGTCTACATTCGGTAGTTGTCCATTGACCTTTACTTTCATCATAATGAGTGTGATACCATAGCTTCATCCAGTCACACTCTTCTCCATCTTTGTCACTCTGTTGTATAGAACTATATTACTAGTAATATTTATTATAAATTTTGAAATTCCAATCAAAGTAAAATATAATTAAAAAGATAAAAACTCACAATCTCATGCTACATCACTACAAAGGTCTTGGAGCCAAAGTTTGGTCGACATTTGACCTAACTCCTAGCCAATTTGGCTTTTTAACTTTTTCCTAGTAGTACACGTAATAAAATCTAATATAACATCTATAAATCACAATTCATAAATACTAAAATATAATCAGTTATCAATAAGGTTGTGAAATTAAGTTTTGTGATGAAATTAACTAACCTTTGTGGCTGATTGCTCACAATATTCGTATAAATCCATCCACTCTACCAACATCACATTATGTAGCTTAACATCCTTTCCGTGCTTGCTATAATGCTTTTTTAAATGAAATCTTTAATCTTTAGCCCTTAAAGAAAGAAACTTCTTGACAGTGGCATGTTCTTCATTATCTGTTCTCATTCCCTTGACTTCCAACTTTACTACAAAAAATTATAAATTATTGGTCAAAGCTTTAGGCATATGGAAAACACATGCAAATTAGATAGTTTTATAATACTTATATCTAACTTATCAAATGTAATGTCTAACTCCTCATTAGTTATTTTTTTTCCATTTTGTTCTTACAGGTAAGGAAGTTCGGGATACCACACCAATCTCACTCGATAATTTGGCAAACTGTATAGAGTTGGTTGGTTGTCCTTTAGTGGGGCAGATATCTACCTCTAATCTCTTACCTATCACCTTATTAATCTTTGCCAATCCGTGTTCTCTTGTGACACCCCCTTGTCTTTTTCGGATCAGTGTGGATCTTAAAATAACAAAGGAATATTTTACAATTAACAAATAACACTCTTAATTAGTTAGAAAAACAAAATTATTAAACTTATATATTTCACCAATGTGATGTGAAAGATCATACCTGCAATGCTTGCAGAGGTAGCACTAACACTAGGAAAAATGTCATTTACTGGTGACTGATTATAAGAAGCTGGAGGCATCTATTGAGAAGTTAATGTAGAACTAATATTACGTCACACATTCAAAAGTTATACATACTTATCTCTAAGATGAGTAATAGGTGCAGATGTGACATCTCTTGGGATTGGAGCAGGCTCACAACGTGTAGGTGTGTGATCTTCTGGCTATGTACGAGTAGGTGGCTCATCAGCTACACTTTCAAGAAGATAACAGTATTATGACTGTAGTTGTCTCGGTACTAAGCTGCTTGGTGTAGCCTTATTCTTCTTCTTAGGTAGACCAGGTCCATGTGAATCACCGATATGTTTACATGAATTTTATTGTAATTTCTAATATTGTAGCATAGTAGTAACTAAGAAACACAGCCAGAACGGCAACCGAATTAGAATAGTGAGAGCTGAAGCAAAGAATGAAAAAGAGAAGGAAAAAAGTAAGTTTGGAGAGAAATTAGTAGAATAAGTACCCAATCGATTAAGAAAACCAGTAGTCCAAGTATTTAGAGTATAATAAAGCAACTTGATATGACAAGTGTATAAATTTATAAAGGAAACAATAATGTACAATGTCTCAGATTTTCAAATGTCAAAATTTTCAAATAAAGAGGTCAACATAACATAAAGTTATAGATACTTTGTCGAATGTATACTTCCAAAATGCATTCATTTACCTCTCAGAATTTTCACATTATGTTATGATGCATGCGTGAAGTTATACTAGAAGTTATGGTTGTAATTGACAAGTCCAAGCAACACAACTCATTAACTGTAATACGATCATTGATTCTTATTTATATGCAATAGTTTGATCTAACAAAATTTTCCTACAAAGTAATAATCCAAAGTCCAAGCAACATAACTCATAAGGAACGGCCTATGTGAACAAGAAGAAAGGCCCCTATGAAGCATATTCCTTATCCACCTCAATGTTGATTCTTCAGCCAAAAGTACGAAAATTGGAAGCTAGAAATGTCAATCAATCAACCCAAGATTCTTAAATAGCATGAAGCACTTACATGTAAAAGAACACTAAAAATCCCGAGCTCATTTTACCTTCCACAATTCCAGTCACATATTTATACATTATAAAGTTATTGAATGAGAACAGTTCATCCAAAAAAAACCTATACAATGTGATAAATACCGCAAAGTCCACAATTATGTAAACTAGAAATAAATGTCAAATCTTCTATTCAAGTTTCAAGTTCTAGTCAATAGAAGCGAGATAACTAAATAACCGTGAAGTTATAATGGAAGTGATGGAGTTAATTGACAAGTTTAACCTTCCTTAATTACATAAAGCCCACTCACATCTTAAAAACTTCCTCAAGATTTTTATACTAGCTCAGAAACCCAACGAATGTATGATTGGTCCATGCCGAATTGCATTAAATGTTTAAAAACATTCATCTAAAACCTCATATAACAATTCATGCAACGTGCCCAAAGGCATGAAATTTCATAATCTTTGCCCTTTTTTTTAGCCACAAAATTCATAAACATTCTCACTGTAGCGCCCCACTCCCGCAAGACACGTGCCCGACATCTTAGGTGATATCCGAGTCCGTGCCTCGCGAGGGTGGTATGCTAGAACACTCAATCAGTAAAATTTCCTTACAAATATTTTTTTAAAAACTACAAACATAATATGTGAAAATCCATAACCAAACTGAGCCCATTTTTATTTCATAAACATTTTCAATCACAGCAATACAATCATTAGAATTTCAATGCCATTTAGGCCCATTACAAAGTAGAAGACTTGTAGTCATAAATTCATTACATTGCAAAATCATTTACAACCATCTCCAATATGGAAAGTTATTACAAAACAGAAAAGCTCAAACACCTAAGTTACAATAATTACGGAAACTCTATTTGATACAAAATAAAGAAAATAATTGCAGACGTGAACTGATCCTAACCTTAATCTTTCCCTTGCATGTCGTAAGTATACTCACGTTTGCCTAACAAGATATTCCTCCGATCTTGAAAAATATTTGTAAAATTTGGGTGAGTTTTGAGAACTCAGTGAATGACCATCATCGATGGCTCACTCAGTCATATAACACATAATTCACATTCACATCATTTGACATTCAATGCAATTTAATCATTCATATTATGCATATGTAGTGCACATGAGATCCACTTTCTGTTTGTTATTTTGTTGTGACTGAGTACCTAAACTGTACCATATACGACTCATTGATAACTGTCCCTTATCCGCTTGGGAGATACAGGGCTCATTAAACATTGAGCCTAAGGCTCTGAATTATTTTTGAGCTCGAGGCTCATTTTCATTCGTTGGGCATTAAGCTCTAATCGGTGGCTACTCTAGTCACAACAACCATTATGTTTCATGCATTCATGACATGGAATGCATAAATTACATTTGCATATTCTCATTCACTCACATTCACATATCATCGGACCTTATTCCGGTATTCAACATTACAGTTGAGAATCACACTGTCATTCATATGCAAATGCACATTCAAAAACACACTTGTCATCGAACCGTGGTCTGGCATTTAACAATAATATTATGCTCTACAAATTCCATGAAGACAATTTTTTCAAAAACTATCTATATCAGTACAGAAAACTCATAGAAGTTTCAGATGAAAATATTTTTAACTCTTTACTTAAAACATTCAATTCCTCAGGCTAGTCTATCATTTCTAGTTCAATGCCCATCATTTATCCATTATTCTAAATCCCTTTCAACTCAACATCATCCATAACCAATTATAGCCCATGATTGATTATAAACACTAATAACAGAATACACACACACACACACACACACACACACATATATATGCATTCATCATCAATTTTTTGCATATATTCAACTTCATTTCCACTTTCATTTCACTTCTACCTATCACCTAGATCCTTCACATTTCAAGACACCAAATTAATCCCTCTCTTCAGCATTAGAATCATTTTACATCATCACAAAAAATCCCAAATAGATTCACATCCATTCATCAAGAAAACAAAACAAGAATCCATCATATATCCAGTTTTTTTGCACTTTTTCCTACACCTAGTACTCAACTTCAAGTCAAAATTAGAAACTCTTAATGATAGAATTTAAATTAATATCTTCATAAAAAATGTAGACCTGTGTCTCTAATTTAATTCAAATTAAAGATCATTTCATTTGGATAACTAGAGAGAAAGTTATGGCTACAATACTAAAGCATACTCAGTAAACAATTTTCCAGTCAATCATCTACCAATTTTCCAAATTTTAGACCTCACATAACTTGTACAAAAAATCGCCCTTTTCTACTTCATTTACTCTCCATTCTCTACTCCATTTCAACTTAACAACATTTACAGACCCATTCATAATCTATATGTGATCATTAATCCAAAATAGAACATCCATATGTTCATTCATTCATCAATTTAATTCACTCATCCGAACACATTATATGGATCATCCAACTTCCAAAACATCTCTATAACAATTTATGGGTCATTAATGATCATTCACAATTACAAAAACAAGACATTTACATCACCCATGACACATACATGAAAATGACATAATCAAGTAATCAATCTTCATTTACTCATCAATCTAGCTTCATTTAACCATACCTATGATATTTAAAGCATAACTTACTTGTTGTAGCTTCAGATTCTTCCAACTTCTCAAGATCACCAAAAATCCCTAATTTTCCATGCATCCCATGTAAATCATCACGGAGGTTGGAAAGTTTAGATTTTCTTAAGTCAATGAAGAAGAGAACATGAAGGAAGTAGAAATTGAAAGATGAGAGGTCCAACGTGGGTGGTGATTTGGAGAATAAAAATCAAGAAGAAGAGCAGAAGAAAAGCCACGAAGGGGAAGATGGAGAGAGCCAAAAACAAAACCTTAAGCTTCTTTTAACTTAAAGCATCGTGGGCGACAAAACCAAAAAGGGGGGTCTTTAAAATTTAAGAATTAGTGGACTTAAGGCATTGTTTGGCAAGTGACACGTGTCACTTGCCACATATCCAATTCTTATAACTTTAATCTAATTTCTATTCTAATTGTCTCCCAAATTTCATTTACACTTGTCAATAAGTCCTAAAGTCACTTATCAAAATTTCTTTTTTCATTAGACAGTAATTTTTACTACCATTTATCAATTGTTTTGCCAATTGGCATTTTTCCTAGTCCAAGAATTATCCCAATTCTTTTTAGAAAATTTCCCCAAAAACTCCAAAAATTCTATATCTAGAATTCTAATCTCCAAATCAAATTTTCAATACGAGCAAACCATAATTTTCAATAAAACCACATTTACTAATAGTTATACCCGAAAATGTCAATGAATGCATGTACAGTCATTTTGATATGTGTAAAATTCACTATTCAGATATATGTGCATATCATAAAATGCATGAGCATGAAAAGTGTTTCCTAATTTCTCCGTAATCTCTCACATTTACAATTTTAGCCTTAATATGGGTAACGGGATGTTACACTCACTCCTTCAATGTATTCACGGGAAACCCTAACATTGTTCATCCAACTCTTATCCATTGAAATGTGTTAAAATACCTTTGATTAAATATAAGAATGAGAACATTATGTTATGATAGTGGCAAATCAACAAAGACTCTTACTCATATGCTTAATGAGGTAGTTTGACACTTCTCATCAAAGGTCTCAATAAATAGAAACATACAATCACCTAATACATAATAGCTATGTAATTCATATATCAACTTTTGGTAATTTATTTACTGTATTATTTATCTAATACTTTAGTGGAATTGCATATAGCAAAATATGGCATTTCATAGAGCAAATTCAATAGCTATAGTATGAATGCAAACAACCAATTAACAATCCATCAACTTGATACTTATAAGTTAGCATACCTGCTTCTTGTTTTCTAATGGCTCCTCCAACCATCTCCTCCTCACACTTGGAAATAGTATCTGTCATAAAGCATGATAAATTAGAACTAAACTTCAGCAATTAAATGTATAAAATCTTATGAACATATATTGTTCAGTATAGTAACCACCAAGTTCACAAACTAAACAATTGATATGTTGTATCATTATATTTCAACTTGTGACAAATGATTTGGTGTATTTTGTAACCAAATCACATGTTTGCTACTTTAACTAAATGAACATTATTACTTTGCGTAGAGGTTGTATATATATGATAAATTCACAAGCAATAAATTTCACAAAAGAATAAGTCACTGAGCACAAATAAGTTATCAAAAGTCTCAATTACCTCGATATACTTAGAATAGAAGCAACATTCCTAGCAATCAAGGTAACAATAGAAATAATCCCATGTTACTAAGTGAAGCCAAAACTTAGAGACGTCCAATCCTTAGCTAAAGTCTATAACATAAACACCCAAAACCCATCTATCTATCAACCACAGGACACTCAAAACCCTAAAAATGAACACCCACCAAGCCCAAGAAAGCAAAAGTACATCCCATTATCACAAATAGAAACAAAAAAATGCTGCAACAGCTATAAATTGAACTTAACCCACTCAAAGACCAAGAAAATCCAAGAACGTTAGTCACTTCTATGACTAGTACATAGAGACTACAACATCAACAATGATCAAATAGCTAAAACAATACAACACAACAATAGTAGAAAGCTTAATGGGTATTATAGAAAATGAAGCTTGTAGCTAAAACCAAAGAAAAGGGAGAGACATTGAAAGCCCAAATCAAAGACCAAGATGTGAAATTTATGAGAAGGTAACAAATAGATTGCGACAATTGAAGGTTGGAAGGAGGGAGGAGAAGCTTGACAACAACATAGCTCTAGCAATCAGTGGCAAAACGCAGGTGGGCGAGGAAGGGGACTGGGGTAAAGGTTTAAAGAAAACCAAAATGACGTCGTTTGGTTTTAATCCAAACCACATCATTTTGATCTTGAAGCAGAACGTTTAAAGTAAGCAAAACAATGTTGTTTTGCCTCTGATAAAGGCCATGAGTCGTTATCATGCTGACTTTACTGATGAAGGTCGCGAATCGAGATCGTGCTTCTTCAGCATAATTGAGACTTCACAGGATGGTTTAAAAATGGCATGATTGTAACTCGAAGCTTTTTATAGGAAAATAGTTTTCTGAACATCCTTTGATCTTTTTGCTATAACTTCTTCACCTAACATCCAAATGACCTTATTTTTGAACCGATAGACTAATAACACATTGTTCTTCATCTCACCAAAAATTATAGCTATATGAAATGGATTGATTGTTGAATTTAAGATGAAAATATTGAGGAGTACTAGAATATGAAGAACCTGAGATTATTTCATTAAACATACTTCGGTATTTTAACTGTATTTGGTCAGTAGGTATCCAAATATAATTATTCTAGATTTAAATTGAACTAGAAACATATGGATACAAATTTTTGGAAGAGATCAAATTTTAATTCTATCTCTAAGAATTCCAAAGTTTGACTTGAAGTTGAATATAGAGTACAGTTATAGTTCAAAGAATAGTCCAAAGTAAATTGAGTATACCTTTTGTAATACTGAATCAAATTGTATGATCTTGGTATCATTAGAAACTTAAGACAATTGAGAACAAATTTCTAGAAAAAAAGGTGTTGCCTAATTATGTCATTTACCATATCATAATGTTGGCGGAAAGTTGATCTGAAAGCATGTTGTTAGAAAAATCTGAAATGGTCATTTGGTTATGTACGACCGTACGTTAAGGGTGCACGACCGTGACTAATTTGATTGGTATGCATGGGCGTGCTTTCTCTCTTCTTCTTCATCAAACATCTCTTCTTCCTCTCTCCTTCTTTCTTTCATTATTTCAAGATTTACTCACTCCTAAATTATCTATTTTGCATTTCTGTATCTAATACAATCTCTAAACAAGTCAAATTCAAATTTACACTTCAAACATCAAAAATCTGAAACTTTACATATACTTCCCCTCTCTACTTTAATTTTTTCCAGATTTTTCTTACTTCTATCTTTTTCAATTAACACATAAAACACTTAAACCAATTCTTCTAGCTTAATTTCAGCTCAATAACACAAATCAAATAAAAAATTCAAGGTTTAAACTTAAACATCAAAAATCTGTTTCTCATACATGCAAATTCTAGTTTCTGCTTTTTTTTTCTCTATCTACTTTCATCTTATGCATTTTTTCACCTTTTTACACTTTCATTTCATCAAAAACTTATCATTTTATCAACTCTATACCACGATCTCACCAAATCTTCATTTAAATTCATTAAAACTTATTTAAATCCATCTCTAAAAACACTCCATGTATTCACACGTGAATAGTAGAAACAATCATCAGAACAAAGTAAAAGGAATGGTCTCTTTTTTTGCTATTTATACACTTAGGCATGTATGGAATATTAGTAATAATAAGGGGGTATTTTTCTCCAATAGCTCACATGTTTGGTTAGCAATTGGCGGCAAAATGAACACCATACAGTGCGGAGGTGGGCGGGGAAAGGGACTGGGGTAGAGGTTTTAAGAAAACCAAAACGACTTCATATGGTTTTACACCAAACGATGTCGTTTTGCTCCAAAAGCATAACATTTTAAGTAAGTCTTCCGTGACGTTTTCTTCTACAAAACATGGTGGTTTCTATTTCGCGATATTTTATTGATAAAACGTGGCAAAAAGCGTTACAAATCTGCGACGTTTCATGAGAAAATTAATATGGTTCACATACTTTCCTAAGTTATGATCATTAGGAACAGATTGCAAACTTTGGATAAGGTCAAAGGGATGTATTTAAAAAGAAACTTGCAAGCTTTGTAATTTAGCCCCTGAGAATCAAGAACATCTTCTTCTACATTGTCATTATCTGCAAAGGTTTTTGTGTCAGGCATGGAGCGGATGCAGAGTATTGAGCTTAACAATAGTTGGCTACAATTTCCATTTTGAGCTAAGAATATAAGATTCACATAGAAACATGACTCAACTACCTTTAAATTTGTGTTAACTTATGGAATTTATGTTTTATTTAAAAAAGCAATAGAAGGATCTTTAGTAATTAACAACAAAATCCTCAAGTTTTTTGTTAAAGTATGTTCAAGTTAGTTAAGGAAAATTTATTGGCTATAAGGAGATATTTAAGGACGTAATATTAGAAGTAGCAGAAACCAGGTTCGTTCCCCACTACTAGGGAGCCTCTTTTTTGGAGTCATGATGTTGGTTCTCTTATTTTTGGATTGAATTTGGATTATGTTGAAGTTCATCTAGTATTTTATTTCATTAATAGTCGTGTATCTCTTGTGTTAGCATTTTTTAATATAATTTGTTTACAGTGACTTAACTTGATGTTCATGTGTCTCCAACTTTTCCGCTCAAACTTGGACATTTGATTGGTTTTTGTTTTTCCTTTACCTGTTCTTGTTTCAAAAAAAATTTAATACCCTCTTAGACTTAGATTTCTATAATAAAGAAAGAGATACAAAAATGAATAATACAAAAAAAAGACAACAAAATCTAAATTGAAACAAACCCCAATTCATCACAAATACATAGGAATTTTAATTGTCTTTAAACAATAAATAACAAATTAAAGTCATATGGCCAAAAATAAAAGTCATACATACTTATAACAATGTGTTCCATATGATTTTCAGATATATCTGACAGTAAGAGAAAAAAAAAAAAGACAAATGAGTTATTGCACGTATAGGTATAAATCCCTTGAACAACAAATGGATAAAGATGGAAACAATAAGAAAGGTAATTTAAAACCTAACATCAAAACTACTAATCCTATGTGTTTCTTTTTTATTTTTTATTCTTTTACACTACACCTTAATTCTACAATGAGCAAATAAGTGTGCGAATCACTTATGTTTATTAATGGAATGGTTGTAATTAATCTCCACTTTTCTAGTCGTGATGCTGCTTAAGAACTACTAAAAAAGAGTGTGATGACCAAAGTTTTCCAAAGAACATGGTTCTCTGTCCTTAAAGAAGCCAATCCACCTTATTCCTTCCATTATTCCTCTTTTCTTTCTCCAAAATCTGAATACTCCTCTAATAAATTATATCGACTATAACACCATAACAACAACAATAGTAACCAAACCAAATGAGTCCTTGAGTCCTTGTCATTAAATAGTGCCGCTCTACCAAAAGTTCTTGGCCTTTTGTTATTTCCTCTGAAGCTTTCCTTTGGTATCCGCAGCTAATCGAAATAAGGAAGACCCGTCCCCTTGGGCAACCAAATTTGGAATTAACTGAGGAGTGCTTTCTCTATGATTAGACCCTTGACTGTAAGAGATAAATGAAGGCGTGGTATAATAATCATGAACAAGAGTTGTGTGCTTAGATATGTTACTGCCATGCCCACTTCTTATTCCATTTAATTTTGTGTCAAACGAATCCTTGATGTTTGAACCACATTGTCTAGGCTGAGTTTGGTAGAATACCTTCGATACTACCAACTCTCCATCTTTTTCTTCTTCATTGTTTCCACGATGGTATTGGTGCATCACCCAGTTTGTCTTTTCGGGCTTCCTTTGCCTGCCATAGTTGGTGTATAGAACTAAAATCTTTTTGAATCCTTTCACTGTCCCACCAACAAATACTGGCCTCGTCTTGCCTGTCTTGTGCCAGCGAGTTTCACTTCCATCATCCTCTGTGTGCACCTTTCTGCGCTTTCGAGTTCCAGTTGTGTATGCCTTTGATGGTCGATGAAAGAAGTGCCGGATTTGGCCGTCGGTGCTCACTCCTACATTAAAGTTTTCAATCCTATATAATTTTTGAACTTGTAGTCGATTAAGTCAACATAAAAAGTACAAATGCATAAGTAAACATGCATGGACTTGTTTACGCTAGCAGAAATTTAGACCATGTTAATTAAAATGATCAGTGAGACTCGAATTACTACAGGTTAAAAATAAATTATACAACCGGCACAATACTTCACTCTTAAGTATGTTCTTGTGAAAAGTGTAAAAGGATATACGCAAATTCTAAATCCTAATAAAGGATGTATGTTGGATATCCTCCGCATCCTCCACCAATAAACCACAAGAGACAATAATTTAATCTTATTATATTATTGTAGTTGTAGTCACCGGTCTTTACTTATTAATTAGAATCCTGAATGGTACTGATAAATTGGCAAGAACATGTTCAGTGCAATGTGTCTTATCAAAAAGTCGTCGATAATTATGTTAATTATTTTTTGTATTGTCCATGTGCATGCAACACCAGCAACCCCGAATCTCAAGCTTGATAATTCTTCTTTGGAAAAGGATCATGGGAACCAAAGTTAGATCGCCGCTCGATCTTACACTTGGCTTCAGTTCCAGCAATAAGTGAAATAATACAAGTGAAGGGAAAGAGCTACCGAATTGCAATCAATGAATTTTTCAAAAAAAAAAAAAAAGCGATTGATGTTATACCATGCAATAGATGTTTGTGCCAATTAAGGATTTGATTGCCAATACCAAATAGAAAGGAATCACAAAATGCTATAACTTTGTCACATTAATGTTGTAGCAATTGCCGAAATTATATATATAGAGGTTTACTTGTAACATCGTCTGAATTAATTATAGCTTGTTGGTTAAGAAAGACATATGACACCCGCGTGTGCTTAAAAATACATCTTAAGAGTCTGAAAACGATAAAGAAGAATGTATATCTAACACCAGAAGTAGAATCTAATTAACCAGAATTAGCCCATAACTAATTGCAAATTTGGTCATGCATCTAATTAACTACAGCTAAAGCCAAAAGTCTCAAGTGTAAGAAAACCATAGAATTCGAACCTGGTAGCTTCTCCGGATGCGTATAGCAAATTCCGTTCTCACCCTCTATTGTGGGAATGAATTCATCAATCAGAGGATGAATTTTACGCATATCCGAAATTACCTTCGCCTCTAAATGTTCAAGTATTTCCTGATCGGTAGGATCGAACTTCACTCCTGCTGGTAATCCAGGTAGGTCGTGAATACCGGCCTGTATTATGAATATGATTCGTCCAATAACCAAAAGAAAAAGGTTTAAGAACAAAGTAATAGGAGATAAGAAGAACCAGAATTCGGTATTATATAGAGGGTCAAAATACGAATGCACACCTGATCCTGAAATGGGATATTATGGCCACAAGAAGGGCATGTAATGCTCCGGGTTTCATCGCTTTTGGATTCAAGAACAATGGTTTCTTGGGAAGCTGCGACCAACTGAATGGCTCTTTCGTCTACTACTGAATTATTACTGCACCAAGTCATCTCTCTGCCTTAGCTCTTATGCCCATAACAAGTAACACTTGGTTTCTCTGCTTGCTGGCTTAAGGCTCTAACAAGAACAAGCCCAGAAACCAAAAATGAATGAAAAGAAAGCGATATGTAGTTTACTACCAATTGTTGCCTTTTCCTTCAGAGACACACAGAGAGAGAAACATAGATAGAGAAGAGAAAGAAAATGGAGTCTCCTTAATTCTATGGTTTTGCCTTCTGGGTCTCTAAACTTTAAACATACAGTTTAATTTAGTACTTCAGAAGCTTAATTTAGGGAAGTTAATCAAGAAAAAAAAAAGCAAGAGTTTCTAAAGATTTAACGTTTTGAGAAAAAGAAGAAAGTTGATGTAGAGTGGGGATGGGGCAACTAGTTTATTCTGTGCTTGGACATTTCACCACTTGAGTGAGAGAAAGAGAGAAATGTCTGAAGAAATGTTTTAGCTCTAATGTCAACCTAGAGTGTGTCTAAAGCTATGTAACATGAAACAACAAAGATGATAACAACAAAAGGGGAATGAGGTATGTATAGGACTAAATGTTACACCAAACTCCCATCTATATCAAATTTGGTATTTGGTATATGCTAGCTACTAATTCATTTCTTCACGTAGACTTCTCATGCGAAGCAAGGTATCCCCCTCATTTACACTCCTATTATTTATGATATGGACTGGTTAATGAATGCCCCCAAACATTACATGTATTTGATCCAGAATCCATCCATCCTCCTTAATTTGACACATCTAGTAATTGATAGCCTCATTTTAACAATGATTTTCCAGACCATTCCCTGGATTTCACATGACTTTTAGTATCAAACGCAAATTATCATTTCATTACTCATTACGTTACGATTCATTCATTTGTTCAATTCTACTCCTTTTCAGTTCATTAAACCCATGACATTGACCAATAATTAATGACTTTTATATGGTGTTTGCTTTGATGACAAGTAAATTCACAGTCAGCACCTCATAAGGAGAGCTGGATAAGCGCAAAAGATTAATGTACTTGGGTACAGGCTGGCCGTTGCAGCGTAACCAAAAAAGGAGTCACCCTAGAGGAACAGGCTCGCGTAAATGTGACAGTTGTCATGAGCCGATATCGGTCGTGTCTTCTCCACCTTCTCGAAGAAGCTACGCAACTGGAAGCTTATGCGTTAAGCTTCTATTTCTATAATTTAATACTTCAGTGTAGATTAGGGCGAGCTGCACCTCCATTCAGAAATCTGTAGGCCAAGATCCTCAGTTTAGATTTTGTACCATTCTAACTCAGTTTCAGTTTTTGTACTAGATTTTCTGCACCATTCCAACACAGTTTCTGTTTTTGTACCAAAACAGTATCGTTTTATGTAAAAACATGTATATGAAAACACGTTTTAGGACAGAAACAAAGTTGGAACAAGTAAAGTAAAATATGATGTCATTTTAGGACACAAACAGAGTTGGAACAAGTTAAGTGAAATATGACGCCTCCATTTATGGTCCGTTGGTGGCCTATTTTGTTTTATGTATAACTGACGTAATATTTTCATGCGTCCAATTGTGTGGTATTTTTTAGAAAATCATAATTTTGATGACAAAATGATTTCAGATGTGAGTTCAAATCATATTAAATAAAAGAAAGATGTCATGTTTAGGTCCTATTCTACGCCATAAATGTACATCTAGCTAGGTAAAATCTTTAATAATGATGATGTGGAAAAGCTTTCAGTTTTGTAAAAGTAAAAGATGCAAAAGTAAATATCAAATGGAACGACATTTCATTTGCATGTTGTTTTTTTAATTATTTTGCACGAGTAGAATGAAATTTGATCTATATTTTTTATTAGTATGAAGCAAATGCAACGATGTGATAATACTTCTACAAGAAATATTTAAAAGTAAGCTATAGTTACATCAATTATGTTAGTTTATATCCTATTCCTGTCTTTTATAATAATTGCTCATATAATAAAAACTCAATCTGGAAAGATCTAGTTTGAAATGAGGGCACAATGGTAACCGTGAGAAAGAAAAGATACATTCTATGAAACCTGGAAGTAAAGGCGAAAATTCGATCGTCATCGTCAAAGTCTAGGAGTACTCTCCAAGGGTCGTCATTTATAAAGTCTGAAGAAATTTATGGGTGAAGACAACGAGACTGAGCTGCAATTCAAAGACACCAAGTAAGATATATTAGGAATCAACGACTTCGGATATTGCTACATTACTTCCGAGAAACATGATGTGCTCTTTCACCTCAATCTCCGACGTACTTAGACAGACGCAAGACTAATGCTTGGAGTCCGTAGGGAATTTTGAGCCGTTAATAGGTCTGCTGGGAATAGGTGAATAGGTGTAGTATATTTTGAACGGTTAATTATAAAATAAATATCAAATTTTATTCAATTTCGCAATACTAGCCCGATCTTAATTAAAAGTGACGCTAAAATGTCCCAACTTTCAATTCGTTACGAAAATATCCAAACGTGAAGTTTTTTGTTAATATCGTTGATGTAGCAAAAAACATGATTTTTTACATACACGTGGCTTAATTTTTTCCAACTCATTTATTTAAAAATTAATTTAAATTAAATTAAAGATTAATAAATTAAAACAAAAACTAAATGATATTTAACTATGGACTATTTCCATTGTTCTTTATCTTCCAAATACAACTCTCCTCTCTTGCGATTATGTGTAAATTCAAGATACAGCTCTCCACTCTTACTATTGTGTTCAATTGTATGTGAACTATCACTCTCTTGCAATTGTATGCCAACTGTTGCTCTCTCTCTCGATGTCACTATTGTATTGTGGTTGGGTGCGATTGGGAGTGTCTTCTGTGACTAGGGGATGAGTTCATCTAACCTTAAGTTAGATTTGTTTACATCTACTTGGTAGAGGTTTGTGGCTTAAGCTCAGGAGGAATGGGTGGTTATGAGGGTGAACTTGTCCTTATACATCCATATAGTTGATGAATTCATTTCTTAAACCTAATTTTTTCTTGTAGTTGCTTTTTATGCTTGAAAATTGTTGCAATCTTAATCTAATGGTGTAATTTATTAATGAGGTGTTATGCTTCTTATAGTATTTTTGGTTAAAGTGATTACAATAGGTGGTATTGTTTAACATTTTTTTAACTTCATATGTACTATTACTAGAACTAGACGGCGAATCATTAAGAAATTTGAATTCACTTGGTCACCATTTATTGTAATTTGTTTAAAGGAACATATGTTTCTTGAATTTAGTGTTGTTGATATTTTCTGAATTTGTTGACACTCATCCCTATTCTATTCAATTTTATTGGAGAATGCTCAAGAAAAGAATTCATAGCATATGGTGAAAAATGAGTTGTAAAACCTGTGTGCTTTTATTAGGAAATTTCTTTACGATCTATGATTTTGAATGGTTCAAAACTGTGAATAATTTTCTTACTTAACCTTGCATATTCAAATCAAGTTATGTATTGATCAGTTGAAAAACTACATAAGTTGGATGGAAGGTGGTTAAATTTATTTGTGAGGTTTTTAAAGTCACTGTAATCATTTATGGAAGAAGAAGCTTGGATTGTAATCAAAAGTTGGTTCCTAGAGGATCTTCTATTAGGTTCCCATTTAAGTAAATAAATATGTTGCCTCTAATGAGATATGTTATGAAGTGTCTTGATCTTCTTGTAGGATCTCTTTTTTATTAATTTTATGGTCTTCATTGCTGCAACATTATAATTTTTTTTCATCGAAAGCAATCTTTAGATTTATAATAAATATTGCTTTTGGTTTTACTATTTATGTGTTAATGCTCTAATTTATGCATGTGCTTGGATTAAGTTTCTTTTTTTTTCTACCTGATAAAAAATTTGCTTTGCCATTATACTTATCTCTTTGACGTACATTTTTCATATACTACAACAACTATTTATACCTTTGTACCATTATTGTATTGTTGCATGATTGCGTGTTTATGTATTTTGATTGTTTGCGTTTTAAGTTTTTTTTTTTGGGTACAAGCGGGGATGTTGATAGGTGTAGACTATCATATGTTTTTTCTAAGTGTTTAAGTGTGCTTTTAAATGTTTCTTGGATGATTATTATGTGTATAAGCTTAGAATTGTGTTATTGTTAGTGTTTGCATGATTTCCAAGAATTTGATTGATTTAGAGAAAGAATTTGATCTTAATTCTATGTTTCAAGAAATGTTTGATGTGTTTATGAGTGTATGGAAACAAAAATGTAAAGAAAAGAGGAGATTTTGGATGCATGTTGGCATGGCACAATCGAGCACCATGCACAATCGTAACAAGAGAAGATGATGAACATTACATAGGTCTCTGTCATGATCGTGACAAGATAAACAAACCATTTAGGTCACGATCATATACCATGCATGACTGTGTGTTGGACCCCCGGTCGTGATATGTATTTCGAGGCTACTATATGAGACGGTTGTGAGAGGAGGAGGTTAGGAACTCGAAATTTTAAGGAGACTAGCATCATCAGCTCTAGTGGACTTCATTGCGGCAAAACCTTGTGTGCATTGCCTAGGACCATTCGGGAAAAATAAACCATGACGAAAGTCATTCCTTCGTCGCGGCAAAGTTGCAGATGGACACCAACTCCTCTCGAGAAAAATACACCACGGCAAAAGTCTATCCTTCGTCACAACGAAGCTCTCTGACTAAGCGAGAGCAGCTCTCAGGAAAGATTCGCCACGACAAACTTCTGACTTCGCTACAGTGAAACCTAACGAAACTAGCACCCAGTCCCAACATTTAATGTTAGCCCCAAATTTTTTTTTAAATTAAGCATGATTAGATTAATTGAGTAAGTTATGTTAGCATAAATTGAGTTGACATTAATTAGTAGGTGATAGCATTAAAGAGTTAGGTGGTGAGTTAAGGAGATTAAATGTGTTAGTTGGGCCTTAATGAGGTAGGAAAGGAAAGGAGAATAAGATGGGTTTAAAAGATAAATGGG
>JANZLD010000002.1:44894421-44909294 GCA_026413575.1 Erythroxylum carthagenense
TCTTCTTATGATGCTTTTTAAGTAAATTGTGATACCATGCCATTGGAAGTGAATGTAGTGATCGAACGTAGCTCGCCTTATCGTAGGATATGTACCGAGGTAATCTTTGGGCGTCCCGGTATGTACAATGAGGTAAGGGGGTGCTACAAGATGGCTTGACTGAGACAGGAGCTGGAGTAGCTGATGGGGAGGGGTTGCACCTCTGAGCACCCTCCATCCCTAGGACATTAGGATTATTGTAGTCATTTGCTTTAAATTACAAAGATATGTTATGTAAACTTGAATGTTTTTATTATCACCTAACAAATTTTGAACTTTATATTACCAATTAACTTCTGTTTCAACAAATTTAATATATACATAAATTAAATTCATATGCACAGATAATTCACAACTGTTCAAATTATGCATTTTTTGTAAGATCATTAAACAAATTTTAATGTTAGGATTTTTAAAAAATTCTAACTTCAAATTACCGATTGATTAAAGAAAACCGTCGAAAAATATGTTAACACATTACCAATGGAATAAGGAAACCGTCGGAAACTTATCTGCATAGTACTGACGGAACATCGTATACCATCGGTAAGTTATTCGTTTTATTTACCTACCAATTATATTAATCCATCGGTATATTTACATCGATATATCAAAGGTTTTGATAATTATGTCCTTTTTTTACCAACGGAATAGCATTTGATATTCCATCGTCAAAGTTACCTACGCCCGCATTAACGACGACTTTGTCGGCCATTAAATTTCATTGATAAATATCAATACCGATGGAATTCTTGGATTTAGCGTCAGTTTTGTCTGTCAGTAAATCCAAACATTCTTGTAGTGCTTGTTGTCATCACTACTCTAATTTTAAAATTATAGGCATAACTACTCTCTTTAACACTACGAATTTTTAAACTTATTAACACCTAGATATTGTATGTGCATAGGCAAGGTTTTTTAATGAATTCTTATCTCCTAGATTTTTTCAATGATGCTAGCCATTTATATTATATTTGATTCATTTCAGTACTACTAGTAGTTGTATTACTGCATGTTTTGAATTATCATATGTAAGAACAAAACATGACAATCCTTTTTAGCTTGAAGGCATTTCTTAAGCAAAGTAATTAGCAATATATTACTAATAATAAAGTTTCATAAAATGCTTAGTAGTATATTACTAATAATGAAATGTCATAAGATGTTATCTTTATCTAAATATGATAGTATGATATGTTTGTCTAATTCAATCATCAAAGCTATACCTGGATTAACTAAAGGTATTTAACATATTCTTTAATGTAGTATTATCTCAAAAAAAAGAAGCTCAATTTTTTTAATCAATTCAGAGCTTTAGGCTATTAATTCATTAACTATAAAACACTTATTTATGATCAGTTGTTATCATTCATGAGATAAACATTGACAAAATAAAGTCGATTTCTACGTACGTTCATTCTTTTTGTTATTGGGGATGTTGAGGTGGAGACTGCAACAATTAATTAAAAGTACTACATAGCAGTTATTACTTGGTAGTGGACTTTAGTTACAACTTACAATAAACAGAAGAAGCATAATATTCTTATAACATTTAAAGTTTGTGTTAGTTTATTTCCTACAACCAATCGATTGGTTATAGTTTAGAGAAAAAATAATTTAATAACATTCTTTATCTTGTACATATTTAGATGTATATGATAAAATCTAGGGGATAATTATACATTACAAACAAAATTATAAATATGAGATTTATATTATATTTATGTATTATCCCTAAATTGTTCCTTGTTATTATTCTATTAAGACTGGACATTAATAAAACACAAATGAATAATTAATGAAATTATAGAACACTACTTTCAAATCAGTCTTACCAAGCAACTGTAAGACAACAAAAGTAATATTATAAACAAAATAAAGTGATGATTAATTCTTAATAAGTAACAAAAGTGAAAAAATATATACCTGGATTAAGTTTGTCTATTTGATGAATAACAATTGGCATCCCAAAATCACTAGAAGTATCCTTATAAATTTCCATTTATGAGCTTAAAAGATCTTAGATCATCTTATAGACAACAATTGTTGTAATAGTTAATAGCATTCTCCTATTAACTTCAACTTTTTTGTAAAACTTGATTTAAAATAGACACTAGAATTCAAAAAAGTCTCAGTTGCAATTAAAATAAAGTATAATTATATTTCTCATCTCTCAGTAATGATTACAAGATAAGGTATGTAGAAAGAAGGTCTATTTTCATATTGGCCTTGATTGCTTCCGTCACCCTCTCTATAGCATCATAAAAATAACTCATTGTTGTCTTCTCATCACTATCAACTAGACAAAGTGTCCTCACCAAAGGCTCACAAACTCGGATGATAAATTAACATTGGAACCAAAATTCCTTATTTTTAAGTATAATTCTAAAAACCTCCAATCTAGCATTAGACCTAGCATGCCAAGCTAGGACCTATTTATTACTTATAGACATTTGTCTCGACTCTTTCTTCATCATAATAAAACACTGAAAGTGATAAAAAAAATTAGTTTCGAATCTTGTAATAGCAGGAAAAAACAAATTCGTGTTATTGGTGAAATAATTTTCCATTAAATTTAGGAACCATGCATAATTGTAGGTAAACTTGGTCACCTTTTTTACTTTCTGCATACTCTCATTAATAATAGGAAAATACCTAGCATCTTTTATGTTTTCTAACATCAAGTTAATGCCATGTGCAACACAAAGAGTCCAATAAAAATAATTATACTTGATTTGCAATCATCTTTTGGTTGCTTTATAAGCAAAATCATTATCAGTAATAAACTTATAGTAATTTGGTAGGACCAACTCTAAAGTGGTGTTCCAAAATTCTAAAGGTTTACAATTTAAATTATAAGTCAATATGTGAGTGCAACAGGTTATAAAAAGAATTGAAACACATTTGAATTCATCGATTCCAAGAAAAGGAATAGATTAGAGCACAAAGATTCAATGAATTTGTCTTTGTTCGATATAATTTAAAGCTTCAGAATTATCATTATTAAGTTGGATATAATTTCTTAATAATTTAATTTTATTTATTTACTAGGACTCTTAATAGAACAAGTAGTTTTGTGGATCTAATTTGTCTTAGTCATATCAATCTTTTGGCCAGTTCAGTTTGTGAGGGAATGGTTTGATAGATAAGACTAACTTGGAAGCTAATCTTAGATGAGAAAGTATTGATATGTCATTTAATGCAATGAATTTGAATGATAGTATTCATAAGGCTCCTCTCAAGACTTTGTACTAAATGAGAATTGGGCTAATGCAATTTAAGCGAGTATTTGATTGAATGAAGTTTCAAGTATTTATTACTCCTCTTCTTTTAATTTCACTAATATTTGATGTATGTATTAAATTCTATATATGTAATATAAATATACTTGTAAATATTTTTATTTCAGGTTTCACTTATAATTGGTTGTTTCTTCGATGTGAACTATTGTTGTAAATTGTACTAGTTAGAGAGTCATGGATATTTATTATTCTTTTTATTTGATATTTTGGTGCAATTATTGTTTATTACATGTTGAAATTATAACATTTTAAATACTTTCTATTATCCTCAATTTATTTGTATCATGATTAAATGATCTTTTTCATATTAATTGTTGTTATTATTTATATATGAAATATGTAAAAGTAAAATTAATAAAAATAAATAGATTGTTGTTATTTCAATTTTCTATTATTTTGATTTTTGAAGACATAGTTGATATTAAATTATAAACTATACAGTACAATATATTGAGAGACTATTTTATATTTTTTTAAAAAAACTTAGAGATTATTTTATAAATTTAAAACATTACTCAAGACGGTATCCGATATTGGCCGATATCTACACATTACCATACTAGAACCAAATCAGGTACTAGTACTAATACGATATTCATAACGTTATTGACAAATCATCCATTTTGATCTTACTAGATCTAGTTTGGTTATATATATATATATATATATATGTATGTATGTATGTATGTCTATCGAATTAAACATAAATCTATCCAAGTGCTTAAACCTGATAGTAGACATCTACTGACAATAAATAAAATATGGTAACTAGAATTTTTATATAATCAATCTATAATGTAATGATGTTTAGTCTAAATATGATAATTGATAGAGTTAGAAATGGTTTTGTTATCAATTCAATTCTTTCAAGAAGTGACTTAAGATTAATTTAAATTTTCACTTAGTGACTCTTTATTATTTAAAATAATATTATTTTATAATAAAGTTTGATTTATTCAAGTCCATCTATTAAATTCAAAAATAATTAAAAGTTGTGCAAATTAAACTTAATGTATTAAGTTTACACCAAATCAAACTTAGTTGATATTACCATCTAAAGTGTGTCGTGAATTTATAAACTAACCGATCCGTAGAAGTCAGTCAGCGACAATAAATCACAATGCAAGGAATGACTGGCCAAAAAAGGACTAGACGGAGGATGAGGAATCGACTGAAAACTCAAAATAAATGAAAAGGATGAATGGCTTTCATTCCCTTTCACTATTATTAGATCCCAATTCCACACGTTACATACAGATTAATTTCACCGCTTTACTTTCTGTATCATATTCAACGCTCTCTCCCAAGTCCCTTTCACTGTCAGCCCCCCACAGAAAACATTGAGCTCTAAATGGAAGCCAAATAACCTAATTATCCCAACTTTCTTTAATTCTTTCGTTTGGAATCAGCAACATGGTCAAACTTATTAGATTTTTCTTGTCAACCTAACCAACAGAAAGCTAAAACAATGGTGTACCTCTTTTAAAAAACTACCTAATCTTGTTGTATTTGGTTTCACTTTCACATTAATCAAACACATACCTCATCCTCCAAATTATTCAAGATTGCTGCTACTTGTACCATAGTAGGTCTGCTTTTCCTCGAATTACTCACACAAGCTGAAGCAACCTTTGCCAATCTGACAATTTGCTCCGTATAGGAAGGTATAACTAGTCTAGGGTCTAAAAGCTCACTAATCCGCATATCTTTGATCAATGGCAATGCCCACTTCACAAGCAACCCGTCCTCGGTTCTCCTCCCAGTCAAAAGCTCTAACAACAGCACACCAAACCCATAAACATCGCTTTCCTTACAAGCACCAATCCCGCTTCCGATCCAATACTCGTCATCCACATATCCCACTAAATCCTTTGGCTCACTGTGTGCCAGAAAAGATAGACCATAATCAGAAATCTTCACACACAACTTCTCATCTAACAAAATGTTCGACGCCTTCAAGCAACCATGTACAACGTTAGGTGCAATTCCTTCGTGCAAGTACTCAAGTCCACGTGCCGCACGGGCAGCGATCCTGATACGGCGACTCCAATCCAGCAGCGAAGCGCCGTCGTCGTTTTCATGCAAATAGTAATCTAAACTCATCATGCCCACAAACTCTGAAATAATGATCCTCTCTCCAGGTGCTTGTGAATATCCTAATATAGATACTAAATTAGGGTGTTGAACCAAAGACAAAGACTTGAGCATTGAAGAGAATCCTAGAGCAGCGTTGCACAAGACACGAGACGGGTGTATTCTCTTAACAGCTACTATGTCCCCTCTCGGCAGCACAGCCGCATATACAGTTCCTAAACGACCTTTACCAATAACCCTTCGATGGTTAAACCCGTCAGTGGCTACGTCAATGTCTGTCAGTGGATAAGCTTGTGCAGAAAGCTTGACAGGAAGGGGGGTTTCTTGAGATTCTACGGTTCGTTTTCTGCAGCGGAATATAAGGGTTAGGCATAGAATGATAAAAGAAATGGAAAGGATGGCGATGGTAAAATAATATGCAATTTGAACACTAGAATTCATCACTCTGGTCTTGATTTCGTGTATGTACAGATAATGGTTTTGATTTGGTTGCTGTTGCTATGATCTCTCTGATGGCAGATGATTAAGAAAGTGAAGGAAAAAGATTAGCATTGGAGAAAGTGTTCAAGGCAATTAAGTGGAAATCAGCTTATATATGCTGTAGCTAATGGAAATGGGGCAATCAATAATAATTATCTGTCGTTAGACCTAAGATGTGAAAGCTTTGAAAATCAGACTTATTTGGTTGGAAAGTTGGGACTCTAGTTCTTCGGCTCTAGTTAAGTTGGTTCACGGTTGGCCGCCCTCTGACTGTACTTTTGTGAGAAAAGACAAATATAGTTAGTTGAATATCATGACAAATGTTGGGAAAAAAACAGAGAAAGACATATAATAGAAGCCAAATTTTTACTTAACTTCATTAAACACAAAATAATGACATTTCTCTTTAAATAAACATAGAAATAAACTAACATTTCTAAATGTTAGCAACTAGGAGACCCACTACTTCACAAACTTCACAACTAAAATATTCTACTAGTAAACACAACTAACTAATTAGATTTTTCTTAAGATACTGATTTAAATAAACATGGCTATATAATTAATAAAAATAATAATTTTGAATCAATATTCAACATTCCCCTTTGATTCAAAATTACATTTGAAGCACTTCTCTTCAATGGACGATGCACATTTGAAGCACTTCTCTTCAATTATGGATGATGCACTTCTCACTAATCTTCAACTATTGATGCACTTCTCATCAAACTTCTCATCTTAATACACTTCTCACCAGTCTTGCTAATAGTAGTATTGGAACACCTCTCTCCTATTTTAAAATAAAGTTTCTTCTTCTTCTTGAGCAAAATTTGATTGCTCATTTTTGAACTTGCAATATTTTTGTACATGCCCAAATCTTTGACAACCAAAACACTGTGGTTTACCTTTATGCCAACAGTCCTTTTCATCATGGTTATTTTTCTTACATACTCCGCATGGTGGAAAGTTGACCCTTTTTTAGAAAGACTTGTTGGATGTCTTGGCAATGAAGGCTCCTTCTGTTGTTTTTTCATCTCTTATGGCTCTTCTTTGCTCAACAGCTTACAAAGCATTGATTAATTCTACAACTGTAATCCTTGATAGATCCTTAGAATCTTCAAGTGAGGAAATTTGTTTCTCATACTTCTCGGGCAAGGTCACAAGAATTTTTTCAACAATTCTATTGTTTGGAAAATTTTCACCAAACAATCTAATTTTGTTAACAATTGTGATAAGCTTGTTAACATATTCCTTAACCCCTTCTAATTCCTTCATCCTTTGCATCTTAAATTCTCTCTTAAGATTCAAAACTTGCATCAACTTTGTTTTCTCACAACCCAAATACTCACCTTTTAGAGAATCTCATATCTCCTTTGGAGTATCACAAGCCATGATGCTAATGAAAATCACCTAAGATACTAAAGAATAAAGACAAGTTTTTGCTTTGAACTTCTTGGCCTTTTCTTCATTATGACTCTTAAGTTGAGCTGCAGCTGGATGAGGAGGCAATGGTGGAACTTCACTATCATTTTCAACCACATCCCATAAATCAAAAGATTGGAGATATGTTTGCATTTTGACAACCCATAATTGATAATTTTCTCCATTGAAAATGGGAGGTGAGGCTAAAGGAAAAGTATTTGAAGCCATTTCTAGAGAACATACTTGTTTTCTCTCCACTCAATTTTTTTTTACAGCCCCATGACCGATAAAAGCTCTGATACCAATTTGTTGGAAAAAAACAGAGAAAGAAAGATAATAGAAGCCAAACTTTTACTTAACTTCATTAAATTCAAAATAATGGCATCCTTCTTTAAATAAATATAGAAATAAACTAACCTTCCTAAATGCTAGCAACTAGGAAACCCACTACTCTAGAAACTTCACAACTAAAATATTCCACTAGTAAACACAACTAACTAACTAGATTTTTCCTAAGATACTGATTTAAATAAATATGGCCACATAATTAATAAAAATAATAATTTTGAATCAATATTTGACAACAAAGCCCTTTGTCAAAACATTATATAATTATATAGACTATTTATTGTTGTTATTATTATTATCTCTTTGTAAAAAACTGTTTCTGATACATTTAGCCATTATTATTTTGTCAAAACATTATTTTATACAGACTATTTATTGTTGTTATTATTATTATCTCTTTGTAAAAAACTGTTCCTGATACATTTAGCCATTATTATCGCAACAATTTTACAGTCAAAGCTGATTCATAATCAAGAATACAAGGTTTATTCATAATTAACTAAAGGTATTTAACATATTCTGTAATGTAGTATTATCTCAAAGAAAAAGCCCAATTTTTTAATCAATTCAGAGCTTTTGGCTATTAATTCATTAATTAGAAAACACTTATTTATGATTAGTTATTATCATTCCTCACATAAACGTTGACAAAATTGAGTTGATTTCTACGTACGTTCATTCTTTTTGTTATTGGGGATGTTGAGGTGGAGAATGTAGTGATCGATTAAAAGTATTGCATAGTAGTTATTACTTACAAGAACCAGAAGAAACATAATATTCGTATAACATTTGAAGTTAGTGTTAGCTTATGTCCTACAGCTAATTAATTGGTTGTAGTTTAGAGATAAAATAATTTAAAGATATTCTTTATCTTGTACATATTTAAATATATATGATAAAGTATATGGGATAATTATATATTACAAATGAATTTATAATTATGAGATTCATATTACTTCTATGTATTATTCCTAAATTGTTCCTTGTTATTGTTCTATTAAAAGTAGATATTAATAAAATATAAAAAGACTAGCACACTTTTTGTTTTTCCTTATGAAGAAAGTAGTCGATCTCATAAGATAAAATATAAAAGATATTTAAACAAACATGTGAGTGATTATTATAGAACAATTTCACTTAACAGACTCGATATGAGAAATCTATTTGGAACATTACTTGTATGTCTATAAAATTTTTATTGTAATGATTTTATAAGTGATCTGTTGACTTGAGATCTCCAAAGTTATCTTGTATAAGACTTGCTATGTTTTGATACTACTTATGATTTATTTAATCATATGTCGTTCAATCGGTAATCATTAGATAGAGCATAAACTATATGGAAATAGTTGTGTGATCAAGATATGATTTATCATCTTAAAGTAATTAGGGAGAATATTTCGTTATTCTCGATTAGTATTAATTTGGGAAATCATTAGCCAAGTTAGAATGACGTTTTGTAAATAGTTCACAGATGTTATTAAATGAATCGATAACTAATAGTAGAGAACTAATATGATTGAACTTAAAATAAAGTAGACATTAAATTTATACTCTATGTCTAATTAGAAAATTGGTTGATGAAAAGATTGAGTTATACAAAAAAACATGCACGAAGAGGTTAGTCAAAACTACTTTGACATTCTTAGATATTTGTGTGGTCATGATACGTTGCTAAGCATCAATCTTGATCTATAATTATAAATTGTTTAATTGGAGAATTAAAAATAAATTAAAAGAAATTTTAATTTATCTAATTATAGTTAAATATTATAATTATAATTTATAATGACTGTCAACATATTTGAAAACCTAATAGGTCTTAAATAAAGAATTCTTTGAACAGAACAAAGTTATTTTAAACAAGTTAAACTTTATTGTAAAGTTTGAGAAACTTTATAATTAAATATGAAATATTTAATAAATATGGATCAATATGAGATATTTATGAATCAATATGAGATCTTGGATCTTATTTAAATATAATTGATATTTAATTAGGATTATTTGTAATTTTAATTAAATTTTAACTAAAATTAGAATTTAATTTCAATTAGATTACAAAAATATCCAAAACTTAATATAAATAGGCTTAAGCTTTATAGAGCTAACACTTCTTACTTAACTCTCTTTGTAAGAGTTATAGAGTTCTCTCAACCTATTCTGTAAATATCATTAGAAGCTGAATACTTGTACAACTACGGTGGATGAAATAGAACAGTTTTAGGAACGATTCGAGAGAGATACGACAAGACAAAGATTAAGTTTCAAAATAAGGTACGAATTACGATTAATTCTTTGTTATGATTCATATATTAATCATTTTATAAAATTAAAGAGATCTTAGTTTTCGAGAAATCAAAATACAAAAAACTTTGTAATTATTCCATTGTGGTCGGGATCATATCTCGTTCTGATTTCCCAACAGTAATATCATAGTAGAATTTTAACCCTATAATTTAATTAAATTTGCCTGGTTGTTATTGATTTGACAAAAAAAATTTAAGGTTTTATGTTTTTACTTAGGAAGAGTGTTCAGATTCTGAACTACTTCTCGTGATCTTGCTTCTAGAAATTGGTTTCCGGAAAATTTAATCTGCGTCTGTCATGAATTTGTAATTACCACCACATGCTTCCTTTCATTCTTTGGTTTTGGAAAACTTATTGTCAAAATCAGAATGCTTGTCTTCATGGTTTATGAAAAAATAAAAGCTCCCATCCTGAAAACCCATTGTACGTTCAGCTTTTTCTACAAATATGTGTTCTTAGTTTTGTTTTACTTGTGTTTTTGGTTGCTATGATTTTCTATGCGTTGGAGAAGGAGAAGACCCGTTGTCACCTTGCAGGTGCTAGACAATCTCCCACAATTTCTTTATATTTTTTATACTTTAAATCTTTAATTTTAGTTAATTTATTTTAATTTTATTAAAGTGGATTATATTCATAATAAAATTAAAAATTTTCTAATTTTTTTAAAAATGTTTTCAAGGAACAATTATTATTAGGAATATTTTAGAGTTTAGTTTAATTTTTCAAGGAGTTAAATTATTAAATTAAATAAACTATCAAATCAATAATTAGAATCAAGCAAATATTTAAAAGAATTATTTTTTATAATTAGATTATGTTAGATAGCTAATATAATGAGATTATATTAATTAAGATGAGATCTTAATTTTATTGAAGTAATTATTTTTCTTAGTATGATTAAGATTAATAATTAGATTGATTCCTAATTAATTTTAGCAAATTAGTTTCTAAACTTAGAATTAATTAGTTTCAATTAGATTGAAATTAATTAATTATACTCCTTAAAATTAAGAAAAATGGTTTCTTAATTTATTCAGAAAGTTGTTTATTAATTAAATTTATTTATTTCAATTTAATTGAGATAAATTAAATTTATGACTTTATTTGTTTAGAGAATTATTATCCAATTTGTTTAGAAATTTTTCTCTATTTATGAATAATAAGTTTCTTGAATTTTTTAGAAAAGATTTTTTCTTGATTAAAATTTGAAACGTGTTTTCATTTATTAATTAAGAAAAATGAGCTTTCTTAATACTTTTGAAAATTAGTTTTTGATTTATTAAAGAAAAAATTTCTAATAAATTAAGAAACCAATGTCTAAATAAAATAATATAAAGGACTTTCTTAATTAAATTTTAAAAGCATTACATTTAATTTTGAAAGTAGTTTCCTTTTAATATTAGAAAATAGTTTTCTAATTAAAGAAATTTTATTTCTAACTATAATAGAAATAGTAATTTTCTATGAGATTGAAAATAGTAATTTCTAATTAGATTATAAATAGTTTTCTAATTAGATTAGCATATGTTAGTTATATAATTTGGAAAAAGGAGTTTTTCTCAATTATAATAAGTCAACATTATCATCATCATCATCACACCTAGTCTGAAGTTCCGCAATGAAGCAAAGTTTAGGGAGGTCTGATAGTATGCAACCTTACCCCTATATAGTAGAGAGACTATTTTCGATAGACCCACAATGCAGATACGACAAGAAAATAGTGATGCAGGTTAAACACGAAGAAAATTTAAGTAAATAGAATTACAGGATAGCACATAAGAACATACCTGATAGTTGATCATATCTGCTAGTACCTTACATCCTGTAAAAATCGGCTCTTTTTGTCATTAGTTGTGTTAGGGGTCTTCACTAAGCACTACACTCGCAAAGACATAAAGGCCATTTGGGTTGGACATCCTATGTTGTAAGTATGAGGCGTGAGGACTCTAAAGGGTATCACTTACCCTTATCCTATCACGCCAGACTTTCCTAGTTCTAGCAACTACCTCAGTGAGGGCCAACTCTGACATATCTTTCTTAATCACTTCCCTCCAGGTCTTATAAAGCCTTCTCTTCCTCCTTTTGTAGCCACTAAGGTTTATTATCTCACAGCGTCATACCGGAGTATCAGAAGGCATCCTGTGCACATGCCCAAACTACCTAAGCCTTTTCTCTCTCAACTTGTCTACAATACTAACCACCTGTAGTCTGGCTCTCACTACCCGATTCCATACCCTATCTCTTATGATAATGTTACACATCCACATAAGCATACGCATTTTTGCTATAAACAATTGTTGCGTATATCTAAGTTTAATAGGCCAACACTCTATCCCATATAACATGGTTAGTCTAATTGCCATCTTATAGAACTTCCCTTTGAGTTTTACAAAGATCTTTTTATCACAAAAAACACCTAATGCACTCCGTCATTTAATTCACCCAAATCTAATACGATGCAATATATCTTCATCGATATTACCATCTCTCTGAATGATGGATTTGAGGTATTTAAAACTCAACTTCTGCAATATGATGTTAGTGTCAATCACTACCGCCACCTTTTATGCCATTTGACTACCTGAAAAATTGCATTCAAGATACTCCATCTTGGACCTGCTCATTCTAAAACCTTTCAATTCTAACGTTTTTCTCCTACGTTCTAACTTGACATTGACCCCTCCTTGGTCTCATCCACCAAGACAATATTGTCAATAAATAACATATACCAAGGTACCTCCCCTTGAATATATTTGGTAAGTTCATCTAAAACTAATGTGAACAAAAAAGGACTTAAAGTCGAGCCTTGGAATAATCCAACACCAATAGAGAACACTTCCGTGTCACCTCCTATCGTCCTTACGCTAGTCAATGCTCCTTCATACATATCCCTAATCACTCTGATATATGTTCTAGGAATGCCCTTTGCCTCCAAACACCACCATAGGAGTTCTCTAGGGACCTTGTCATACGCCTTCTCCAAATCTACAAAAACTATGTGCAAATCTCATTTTCGTTCCCTGTAGCATTCCATTAGTCTCCGAAGTAGATGTATTACTTCTATCATAGACCTACCAGGCATAAATCCGAACTAGTTGTCCAATATAAAAACAACTCTCTGGATTCTCTTTTCAATTACCTTCTCCCACAACTTCATAATATGACTCAGTAATTTGATGCCTTGATAGTTTTAGATATTCCTAGGAGTTTAGTGGTGATCTCTCTCATTAAGGGGGCTATTCCCTGCCACATCCAATTCGCATCCCCACTCACAACCTATGTTGTATTATTCCTAACCTGAGTCCTAAAATGTTCCACCATGTCCCCTTTGAATCTCCCCCATCTGATTCTGTGGCATGGCTTGGTAAAAAGTTGTGTCCTCCATCCCTTAATTCCTAGATCCAAAACTAATAATTTACGTTAGGTTAAAAGGCATGAGGCCAGAAGCACTTTGCAATCCTTGCATCATAATATGGTGCTTGTGTTGATAAGGAGATAATCAATTTGCATCTTGGTGGTGCTGCGCTGAAATGTCACTAAGTGCGCTACATTTTTCTTAAAAGAGGAATTTACTATAACTAACTTATATGCTATGGCTATATCAAACAAATCAACCCCACTATCATTTCTAATACCGTATTCGAAACCCCCATGAGTTCTTGTATAGCCGTCTTAATCTGCCCTTATATGCCCATTAAAATTCCCACCTAAATGATCTGCTCAGTATTAGATATTTGAAGAACCACCCCTCCGGCATCTCCCAGAATGTTTGTTTTTGTTGGCCGTCTAGACCAACTTAAGGTGCATAACCACGTACTATATTGAAAACCACACTGCTTAGAACAATTTTTGCCACCATTACATTGACCATTGTGATCCCCACTACCCTATTTATAAGTCCCTTATCTAATAAGATACCTACCTCATTTTACTACTGCGTACTTCCCGAGTATCGTAATTTGAACCTCCTATCTCGTTTGCTTTAGCCCCTGCCTACTATGTCTCCTAAATGCATGCTATATGTATCATATACTTATCTAAAATTTCTACCAATTCTAAGAACTTCCCCATGAGGGGTCCCACATTTTAAAAGCCTATCCTTATCAAATCATCTCCATCATTATTCCTATAAGTTGCGTGTACCGACTCACTTGCACTGATTTCATTCGTTCGATCTGAAGGCATCCCTCCTAACTCGCGTCTCTTACGTTTCTCACCTATAGTATCCTTAGAAATACTTAAAAGCTGAAACTAATAGACCCCATCGCAAACTACAATGAAAAATAATAAATAAAAATAATAAAAATAAATAGATACAAATAAAAATAATATATATATAATATAATAATAATATTAATAATAATAATAACAATAATAATAATAATAATAATAATAATAATAATATATGGCACTAACAATAATCAAAAAATTAATAAATAATAAAATAGCAATAAAATAAAACTATGATAAATAATAAATAATTTGCCAACTAAAAGGAGCCTCAGTCATGCACAAAGAATACCAGCAACGAAAACAAATGGCATGACTGATTTGGGCCTCAAAAATTGTTGAAACCCACACAATAAACACACTCGTTCTCGTCAAAGTTGGAGCTCTCATTAAGAGGTTTTGAAAGTGGTAGGCAAGATGGTAGAATAATTTATTAAAATTTGCTTTCAATTTAGTTTTGTTAAAGGAGTCAAGATATATTGGAAATAGTTTCAAATTGGATTTGAAAAATGTTTTCAAACCAAATTAAATTTCTATTTAAAATAGGAATTTAGTTTATTTAGGAATCAATGAGTTTAATCTAATTTAATTTTTTCAAAGAGTTGGAAATATTATTTTAGATTATGAAGATCAATAACTAAAATCAAA
>JANZLD010000002.1:44909356-44922204 GCA_026413575.1 Erythroxylum carthagenense
GTACATATATATATATATATATATATATATATATATATATATGCATGTTAAATTGTATGTCTTATATGTGTGATATTTTACATGCAATTTTGTGTTTGATGAGACGAATGAAATTAAATTCTTTATTAAAATATTAATGACACAATGAGAATGTGATTGTTGCCTTCTATTGTTATAAGAGTAAATCATAGTGATAAAGAAAATACACGCAAGAGGAGGGTAAATTGTGTGTGATTTAAAAAAATTTCACAAGTTACTTCCAATTCGTATAAAGATAGGGTCCTGTTAAAAATTAAAACGATAGAAGCCTAATAGATGATAGTAGTCTGTTAAATGACAGGAGCCTGCTAAAGTATGAGTCATGTTGAAACAATAAAAAGAAGGTGCTTGTTAAAAAGAAAAAAATTGTCAGCAAGTCAAAAACAGAAGAAACCTATTATAAAAGTGAAGGTACCTCTTGCTGAATTAAACACACACACAATATAATGCAGAAATATAAAAGATAAGTACAAAGAGAGAAGAAGGACGCAACCGATTTATAATGGTTCGGCTTACAAGCCAAGCCTACATCCATTCCCTAAGTATCCAACTTTGCTGACTTCTTCTGGTTCTTCTTCTTCAAAGTTTTCAGAATCCTCATTTAACTAGATTGCAGTCATCACTTACTTTCTGGATTTTCTAGTCTTTGATTTGTCCTTTTAAAGAAGAGGACATTTTAGTCTCGTGTGCCCAAGCTTCTTGCAGTGATAACATATGATTTAATTGTTTTGTGAATTTCTATTACTACTACTACCTTTTGATAGGACCCTATTTTTTTCCAGCTTTCTTGTTTTCTTTTCCTTTCTTCATCAATTTCTTTTTATAGAAGCAAGCATATTTTTTGACCACAAAGTTGAACTCGTCATTTCCATCTATTTGCAACTCAATGTCACTTTCATCACCATTTGATTCGTCAGTTGCTTTCAATGTCATTCCTTTTCTATAGAAGTTCGGTTTCATGGATCATCAAATTTTCTCGTAGCCAGTTGAGTGAAATAGTGTCTATCCTTTGTCATTTCTCGAGTTATCATCTTATGTCTCCATTCCTTTGGTGGTTATCTCATAATCTTTGTTACGAGCTCGTCATTGGGATATATCTTTTCCATGTTCTTTAAGGTCATGATGATGTTATTGAAGCATTTGAAGAATTTGTCTATGGTCTCTCCCTGTTTCATGCCAATAGTTTCGTATTGATGCACTAAAAGACTTATTTTATGCTTATTTACCTCATTTGTTCCTTCAAATGTGACTTGTATTTTGTCCCACATTTCTTTTGCTGTAGAGCAGTAGGATATCTTTTCATATTCTTCTGGAGACAACATACATATCAGGTGATATTTTGCTTTAGTGTTTAGCTATGCATTTCTCCTGTCAGCATCAGTCCATACTTCTACATTATCGGAAGTGGTAATTGTAGTTCCAATTCTAATTGCTTGCTATACTTAGATATCTACAAATTAGAGATAGATTGTCACTCTCTTTTTAGTATAAGTAGTTGTTTCCTTTAAAGTAAGGAGATTTTGAGACGGATTATCCTTCAAAACTTCTCAAGGTGTTTGCCATGATCTATCATGTGCTATAAAACACAATAAATGTAAAACCTCACTCTGATACCAAATGACAAAACAAACACATGCAAGAAGGGGTAAATTGTGCGTGACTTAAAAAAAATTTGCAAGTTACTTTCAATTTGTATAAAAATAGGGGTCTATTAAAAATTAAAACAATAGTAGCTTGTTAAATGACCAGAACCTACTAAAGTATAAGTCCTGTTGAAATAACAAAAAGAAGGCACCGATTAAAAAGAAAAGAATCATCAACAAGCCAAAAATAAAAGAAACCTATTATTAAAGTGAAAGAGCCTCTTACTGAGTTAAACACACACACTATGTAATGCAGAAATATGAAAGATAAGGAGAAAGAGAGAAGAAGGATGTAGTCGATTTATACTAATTCAGCTTACAACTCAAACCAACGCCCAGTCCCTAAATATTCAAGTTGAGTGTTTCATTATAAAATCAAGTAGTAATTTGATGAGCCTCTCCAAGCTCACAAGTTAATATGTTTCAAGGTTCTTCAAACTTCCACACTAGTAGTATTTCACTAGCCTCTACAAGCTCTCAAATAAAAAAGATGTTTATTCTATATGAGCTTCAGTAATCTCTCTCAATAGAATTTCACTTTCTAACACACAAGAGAATTTTTTACAAAAACATTACTTTCAAGAATGTATATGTTTTTAATGAGTTTTGATAGTATAGCTTCTCAAGCTTTTGAATCATTTCATTCTTGTTTACAGTTGCATTGGTTCTTCCTTAAATAGTAAATTTCATCAACTAGTCGTTGCTTCATCTTACATCCTTAGTCAACTGAATAGAATTAAATCTGAATAATTTCGATGTCATCTTTGTCAAAACATCTTCTGGTAATCACAAGTTTAATATATGTCCTTAGTAGGATCCTTTCAAGTAAATCATTTCTAATAAGGTAAGTTTAAAATAAAGGTTCCTGCAAGAAAGGAAGCGTATTTCTTATGATTTTGTTTCCTTTTCAGAATATTTAATTATATAAGGAAATAAATCTAATTTGAATTTTGAAATATTATACAGTTATCATCAAAATCGTTAATCATAATCCTTGAGCTAACACAGAGTTCTTTTTATTATAGACTTGTTAAGCAAACTCAAACCCTCTTTAACGCAAACATGCTTAGTTTTATAATAATGGATTTACATTACTAAATTTGTGTGATTTAGATTAGCAAACTCATGATTAGAGGAATTTAGAGGCAGGGTTAGGAATAACATAGAAGATTTATTTTGGCAAGGGTTGTCACCTAACAAATCTAAGAGTCACACAAGATGTGATTGATAAAGTTGTTATCTACCTAATTTAAGTTTAGTTAGTTTGTTGAGCAAACTAAATATCAACTATATTTGAATGGGATCCTAGCCAACTAGAAAGATTAGAGTAATGTTTCCAAATAGTAGTGAGGGCTATTATTTCGAATAAAATAGTAGGAGTAACCAAATGTATGATTAAAGTCCTAATTTTATTTGGTAGTCATGACATATAATTAATTACTTGCTTTTCTTATATTTATATTTTGTTCTAAAAGGAATTTATCTTGTTTAGTATAGTTGATACTAAGTTAGTGAACCCCTTTTCTTAAACATAGGATACGTTTGAGAAAAGTTATCAAAGTTAGAAAGAAAATTGTATGTCCATTTTGTAATTTTGTTATAATCCTTGTTAAGGATTTGGTGACAAAGTTTTAGAGATATATCAAAAATCATATAAATCACAAAATTTATTGACATTTTAAGTTGATTAATGTCTAATAAAATTTAATGACAACATGTAAATGTATGTCAACATCATGATAGCATGATGCAATAGGTTGCATGGAGTAGAGCTGAAAGGTAATATACGTTGTTGGAATTGTTTCAGATCATTTAGCCTACTAAAAGTGTAATTGTGGACTACAATTAAAGGTTTTGCTATAGGATGATAATAGTTGTCATAAGAAGAAAATAAATGCATAACTTTTCCTGCTTATATAAGATATGATAGAGATCATATGTATTTCTAGTTCATGCTTATGAGTATTTGATACTGAATTTTGATTCAACATTATTATAATGTTCAATGCAAGATAAGAAATGGATTGTTAAGTAAAATTAGTTAACCCAATTTTATACAAATACTTTGTATGGATTAGATCAAATGAGACTTATGCTTAACATAAATGACAAGAATAAAAGTTGGATAATTGAACTATCCTTTCTATGCCTTGTTGTTTAAAACAACATAACAAGAATCTTAAAGTTACATACAAGGTTATGTATATCCTTTTGATTATGAATCATATGAAACTTGTGAAACTTGTCAAGTTGAAGAGTAACCAAATCAACCTTTGGTGAAAGGATGATGATGGTATTGAATTGTTAAATTTATAGATATGATGTATTTAATGGAATAACAATTCATAAAAGGATAATACTTATATTTCATTAGGTTATTAATGACTTTAAGTGATATAGTCATATGTATTAAATCAAATAATGATTTAAAAATTTTGAAAAGTTCAAATCATTTAAATCTAACTAGAAATTAAGCATTGAGAATGTTGAAGCACTTCAGTGAGATTGTTGTGATGAGTTTTAAATTTTCGATTATCTATAGAGAATGAGATTCTTAATGAATGCCTTCACAACTAAATTCATAAGAGTATGGACTTATGTAAGGAA
Source organism: Erythroxylum carthagenense (assembly GCA_026413575.1). NCBI lineage: Eukaryota > Viridiplantae > Streptophyta > Magnoliopsida > Malpighiales > Erythroxylaceae > Erythroxylum > Erythroxylum carthagenense. Next base: position 44,913,646 of record JANZLD010000002.1, read on the forward strand.
GAAAATAAAATATGAGATATTGTATAATGCATTATTATTTCTTCTATAAAGATTCATAGTACAATGACTTACCTTCTATAGTTCCAATTGAATCAGTTTGTAAGATTTTATATTAGATATGAAATGCAAAGTCTTTGAAAGAGTCAAAGTTATGGATCTAAGGATGTAACGCTTAGTTGAAGTATACATTATCCATTAAGTTTAGAACTAAATTGGATAATAAAAGGTTATGAGATATCCAAAAGGTTGAATATAATCTTACAAATCCATTGAAGAAATTGTTTGTTTCAATTTATACTTATAGGAGAATGGCTCTCAAGATAAGCTGTGGGAGTAAGGGGAAATTTGAAAAGTTCAAATCTCATCGCAATACATCCAATTGGAACAATCGCCTTTATTGATACATTTGAAGTATAGTTGAAAGGCTATGAGATATTGAAAGATTCACTTTCATGATAAATTCAAAGAGTTTATTTTGAAGATGATTGTGAATTTATCATGTCTACAAGAAAGTTAGTGGGAGTATAGTTGTCATCTTTAGTGAGAATATGTGAAGACATATTGCTCAAAAAGAATAATAATTCTAACTTTCAATTATTGAAAATATAATTGTCTATGAACAACTCTTATTGGATTAAAAAAAAGGTAACAGCTTAATTCTGGGAATTAGATCTACAGAGATAGATTGGAATTTGTTCACCTATTTTATGTCCAAGTACATAGATAATGTACTATAAATGTTTAGTATTTGAGATATCAAATACTTATGAAGTATTAAAGACATCCATTATTCTATGTATAAGTTGATATTTGAGCTTACAATGATAAAGATATTACTTTTGAAGTAAATCATAATTATAATATATTTTACTTCGAACAATATCATTTCAAGATTTGAAAGGTTTCAATGTAGGGTTACCAATTAAGCCATAATGCATTTTTCATTTAGCGGAAATGGTTAATTGGATCAATAAGTTCTTTAGTGAACTTGGTATAGTTCCTTTCATTGTTTATGACAATAATATATTGTAAAACATTTGAGTTATTGGGCATGCAAAAGGAACTAAGATTTCATCAAAGATCCAAGTACGTATTTAGGCAAATTTTCTTAATTATGATGATAATTACGATGAAGGTTGTAAGATTCAAACGAGCACTCACTGTAGAGAATCTTGTAAATTTCTCTCATTAAGCCACTATCCCAGTAATAGTATAATCGTCGTATGGCAATATGGTATGAGTTATTTAAACGATTAGCTTAGCGCAAGTGAGAGATTGATAGTTTATGGCCTATAGCCAATCGATTAGTTGTAGTTTAGTGACAAAATAATTTAAAGGCATTCTTTATCTTGTACATGTTTATGATAAAGTCCATAAGATAATTATACATTTTAAATGAAATTATAATGAGATTATAATTATGAGATTCATATTGCATTTATCTATTATCCCTAAATTGTTCCTAGTCATTGTTTTATTAAGATTGGACATTAATAGAACACAAAAAGTCTAGCACATATTTTGTTTTTCTTATGAAGGAAGTAGTTGATCTCATAGGCTAAATTATGAAGATATTTAAACAAACGTATGGGTGCTTGTTCGAGAACAAGTTTAATAAACAGACCCGATTAGAGAAATTCATTTAGAACATACTTGTATATATATGAATTTTCATTTTGATGATTGTATAAGTGATTCTTTGATTTGAGGTCTCCAAAATTATCTTGTATAGAAATTGCTATATTTTGATACTACTTGTAATCTATTTAATCATGGATTGCTCAATTGGTAGTCATTAGATATAGCATGAACCATATGGAAGTAATTGTATGATCAAGATAGGATTTATCACCATAAATTAATTAGGGAAAATGTTTTATTATTCTCAATTAGTATTGATTCAGGAAATCTTTGGCAAGGTACAATGACATTTTATAAATAGTTTATAGATATCATTAAATGAATTGATAGCTAATGGTAGAAAATTAATATGATTGGACTCAATATAAAGTAGACATTAATTCCATACTCTCTGTCTAATCAAAATATTGGTTGATGAAAGGATTGAATTATACGAAAAAATCATGCACGAAGAGGTTAATCAAAACTAATTTGACATTTTTAAATATTTGGGTGGTCATGATACATTACTAGACCTCAATCTTGATCTATGATTATAAATTATTTAATTGGAGAATTAAATTAAAAGTTGTTTTAATTTATCTGATTCTAATTATGAATTATAATTATAATTTATAATCATTGTCGATGTATTTAAGAACCTAATAGGTCTCACATAAAGAATGGATTTAAGAAAGCAAAGTTATTTTAATCAAGTTGGACTTGATTGTAAAGTTTGAGAAACTATATGATTAAATATGAGATATTTAATAAATAAAAATCAATATGAGATATTGGATCTTATTTAGGTATAATTGGTATTTAATTAGAATTTTTTGTATTTTTAATTAAAGTTTAATTAAAATTTTTAATTTCAATTAAATTACTAAAACGTTCAACACTTATTATAATTAAACTTAAGCTCTATGAAGTTAACACTTTGTGCTTAACTCTCTCTATAAGAGTTATATAGTTCTCTCAACCCGTTATGTGGATACCATTAGAGGTTGGACACTTGTGCAACTATGGTAGTTAGGATAGATTAGTTTCGAGAACAATTCAAGCGATACAATAAGAAAAAGATCAAATTTCAGAATAAGGTACGAATTACAATTTATGATTTGTTATGATTCTTGTATTAATCATTTTATATAATTAAAGAGATCTTAATTTTTTGAAAATTAAAATATTAAAAGATTTTGTAATTATTACGCTGTGTTCGAGATCAAATCCTATACTAATTTTCCAACAGGTTGGTGTGGAAGATGTATAAATGGAGAGCAGATTGAATCATGTTTTGTCCCGTGGGTGCGTGAGCAAAATATTCTCAATACTCCGTTACGTACAGTTATGCGTCAGCGTCACTAACAGACTATATTTATCTGCCCCAGAGAGTAAGTTGAGCAAAACCAAAATTCCATCAGACATACACAGTGTGAATGCTTAGCTTTTATTACGTAACATGTAGGTTGCGGAACACTAGTGTACAACTCCATGATTAAAGCAACAAGAGCACAAGAAATTGATCAAAAGTACAATTCAACAAAATTTAAGTTAAATTTCAAAGAATCATTTAACGCGTGCTTGAAACGGTTAATTTGTAATGATTTGGCGTGATAACATTTGGCTATAAAGGAACAAAACGAGTGCGGTGTGGCAGCGAATGATCTTTCCAAGTCTGGAAGCATGGAAACTAACAAGGCACTAGAAACTTGAAAACACAGTTCTTACGAGAAATTCCATTAATCACCGGAATCCACGGGATCCCAAGCCACAATTGCCAATGTATAGGTGTCAGTGAAGCCCTCCTTGGTGTTCCTGCAAAAACTCTCCCATGCTTTTACTTAAAAAGATTCATGGCAAACAACCATTTAACTTCGAAATGAATTTACAAGAGAGTGCCACCGCCAAATGACATGTTAAGCGCTTCAGCGCAGCATTTTAAGTCCGTGTATAAGCAGGTGGCGTTGACGATGAACTCTTCCGCTCATTAATTTTCTTCTCTCGCTACCTCTATACCCGATCTATCATGACCTCTGACAATCTAAATCACCAGATTTCCAGAGTTGAATTTGAGATAACTTGCACTCTTGTCAGGTCAGGGCCGAGCTAGCGTCGACTTTCGGAAGAGTAAGTATGAACCAAGGTATAAAACTCTGTTTTCAGATTCCACAGCAATCAGGATAATTATTTTAGGAAAATAAAAAATATTTTACTACTATTTTTTTAAAAATGAGTCCCAAGTTCTGTTGATAATGAAACGTGAAAATAATTTATATTTGCACGTTATTAGGGATCAGGTCAGGTCGCTTGGAGAGAGAGCCTTTCTTCTGGAGACAGACACGCACATGTAGCTTCTATCATCCTGCCTTCAACAATAAATGCATCTGGTGGCTCACTTCACTCCCCACCTTCTTTCATTGTTTCTCCTTCAATACGTTGCATTTACTTATTGCTAGAAACTAAATACATTGACATGACAAATGGAAACAAACCCGTTTGAAAGCTTCAACTGCCTCGCTGAACTGGCTTTGGCAAGATTTGTATGGGTCAGCCCCATTGCCTAATTTATTTTACAGTCAGTCCACATCCACTCTAGGTTATAAATTGAATTTAAACACCTGGCAGATGAAAATCTTCGATATCAAACAGTTTTACATTTTACAACTACTCCCATCCCTTAAAAGCTCTGCCACAATTCTCGCTTGATCCATGCTCTAAACCTTTGGAAGTTTCTCCTTCCTTCGCAACTAAATTCTGGGAATACATGCAATGCCCCTTCCCATGTCCACTTTTGCAGCAAAAACTCAACCCAAGGCTCAAGCTACACTTCCTTGATCGGAGGCATTTTCGTAATAGTAAGGCGTCAACTTCCCGTCCTTTTCGACAGGCATAAGCTGCTTATCAGCACCAACTTCTTGCAACATCTTCACTACTCTCCTCATGGATGGACGGTTGATTGGGAGAGGACTCGTGCAAAGGAGACCAATATTCAGGACCTTGCACATCTCTTCCTTGAAACTGGAATCTAGTTTGGGGTCAAGAACATGGTCCACTACTCCTTTCTGATCTAACGTAGCACACACCCATTTGACTAAGTCCTTTTCGCCAAATTCTGGATCAATCGGACGCCTACCTGTTACCAACTCCAGAATAACCACCCCAAAGCTGTAAATGTCACTCTTCTCGTTCACTCGAAGTGTGTATGCATACTCTGCAAACGAGTGCAGAATCAATGAGTTATTCACATCCATCTTCAACCATTACATATAAATAAATTAATGTACAAACTTACAGAACATTAATAAGAAATCTTTTAGAAACTAAGGCGTTGATCACTGACCTGGAGCAATATAACCGCAAGAGCCTGCAATGACAGACATGGATTTAGGCTTTCCAGCATCATCAACAGCCTTGGCTACACCAAAATCAGCGACCCGGGCTCCGAACTTCCCATCTAATAAGATGTTGTTGGACTTGACATCTCGGTGGACAATCGCAGGAACACAATCATGATGCAAATAAGAAAGTCCCTCAGCAGCATCCATAATGATCTTGTACCTCATTGGCCAATCTAGCAACCCTCCCTTATTACCATGCAACAAATCACCCAAGCTACCATTAGGCATATATTCATAAACCAAGAGCTTGCAGTCTCTAGTTGTGCAGCAACACCATAGCTTAACAATGTTCTTGTGCCTAATCTTCCCCAAAGTTGCAACCTCCGCCTCAAATCCATCATCCTCAACATGACCCTTCTCAACATCGCTCAGTTCACTCTCCTTTTTAGCTCCTCCCCAGAGCTTCTTAACTGCAACTGCCTCACCATTGCTGAGCACAACCTTGTAAACTTTCCCTGAAGATCCGCTTCCTATTACATTATCTTCATCTAGACAATCTAGAATCTCATATTCACTAAAACCCAATTTATGGAAAGACATCAGCGTCCACTTAGATTTGTCTATCGCTCTTGCCTTCTTGAACCTTCTGTACTTTAGATAGAACCACGCAACACCAACAACGAACACCAGTCCAGCAAACACAAAAATGGACCTCAGCAGCCAAGAATAACCTCTCCCTCTTCTATCACCCCTTCCGTCACACAAGCCTTCCATATCTCCACATAAACCAGGATTCCCCAAGAAGCTATTTTTGTACGTCTCCTTAGCATACAAAGCTGGAATTTCTCCGGATAGCTTATTATTCGACAAATTAAGCTGATTCAACTTCAAGTTCTGCAAGCTCAAAGGGACTTCCCCAGAAAAACCATTACTTGACAAATCAAGATAATTAAGCATAGACAAGTTGCCAATTCGTTCAGGAATCTTCCCCGAAAACTTGTTGTTGGCCAAATTCAGCTCATTCATTTTCTTCCACGAATCAATTCCATCTGGTAGATTCCCAGAAAGCATATTACCATGAAGATCCAGAGTTCCAAGCTGCTTCAGATTCACAATACTTCCAGGCAACGATCCACTGAACCTATTTTCAATCCCTGAAAATTTCAGAAGAGTTTCAACAAGACCAATCTCCTCTGGAATGTTACCAGTAAAATTGTTCCAACCTATAACCAACATGGACAAATTTGCTGCACTACCTATAGTCTTCGCAATTTGACCCGACAACGAATTGTTAACAAGCTCAAGAAGCGAAACGTGCGGCAGACCCCAGAATCCAACCGGCACTTCTCCAGATAATTTGTTGAAACCCAACCGAACTCGAGTCAAGCTCCGACACGCTCCTAAACTCCCTGGTATTTGACCCGAAAACGAATTCTGAAGCATTAATAACTCTTCAAGCTCTCCTTTTTCGCACAAACTCTCTGGAATTTTCCCAGCAAACTGGTTGTGCGAAACGTCGACCAATCTCAGCGGCGAGTTTTTCCCTAGGTCCTGCGGTAACTCGCCGGTGAGCCTGTTCCCAAACAGCCTGAGGTCATACAAAGCCGGCGAGTCCGCAATGCTCGCCGGCAAGTTCCCTTCAAAATCATTATCATAAAGATTCAAACTTTCCAACGGTAACCGACACAACTCATCTGGAATTGGGCCACTGAGCTTATTCATGGAAACGTCAAGAAGTCTCAATGCGGTCAGGTTCCCTATCCCGACGGGAAGGGCACCGGTCAACGAGTTGTTGTAAAGCTCAATCTGGACGATGCTGGTCAACTCAGTGAGCGAAGTCGGGATGGTACCTTCCAATTTGTTACTCCCAAGGTCCAAGTCGGTGAGCTTTTTTAGCCGACCAAGCGAGTCAGGGATTTCACCAACAAGGTTGCAGGCAGTCAGCCAGAGTATCTCTAAATTCGTCAGGTTACCGAGCTCCGGTGGGATCCGACCTGGAGAAAACGGGTTATAGGACAAATTGAGCATTCTAAGACTGGAAATGCTGCCCAAAAAAGACGGTACAACCCCATCAAAGAGATTATACACAAGAGAGAAAACCTCAAGCTTCTGGAAACGGCCATAGGACAGGGGAATGTCACCGGAGAAGTTGTTTCCAGTGAGGTCGAGGTACTTAAGGTCCGGGATGTCGGGGAGTGTATCAGGCAGGGGACCAGTGAGCAAGTTTTGGGCGAGATCAAGGTGCTGGAGAGTCCGACAAGAGGAGATGTCGGGAGGAAGAGTGGAGTTGAGGCTGTTGTTGTTGAAGGAAATGAAAGTGAGGTTCTTTAGGCTGCAGAGGAGGGTGGGGAAGGGGCCGGAGAGGTTGGAGTCGGAGAGGTTGAGAGAGACAACGGAGGAGGAGGCCGGGTCGCAGAAAACGCCGGACCAGGAGCAAGGGGTGTCGTCGCGGTCGGACCAGGAGGAGAGGGAAGAGTCGGGGTCGGAGAGGGAGAGTTTAAGTTGGTGGAGGTAGAGACCTTCTTGGTTCAGGGAAAGGGATGGTGAGGGGAAGAGTAGAATGAAGAAAAGGATGAGAAGCATTGTTGTTGTTTGGTTGGAATTGGACAATAGAGAGTAGAGAGGTGGGGAATGAGGGAGATGTGAAGTTTTTTTAAGCGCGAGTGAAGGGCTATAAGTAAAAACTTGGAACTAGAAGAAGAAGAAGAAGAAGAGGGGTTCACTTAACTGCAGAGGAGAGAGTAGAGACAGAGGGACGGACAGACAGGGCATTTTGATCGAAGTGCAAGCTTTCAATGATTTCTTGGATGTTTCTTAAAAGTATTTTTGAGCTCTATCTGTATCTGATGTTCTGATGTTAAGCTAAATGGATTGTTGCTCATACCAAAGATAACACACCTTTCGGAATTCGGACAAAGAAAAACAAACGACAACGACAGCATTCATCGCTCTTGATATTAAGGAAATTAAAAAGCAACAAGATAAAATGGTTTGTCCCGTCACATCTCACATCCACAACTGGGTGTGGGAGTAAATTTGATAAAAGTGAGGATTAGCGAAAGAGAAGAATATATTCTCATCGTGGATTTCGGATTCTTAGTCATTCTGTTCAGGCGGCAGTTCAATGCTTAGGCGCCCGCAATGTGAACTGTGATCTGAATCGGATACTTACTAGGCACTGGCTTTACTCTAGAGTTAACTTTTTAATTTTATTATTAAAATTTAACTTGAATTTAATATTTAAAATAATACTTTCATTTCAGACTGGTCTACGTGTGTCATCCAATCAAAACGTTTCACCGTCAACGTCAATGCTCGAGCCATATGGTCCTAACGTTTCATCGGGTTCTTTCCCTTTCTCGGTAGAGAAGAACATTAAAGCAAAGTTGAAACTTGAAAGCCATATTATCGCTTGCTCGTTACTACGTAGTGTAGTGTCTTTGTCTAAAATAATTATAATTTTAGACAAAATCTTACATGGATTAAATAGTGGTCGGGTCGGCCATATTGGATCCAAGCCAACCCGCAACTGTCTATAGGCCGATCGGTCTCCAAGCCCAATCCATACTCTTCTCAGCCCATCTGCAAGTAAGAGACT
>JANZLD010000002.1:44923635-44934476 GCA_026413575.1 Erythroxylum carthagenense
TTTTGCAGGTATCTTCACGTCGCACTCATCACAGAAGGAAGAAGACTATGGACTCCAATGGCAACGCACCGTTCAGCAAGATTCCGGCCGAACCAAATAGTATATTGTTTTTTTGTTTATTTACAAAATCCAAAATGCCTATGTAACACGTGTCATAAATAGACCATTATGATCGTCTGAATCTTTATCTCTATAAGATAATGATGTGGTTGAGAAGGCTGTCATCTAAATTCGCCACAATAAAAGGGAAAAAAAAAACAAACTACAACCATCAAACATTTCAAGGAAATCTGTCAGAATCTTTCTTCTTTGAAATTTTTTGGTCGGAGACTATCTTTCTGTCTCACAGATGTCAGTCAAGCCAATGTAAATACTTTAGAACTGTCTACACTTATCCGACAACTTCCACCATAGCCACCAGATACTTTTCTGCACTATAAGTATCCATCTTTTTTTTAATCACAAAAAGATTTTCAATCCTTCTTTTTTTACTCAATTTTGTAGAATGGCTGACCAACATTTCTTTGCCTTTACAAAGAAATCTTTTCCATTTCTAACTAGTCCTCCTATTAGTGTATCTAAAATTGTCTCACTTGCTCGTAATATTTTATTCTATTACCTGCATCTATTTTTACATGAACATAATTCCATTGAAAATTTTGTTATGTTCAACATCAAAGCACCATACTTAAATGTGAATCTTCTTCAAGATTCTTGATAAGAAACTTATTATGGTATCTTTTGATACTCTCTACCTTATATGCTTGTAAACTAAAGTCCTGAAGTAGGCTTGGTAGTTGATTGTGCAGCTATCGTAGCTAGTGTTGCTTGAGGTGCCGGTTTAGGTTTGAAAGATTCAGTACCTGTGGATTCAGCTTCACTAATTTGTGATTGTTCAGTATATTTGTTAGACTCCTGCACTAAAAGGTGGAAGGTTAACTGGCCTGTGGCTACAAAATATTGCCTCCGTTGTTTCTTTAAACCTCATTAGGGACTACTATTACTCAGTGTTTGGTACACATAAGGAATAAAATGATTATTTTTAAAAATAGAATAGATGAGGAATATAATAAAATAGATATTATTTAGTTTGGTTTATTTCTAATAATTTCTAATGATGATGTATGACAATATTTGGTTTGAAAACATAAATTTGAGATGATAATGGAATAACTAACAAAAAGATCAAAATACTCATTATAGTCTCCATCATCATCGTCATCATCATCATTATTAATTTTCTTATTATTAATATTAATATTTTATTTTATTGTCATTAATTTTCTTATTATTATAATAATATTATTATTAATTTTCTTCTTCTTCTTCTTCTTCTTGTTATTATTTATTTATTTATTTATTTATTATTATTAGTATATTAAATTTCTTGTTATTATTATTAATTTTCTTATAATAATAATAATAAGAAGAATAAGAATAAGAAGAAACTAATAATAAAATAATAATAAGAAGAAGAAGAAGAAGAAGAAGTAAATTAATAATAATAATAAGAATAATAATTCTAATAATAAGAATAAAACGAAAAAGAAAATTAACAATAATAATACTAATAAGAAAAAGAAGAAAAAATTATTAATAAAAATAACAACAATAATAATAATAATAGAAAAAAGATTACCTTTAACTTTTTGTATTTTATGAAATAGATAAAGATATAAGAAAAGTATCTTTAGCTATTTCAAAAAATGTAGGAGTAACTAAATTTGATATTAGTTATTCTATATATTATTTTTTTATTTAAACGAAGAAATAACAATTCATTAAAAATACATTAGTAATTTAATACCTGTTCCACTCAACTAAACGTGTCGTTAGTTATTACCCACTCGACTTTAGGTGAGGAACGAGACATACTTGAATTAACCATATTTTTCAGTACAACTACAATTATAGATTAGTACAAAGTTGGTCTACCAAACAAGACGACAATACACTAAACTAAATAGTAAATAAAACTCATTTCACACCTCAAAAGGGCAAAAAAAGAGGATAATTAAGGTGTTAAGTCGCTCAGGTTTGGTTCGGAACAGTGTAAAATTCTTGTGTTGAAAAAATAAGTGTAGTCGTCATGAGTTTAACTTAAATAAGTGAAGTCTTATCCTATCATACTTAATCAATCTTTTCGAGTGCATACGTAGATGTAGATAAGTATGAAGTAATCGTTTTCATTAAAAAAACAGATCATGTTACTGTTTTCAACGTGGCAGTCAAAACTCAGAAACCAAGTGGTGAAGTTGCTTGACAGCTTCCTCAGTTTCCAAAATTCTACCTTGAACAATGTAACCTCGTTCCCCTCCACCAATCTTACAGCGTATCGAAATGTGCAAAAACAAAAGATGGTTTGGAAATGTTGAATCCTGGCGGGAGGGAAAATGGTAGAAGAGAATAATGTTTTAAAATTCAAATTCTGCAGTCAAGCAGAAGCAGTTGTAGTGTTATTTCGTAACAGGTGGAATAGATGCATCCGGTGTGCAGTAGCTTTAACTGCACTGACGTCGAACAGATTTATACTATAGTTGGCAAAGAACTTGTATTGATTATTAGCTGCTGATTCTAATTATTTCTTTTGAAGGCACCCACTTGCTGTTCTAACTTTGACCATTTCACGTTCAGATTTCCGAGACACCAACCAAGACGTACTAGTCCTTAAACAATTGTACAATGTACAATAATTTGTTGTATCTTTATTGTTCTTAAACAATACAGTATGTTAGAATAGACATGATAAACTAGCTTAGGTAAAGTTTTAAGTTAATTAAGATTACAGTTGAGTTCAAAATTCAGAGAGTGATGTAAATATTTTTATCAACAAACAGTTTTCTAATATGACATGTAATTAAACAAAAATTTATATTTCATTCAGCAGAAAAAGTGTCATTAAAAATTAAATTATATGAGCATTATAAGATCAATAAATAGCTCGTGAGTTCGCTCTAAACATAAAGTGGACGGGATGCTCATATCACATCAGTCTAGAAGATCATATGGGACTAGCAACAGTAAGCATCACTGTCTAGGAAGAACCTAAGAAGAATATGTATTCGTCAGCTGCCCAGAAGATACAAACTAGGCGTCAACGCTCGCCCTACCAGCACGTAGTCGAAGCAAGATTGGAGGCTTCCTGCGTCTCCTCCTCACAATTATAGTGGAAGAAAATGGTTGAAATCGAAAGATAAGTAGAACCCCACTTACACATTATAGACAATTTGGGTTTGCTTTGGAAAGTTATTCAACCATTTCAGAAACAGAAAGACCGCCCGCATTGTCATGCTAAAGTTGTTTTTGCCTTTGCAAGGACTTGTTTTCAAACTTACGAGTAACAAGGTTTGGTTATTATCGTCACCACTTCTCTTTAAAAGAAAAACGCTTGGCGTTAATGCAGCTGGGGACAATTTACATCCACTGTCAGTTCTTGATTCAGAATCTTGTTTCCAAGGTCTATACTTTCTTACCAATGTCAATGTCGTCACCACATCTACTCTAAAATCTTAAAGCGAATTTTGAAAATATTTGATAATATATAATCTTATTCTTATATGATAAAGAGATTATTTTTAATAAGATATATACTTCTTATTTTTTATTAAAAAATTCATGTGATTGTTAAAAATTCTGAGACAGGATTTCCTCTAATTAATTATTGCAAGTTGATATTTAAGACTCTTTTTTCAGTTCATATGTACAGATTAAAGCTAATTTTGTTATGATTCAGTTATAAAATTAAATAAATTAATTTTATCAAATTAAGAAATTTGATATCTGAAACAAAGCAGACACGTTGCATGAAGCATGTGGAGTCCATAATCTTAGATTTCTGAGGATGGACATGGACTCATTTAATTTCCACGTTCGTTTGATTAGGGTGATAACTAATTAGACACCCGCTGGACCCCATATTTCCACGAGTAATAAATCCTCAACCATTATTCATACACATGGGACCCTTTTATTTTCTAGTACATGACAAATGAAATAAGTTTGCAATAATGGAATACGGGCTTAATCTAATTGCAAATTTGTCTAATCTATCAACATTAATGAGCTGTCTAGTTAAGCCAATAGCGGCAGCTCAAGACAAAATTGGAGCTATTCAGAACTATGCATGTTAAACCTATCGACAGGTGAAGAGAGAGACATGGAAGAATGAACAAGCAGCGCGGTGAACAGGAGAAGTTCGGTATGATAATCTGCGGATAACAGGGAAAGGCAGGCGTTAATGTGTGCAACTGCAAGGGCCACGCCCACGCAGGTATGGAATGGCGTCGGATATTAAATGATTTCACTGTAACTAATGTACAGTGCGATTGCGATGTTCCCCTGCATTACCCTATTTAACCTTTTTCACTAACATAAGGAAATCTGAGTCCAAAAAGGATCACTAAAATCAACTTTAGTAATAGATTAATTGACGTGTGCAACTGAAAGGGCCAGTTACATGGCATCATAAATACATCATAAGGAGTTAAATAATGAATTAGCGTACTAGATAAGTAGTATATGTTACTCCTGAGGTATCCAGAAGGGGGTCTAAAAACACTTCATAATAATTTATTGGACACCTTCAAGACAAAAAAATACATATGCTTGATAATGTAAATAACAATTACAAAAATATGTGCAAAATGCCAAAGAAATGTTTTGAAAATTTAGTACATAGTTTGTTAAACCAAAGACATCAATTAATATATAAAAAATATTATATGTATAACATAATTCAATACAAAAGCGTTATAATAAGTTAAGAGTGTAGAAAAAACAATTACTTATGATTTTATATTAGTTAAATCCTCTTTGCTCTAAGTTCACTCCAAGTTCGCTTGGAACTTTGGAATCCATTATGTCAATCCTTTGATGAAAGAAGAGGAATCTATTACAAACAATCTTTTTCAAAGCTCACAACAAACTTTATACAACTTTAAATGTTTAGGACTCTATCTATCGTAACTCCAAACCCCACAATTGCACAACAATTACAAAGCTCTCTTACATCAAAATTTTCTCATTATAAGAAAAGCACAATTTAGGATATCACAATTAGAATTCACTTGTAGTTCTTGTAAACTCTAATTGTTCTTATATATCATGTTGCATCTTATATCAATTGAAGTTATCTATACTTGTTCTTAGTCTTTTAACCATTGCTAGGGTTAAAATCTTTTTCTATTGGACAAAACATAATTGTTTGTACCTAAGAAACTGTCACACTTTGAACTTATATTCACTTTTCGGGCTCGTGACAAATTGTCACTCGATAGTGCAACCTAAACTCTCAGGTTCACCATCGAGTCAAAGCTAGCTACTTGTTCTAAAATTCTTACAAAATTACAAATAATCAAAAGTACCTATTAAAATATTCTCCTTTATGTCTATGATAATCAATTTTTCATAAGTCAACCTAAGGCATTACATAGTAATGTAACCAAAACCAAATGAGTAATTTGTCTAAGGAACAATAAGACGCATCTAATAAAAAGCACAACTCAACCCTCTCTTCTATCTATGGACTCCTCTTCTAATGATTCCTAATCTGGAATATGCAAAGTTGGATAGTATCGCTAAATAAGAAAAAGAATTAAAAAATAAATTAGATAAACCTATCTTTAACTAATATTATATGAAAGGAAAATGTACCATTATATCTAAATAGCACTTTCAAACTTTCTGAAATACCTACTCAAGGACATAGATCATGTCAATACAACATTTGAAGAATCAAATCAAACACATCTTTGTAGTGTTAGCTAACACACATGCCTTAGACATAACATGATAGGCACTAGCTAATTTGCACATGGCTGTTCCTACCTTATTCTCGCCCTTAACTATTTTTCTTGGATAATAAAATAGTACCTGCCTCATTTTGGCACCAATTATAGGCTTTAAACAACCTAATTACTCACTACACCTTACACACATGTATATCAACTACCTTTTTAGGGCCTTAAATTATGTAACGACAAGATTCACATATAAATATATACTTAACATAAATATAAGGCTCCAAACTATATATATGTATCTACATTTCAATTTTGAATTTGTTATAGGTGTTATTAGACTCTATATGTTAACATATTATATGCAACACACACAATTCACATAAACTCATCCCTTATAATTAACAAATAATGAAATCCTAATATCACAAAATTTTTAGCATTAAGCTTCTTTACCAATCGGTCCATAAAAAAATAAAAACATTTAATTAACAACTACTAAGATATTTAATATGCACAACTAATAAAATAATGAACCTAAAAGTCCTAATTGGCATATATTACTAACTTTTATATGAAAGGTAACTTAATTCTCTTTTATGTACTGAAATATGCCTAAATGTTACTTGAATCTTGTGGATGTTGTTGTATTCCACTAAAATGACCTCTCTTTCCCCTCCACCATTTCTTTCCAACCATTATTATTGCTATTATATTAGTTTCTAGGTTTATTATTTTGTAAAAAAGATGAATAAAGTCATCAAAATTGATTTTAGAAGTATGTTTTCATATATAATCATTAAACAATGTAACATTGATTGACTAGTATATCGACCAATATCTTCACAAATTTTTGTTATATATTTGACTTTTATTTTAACTTAGAATGGTCAACTAATAGGGTATATTGATTAAACAATACGCCCAAATCAATTATAAGTATCTTTTTATGTATTATAAATAATTTGCTTATCTTTTCATAACTTTTCGAAAACCTTAATATGCTATTTCAAATAAGAATTACGTTTAAACATTAGTTCATGGAGATGACCATAAAGAAAAGAATTATTAAGATCAAGTTGATGAACATATCAGTTATTAAAAAGAGTAAAAGTAAGTATAAGATGAATTGTGGTGGGTTTGACAACAAGATTGAAGGTGTTGGTATAATCAATACACAAAACTTGATGATACCCTTTAATAACTAGGCAAGCTTTGGAGTGGTGAATGCTACCATTCGGATTCTATTTTGTATGAAAAACCTATTTACAAGCTACAATATTAGTATTGGAAGGTGGTGAAATAAGAATCTAGGTGAGGTCGCGATGAATTAAACTCATCAAGCATGATTTAGTATTAGTGGAAAATTTTGTTGGCTTGAGTTGAGGAAGTGGAATTAGAAATATAAGGATTATAGGTAATAGTATAATAAGTGATAAATCAGATAAGGTACGAGGAATACAAGTGTCATAACATGAGTAAGTGATCATAGGATGTCCAATATGCCAAAGACCTTTTTTCACTGTCTTCTCAACTTCAACTTTGGATGTAAAGCAGAAGAGTACCAAGTTCTCTAAAAATAACATTACAGGGGAAGAAAAAGATAAATAAACGGTGAACACAATAATGGAGAAGTAGATGAGTGGAAACACAACCAAGGAGAAAGCTAAACCTCTAGTGAAGGAAGGACTAAGTTCAAACAACTAATCATAGGAAAGGAGAAGGAACCTAAACAGAGAACATTCTTAAAACTTAGATTCTTGAAGTTTGATGATCAAAATAAAGATAGCTCTGTATTAAGAAGAATATCCAAGAAAGACAAGTAGTGTAGATTTTGGTGTAAGTTTTTCAAAATGAGAGGAACATAAAAGTGGAAAACAAGCACATCCAAAAACACAAAGATGGGAGTAATTTGATTTGGTGAGGAAAAGTAACTCACAGGAGCACTTGTGGTGAAGAATAGAAATTATGATTTGTTATTTGAGTATAATAATGGCTTTGTGTTTGTGTTTTTTTACTTTGATAACTAGGAATATTGAATATTGTGATATATGTCTGATATTTTTGATAAATATATGATAACGTAAAAGAATTGAGATTTGTTAGTTCATATATAAGCTCTAATAATATGATAAAATGCATAAAATGTAAATTCTTTTCTTGTATTTCTTATGACAAGGTTACAGTAATTTTGTATATCAACATGCCTGTCACTAAAATATAGATAGAATTATACAAAATATTTTGTAGAAGTTATTAAAAGTTGATATAACAGGAGAATAAAAAATAAAAAGATCATTTTAAATTGGTTCAAAATTTTTAAAAAACTTAAATAGTTCACATTATTCACTTTGCAATGTAAAGGAATGTAAAATTCTGGTTTTACAGCTGCATATTACGTGTATATTTCATGATCTCTTGTATTATGTTACTTGATACTTATCTCAATTAGCGTGTAATTGTTAGTATAAATATCTTGTATATTTGCCTTACACATTAAGGAGAATAACTACGAAATTCTCTCATCTTCTATTCCTTTCAAAACCCAAACTCTACATGGTATCAGAGCCACAATAATGGCCTCCACTCCACCTGAAACAGCTGCTATCACTATTTCCACTGCTACCCCACCTCCTTTACACCCCCCTCAAGCTGACGTCGAAGTAGGATGAAGACGAAGCTTGTCACGAAAACGATGAAACAGTCGGGTGCCCAGTGGTTTAGTAAGACCGTCAGCTAGCTGATCGGCACTGTAGATGAATTTAACCGTGAGACGACCCAGCTTGACTTGTTCACGTACAAAATGGTAATCCAACTCCACGTGTTTCGTTCGCCCATTCTCAACTATCAAAATCTTAATTATCTTCTCACCAATCCCTCTCCTTCTTCTACCATTCTCAATGCTACTAATAATGAAATACCAAATCCTGCATTTGAAGAGTGGTTCAAGAAAGACCAGATACTCCTTTCCTGGCTCTTCTCATCCTTGACGGAAGAAATTTTTCCCTATGTTATCGGACTTACGACAGCGCAAGAGGTCTGGACAGCTCTTGCACACACCTTCGGTTCCATGTCACAAAATCGACAGCTTCAATTACATATTGAATTACAGGAATTCAAGTGTAATGATATGTCCGTCTCTGAATATCTTCAAAAGGCAAAAGTCAAGGCAGATGAACTTAAAGCCGCAGGTAAGCCACTTACACCTGCTGAGTTTAATGCGATAATATATCATAACATTGGTGTTAAATATCATACAATTATCACTACTCTGAATCTTCGTCCTAATCCTGTGTCATTTCATGAGTTGCACGAGCAATTAGTTGCCCATGAGAATTTGTTGCAAGGCCTTCATACTCCACAGGCTAATATGGTGCTCAAGAACTCCACTCCATCTGCCATACCTATTCATTCCCATTCTTCACCTAGACCACCACGTAATGGAGGTAACAATGGGTTTCGGAACAACAACCAGCAGCGACCTTGGGGTCCTTGCTAAATTTGCGAAAAGGGGAATCATATAACTGTCACTTGTCGTAGCAGATATGCACCTCAAAATGCGCCGTCTTTCAGTGGCTATCAGCCACACAATTCAGGACCCCGCTATAATTTTCCACAAGCCAACTACGTTCACTCCCCTTATGGTTCTCAAGCTCCACCCATGCCACCTCAATTTCAGCAAGCTTGGTATCCTGACACGGCTGCCAACTACCACATCACTCCTGATGTTCAGACACTAACAGTTGCTCAAGATTACAATGGGAGCGACAGTCTTCATGTTGGTAATGGTCAGGACTTACAGATCACTCATACTGGTAATGTTCAGCTTCATTCTAAAACTGATACCTTACATTTAGACCAAGTACTCTGCGTTCCAAAAATTGTCCAAAACCTATTGTCAGTGCAAAAATTTACTGCTGATAACACTTGCTTCTTTGAATTTTGGTCCACTCATTTTGTTATTAAGGATCAGGTAACCAAGAGGGTGTTGATACAAGGACCCAGTGAGGACGGAGTGTACAAGTTGCAACCAGTTAAGCAAGCCTTGGCAGCTGAGGTCGCGTCACTTGATGAGTGGCATACTAGACTCGGTCATCCTAACTTTAAGAAACTTCAAACTCTAGTTCAAAATAAAATCATTTTTAGTAATTCCTCCAAGCTGAGTCCTTGTTCTAGTTGTCTATTAGGAAAAATGTCTCGAATTCCTTTAGTTGCTGTTGAACACAAGAGTCGTTTTCCATTTGATATTGTTCATTCAGATGTTTGGGGGCCATCCCCTACTCCTTCCTTTCATGGTCACAAGTATATGGTTTTGTTTGTTGATGATTTTTCACGATACACTTGGGTGTATTTTTTTAAAAATAAAAGTGAGGTTTATGACATCTTCTTACAATTTGAAAATTTTATTGACCGACAATTTCAGGCAAAAATTCGATCCTTCCATTCTGATTGGGGAGGTGAATACCAGAAATTAAATGCATATTTTAAACGAGTTGGTATTCATCACAGAATTGCTTGCCCATATACCCATGAGCAAAATGGCACGGCTGAGCGAAAAATTCGTCATTTAATTGATACTACATTAACCTTACTCGCTCATGCATCTTTACCTTTAAAATTCTGGAATTTTGCCTTAGAACAAAGTGTTTTTTTTAATTAATATCTTGTCGAGTCATGCTCCCTCCAAACAGTCTCCTTTTCAAATTTTGTACAAGAAAACTCCGAACTATTTACATCTTAAATCGTTTGGTTGCGCGATTTTTCCATGGCTCCGACCGCATCAAGCTCATAAATTCTCTTTTAGAACTATTATGTGTGTTAATCTTGGACTCAGTCCAAATCATGCTGCCTACAGGTGTCTTGACAAGAAAACAGGTCGACTTTATTATGCTCGTCATGTAAAATTCAATGAACACATTTTTCCGTATGCTGATTTTGTTACTCCTCCTTCAAGTGCCGCACCTACACAACCTCCTTGGCTCAACATTACCACCGCTGTGCACTCCAATTTGGGTCCTACGTCAGCTGTAACATCCCGTTACTGTTAGCAAGGGTATTATGGTAAATTGGGACTGACTGATAGGATTGCACTGCATACATTGA
>JANZLD010000002.1:45051182-45061647 GCA_026413575.1 Erythroxylum carthagenense
GACATTATTTAAACCTTTGATGTACTGGTTGATGCCTGGATGTCCCATAATGTATAACCAATTGTTATTATTCAAAACTTTGATGTACTGGTTGATGTGTGGATGTCCAATAATACATGCACCTTATTGGTAAGATCTTTTTTTCACCGACGGAATTACTTTTTCCGTCGGTAACAATTTAGCGACGGAATAGGGTATACCGTCGGCACATAAATGGACTCAATTTGGCGACGTGCAAAATTCCTTCGTTACATTTATAACTTACTACGGAAGATTGGCGACACTTTTTCCGTCTCTAAATAATACCGACGGTCATATTCCGTTGCGGATTAGTTAATTTCACCGACGTCATTTCCAAAAAAAATTTCGTCAAAAAACTACAACAACGGTAATATTCCGTCGGTTAACTGTGGGCAAATTATGGCGGAATATTTTCGTCGGTAATCAATAACGACAGCCATGTTTACGACAGATTATTCTTTCGTCGGATTTCGTCGATAACTATAATCTCCGACGGAACCTAACTTTTCTCCGACGGAATTTTCCGTCGGAGAATGTTACTTTTCTTGTAGTGAATATGGGTGATTGTTGATAGGTTGACTAAGTCAGCACGTTTCTTGCCACTTAGACAGATTGATTCTTTGAATGCTTTGGCCAAGAAATACATAGATGAGATAATCAGACTTCATAGAATTCCAAGTTCGATAGTCTTGGATAGAGATCCTAGGTTCACCTCTAGGTTTTGGAAAGTTTACAAGAGGCTTTGGAAACTAAGTTGCATTTTAGCACAGCTTTTCATCCACAGACTGATGGACAGTCAGAGAGAATAATCCAGACTCTGGAGGCAATGTTGAGAGCTTATGTTATGGATTTCAAAGGCTCATGGGATGATCATTTGCCTTTAATAGAATTTTCTTATAATAATTCCTATCACTCGGGAATTTAGGTGGCACCTTATGAAGCTTTGTATGGTAGGAGGTGCAAAACTCCTATTTGTTGAGATGAAGAAAGTTAAAGGAGACTTGTAGGACCTGAGTTGGTATAAGTTACGGTTAATAAAATTAAATTGGTGAAATAGAGACTTAAAGCAGCTCAAAATAGAATGAAGAGCTACACAGATGCCTATAGAAAAGAGATGGAATTTGAAGTTGGAGACAAAGTGTTTCTTAAAGCTTCTCCATGGAAAGGAGTTTTAAGGTTTGGTAAGAAAGGTAAGCTTAGTCCAAGATACATAGGCTCTTATGAGATCATTGAGAAGATTGGGCATTTAGCCTATAAGTTAGCCTTGCTATCAGAATTATCTAAGATTCACGATGTTTTCCACATGTCGACGTTAAGGAAGTACCGATCAGATCCTTCACACATAGTTCAACCTTCAGAGGTTCAATTAAGGGAGGATTTGACATATGAGGAGCAACCGGTGGAGATTTTAGATTCAAAGGAAAAGGTTTTGAGAAACAAGATTGAAAAGTTGGTTAAAGTCTTATGGAGAAACCATTCGACAAAGGAGGCAACATAGGAGCCTTTGGAAGCAATGAGGGAGAAGTATCCAAATCTCTTCAATGACTCAGGTAAGAATTTCGAGCATGAAATTCTTTTAGAGGGGAGAGTTGTTGGATCCTGATTTTTTTTTCTAAATTCTTATTCGTTATCTAGTTATCTATTTTGTTTTGTTTGTTTGTTTAATTATTTATTTTTGGAATTGGGTCATTAATTAGAAAAGTGAGGGAAGGATTACAAATTTGACTTGTGTTAAGTGGATTAAAGGGTTAGAGACATAAAAGAAAAAGGAGGGGCAAAATGGAAAAGACCAAGTGAGTGAGGGGCATAATTGGAAGAAAGAGCTAAGGATAAGCCTTAAAACTTGAAGAAGAGTGGCAGATGTCATTAACAACAAAGGAGAAGAAGAAAAGAGAGAAAACGTGAGAGAGAAAGAAGAGAAGAATCAAGCTTTTTAGGGTAAGTTCATCTTCTTCTTCTTACTTTAGTACAGAAATGGGTTGTTGTGTTGTGCATGAAGAAGTTTAGAGAGAGAATGGGGTTTTGTGTTCGGAATGATTGGAGGAAGAAGATGGGTTTCTAAGTTAGGTTTTGAGTTTTCTAACCTATATGGACTATGGGTAGGTTAAGTTTGAACTTAATTTATGTTAATTCCATTTTGTTATGATTATGGAAATTTGGGAGATTTCCATTGGAATTGGAATTAAATGGAAATTTCGGTTGTGTTAGGAAATTAAAAACCTACCCAAGAGCAAGAGGAAGGGCAATATTGAATTTGGATTTTCAAGAGTTATAAAGTGCATAATTTATTTATAGTTATTGTGTAATGGGTAAAATGCCCTGTGTGTATGGTGTGTTAAAATGACTTGCTTGAAATGTTGTGATGTTGAAATTGCATTATGATGTATGACATTGTGATAGAACAATTGAATTGTGTGTATGATCATGTTATGCCATTGCATTGAGTCATGGCATTTTGTATAAAGAAATAGCATGAGAATATGAGATTGTGAATGGTTGAATTTAGCATGGAATTTGATTATGTTTGGGCGAGAGAGGAACCGTTTCGTAGTCACGTGCACATTGACATAAAGCCTTCTCCTGGCTGCCCACATGTGGCCCACAAGATCCAAAAGTGGACTTGTTTCGTTTACAGAGTAAACCTCGATTTCTTTGTTTTGTTCCACGGAACCCTCAAGCCAATTATTTGTGCATTTGCATTTTAATAGGTTAAGCTATAATGAAATTTGTGTTTTATGCTTTGATTATGTATTAAGTTATGAGTTATGAATTGGAATTGTAGATGTTGAACTTGCATTGCAAGATTAAGAAATGACATGGTTGCAAATATGAATATTCACATATATATTTGATTGTGTGGCTTATTACTAATAGCTATAAATATCTTAGCCACTGAGCTGTGTAGCTCAACCCAATATTTTTCCCACTCCTCAGGTGCAGATCGAGATGATCGTTGATCCTTGCAAGGCAATTGAATAAATTCAAAGATAGTTAGCTTTTGTACTATGTTAGTGGCTAGACTTTCGAATAGTTTTATAAGCATATTGAACATTGAGCATCCAAATGCATTTTGTAACTTGGGTTAAGACTTTTATGTAATGTCGATATATAATTAAAGCTATGTATGGAAGCTATGTGTGAACTTCATTTTGATTTGGAAATGAATTGAGTATTGAAGAAGTTCTGTTGTAGATGTAGTTATTATCTTGTAGTGTACATTTCATATTTCAAGTATTCCTTAAGAATAGAATTTTGTACTGGCTTCGGGGGAAAATCTGGAATAATCTAGGTAAACTGGTAAAAATAGTCTTCTTAGAAGTTGTAGATGATCTTTCCAACTTTCCAATTATAGAAAGTTTGTAAGTTTTGGATATCGCAGTAGAAAGTTATGATCTTTACAAGTTGTGATGTTGCATAGGATGTGTGTATATAACAGCTATGGAGATCGATCTTAGTTTTAGATCGTCTTAGTTTGTATCGTCTTAGTTTTGTATCGTCTTAGTTTTGGATCATCTTAGTTTGTATCGTCTTAGTTTTGTATCGTCTTAGTTTGTATCATCTTAGTTTTTTATCGTCTTAGTTTTGGATCATCTTAGTTTGTACCGTCTTAATTTTGTATCATCTTAGTTTTGTATCGTCTTAGTTTTGGATCGTCTTATTTGACCGTCTTAGTTTGTATCGTCATCTTTTGTCTTATTTCTGATCCTTTTAGAGGTAGAATATTGCTTTTGTGGTCTTCATAAAAGTTGTAGACCTTTAAGTGTACTTTCAAATGGTCTAAAAACAACATCAATCTGACATCTGTAGAAAAAGTTATGTTAATTGCTCCAAGAGAGTTACAAAATGATTAAAGACACAAACATGTTGGATTCTTTTGGCCATAACTTCGTAATTTGACCTCCAAATGAGGTGATTCTTAAAGAAATATACTCCTATTGAAGTTTTCTACCTCTCCACAAAAATTGGTAGCCTTTGGTATTGAATTGGAAAAGATTGATGGAAATAAAATGAGGGTTCATTGAAATAACCCTCTAAAGAAACCTGCTCATGCTTTATGACTCCGAGTGGATTATTGGGCTTCAGAAATGGGGCCTAACACTCTGCCTCTATTGTAGAGGATGCTGTGAGTGTCTGTTTGGAACTTTTCCATGATACAAATCCTCTATTCATATAGATGTAGCCTGAAGTGGACTTGTTATCATCTACATATCTTACATAATCAACATCACTAAACCCAACTATATCAAGATTGTTAGTTCGCTAATAAGTCAACATATGATCCTTGCTACCCTGAAAATACCTTATGACTTTCTTAGCCCCTTTCTAATGGCGAAGTCTACGATTACTTAAGTATCTTCCCAATATGCCTATAATGAAAGCAATATTAGAGCATATGCAGACTTGATCATACATCAAACTGACTATAAGTGACACATAAAGAACAACTGTCATTTCATCTCTCTCTTCATCATTTTGTGGACATTGGGCCTTTAAGAATTTGTCACCCTTCACTATTGTTGCCTTTCTAGGAGAACAATAATGTATGTTGAATCTTTTCAGCATCTGATCAACGTAATCCTTTTGAGACAAGCGAAGAATCCCATTAGTTCTATCTTGAAGAATCTGAATTCTAAGTACATAAGAGGCCTCTCCAAGATCCTTCATATAAAAATGGATAAATAATAGTTGTTTTGTTTCAAATAATAGATCAGTGTCATTAGAAGCAAGTAGAATGTCATCAACATACAATACTAGAAAAATGAAACTACTCCCACTGAACTTTATATATATACATTGATCAACTACATTCTCCTTGAAGCCATTTGCAGGGACAACTATATCAAACTTGAAATGCCTCTGCTTTGACACTTGTTGTAACCCATATATAAACTTCTTGAGCTTACAAACCATGTGTTCTTTACCAGTCATCTCATAACCAACTAGTTGAGTCATATATCTTCATACGGATCTCCAGTCAAGAAGGCAGTCCTCACATCCATTTGATTGAGTTCCAAACCAAAATAAGCAACTTTAGCCATGATCATTTACAATGAAACTATATTATATAGTGAGAAGGTTTATTTGAAATTAATCTCTTCTCTCTAGCTATAACCTTTAGCAACAAGTTTGGCCTTATACCTTTCTACTTGTCAACTTAAGTCATGTTTTATTTTGTAAACCCACTCGCACCCAATAGGTTTGCAACCTTTAGGTAGTTTAACTAACTCCCAAACTCCATTTTGTGACATGGAACTCAACTCATCTTCCATTGCATTCATCTACAATGTAGACTGAGGACTATTCATGGCTTCTCAATAACTGACTGGTTAAGTATTATCTCCCACATCAAACTCATGTTTCTACAAATAGACAATATAGTCGTCAGGTCTACATGTTCTTTGTGATCTCTTGATAACAACTTCATCATCTCCAATATCAATGACTTCAATATATGCTTGATTCTGAGGTTCATCTTGAGATTCTACTGGAATCTGTTCCATTATAGGGTCATCAGTAGGAGCAAAAGCAGCGTATACAGGGATTAGAATATGTTCTTCCCTGAATACATTTTCTTTTGATCCCCGACTTAAACCAAATACATCTTTAAAATAGATAGCTCTATTTGATTCTATGATTCTAGTCATGTGAGATGAATAATAGAATCTAAAACTCCTTGATCCGATGGTGTAGCCTACAAAGTAGCCACAAATAGTTTTCAGATCAAGCTTCCTAGATTGTGGATTACAGGGCCTTGTTTCTGCTTTGCATCCTCGAACATGAAAATGACGCAAGCTTGGTTTCTTACTTGACCATAACTCATATGGAGTCTTTAAAACTAACTTGGTAGGTACTTGATTCAAGATATAAGCGGCTCTCTTCAATGCCTCACCCCATAAAAAATTCTGGTAAACTAGAATGAATCAACATACACTGCAATATATCAAGAAGTGTGCAATTTCTTCTTTCTGCGATTCCATTATTCTAAGATGTTCCTGGCTTATATATTTTACTTTAATACCACATTCTTGCAAGTATCTAGCAAAAGGCCCTTGATTTGTTCCACTCTCATCATAACGCCCATAATACCCTCCGCCTCTTTCAGAATAAACTACCTTGATTTTCTTCCCCTTTTGAAGCTCAATATTTGTCTTGAAAATCTTAAATGCATCCAAAGATTCAGATTGCATAACCATATCAGGAAAAACACCATCAATAAAAGCGATGAAGTATTTATAACCACCTATATAAATATATGATTATGAATCAACTCTAACAATTCTTATCATCTATTTGTTTTCCTTTTTCTAACCTTGGCAGTCAACTTCCTTTAATGCAGTCAACACAGGTAGTGAAATCTGAAAAATCAAGATCCTGAAGTACATCATCTTTTACCAACCTCTCCAGTCTGTCTCTAGAAATTTGGCTAAACATTTATGCCATAACATAGAAGATCTTAAATCCAACCTCATATGTTTACAAGCAACAATAATATTAAAAGAAGAGGAAGAAGTAATAGTAACAACATCATTCAACTCAAGTTTGTACAGATTTTCACATAAAATTTGATTTCCCACCAAAAGAGAGTCATAATATGAAGTCAATTTTCTAGTTCTAAAAAAGAAGAATATAACCTAGACTATCCAAAATAGATACAAAAATCAAATTCCTCCTAATAGAGGGTAAATAAGTGACATCATATAACTCCAAAAGATGTCCTGTATTCAACTATAGTCTAACTATACCAAAAATTCAACTTGGACTTTGGTATCATCTCCCATGTACACATGTTGCTCAGAACTAGTCGCCCTTCTTCGACTTATCCGTTTCCACAAGGAATTTGTAACGTGAATTGTTGCTCTAGTATCTAACCACCAAGTATTTGAGGGCACATCAATAATATTAGACTCTAAACAAACCATCACAAGACAATTACCTTTCGTTTCTATGTAAGCTTTAAACTTTCAGTAATCAGCATTCTTATTGTTTGAAATTTTTATTTTCTGACTGAAAGAAGATGAGAACCCCTATCCACTTCCTTTAAGACTAACAACTTTCTTCTTAAAAGGCTTTTGGTCACTTGAGCTATCAGAAGTGAACTTTCTCTTTAAAGAATTATTGTGGTTTGTCATCGTAAAGATGCTTCTTGCCCTTCCTTATTCCATGCCATCCTCTTCCTTGGCAAGAATAGCAGTCATCTCCTCAATAGTCCATTGATCTTTCTGAGCATTATATCTTGATTTGATCGAATCAAATTTGGAAGGAAGAGTCTTCATCACAAACCATACCATGTAATCCTCACCAAGGTCCATATCTATAGCCTTATAGGATTTCATCCACGTGATACCTCATAATCATCAAGCAGCATCGATTAAATTATTCCCACTTCTCATAGGATTTCATATCCTTCTCAGTAGCATCATCAGCAGGTTTAGGCGGTACATCAATTCTTAAGGCCAAGTCCATTCGCATGATATTGAAATTCATAATGAAAGATTCAACCCACTGCATATGGTTCATTCCATTCAGCGTCAAGATGGCAGAGACTCTCAGATAGCTTAAAGTTGAATGAGAATCAAGAGTAAACACCATGATATGCAAGTTAAAAATAAAATCATGTAATTTGTGCTCTTTAGCAAAATTAATTATATCATTCATGTTATGGTTCCTTAAACAAATATAGAACTCATTCACAGGTAAGAATAATTTATTAAATATTATAACCAAATCATCAATGTACTATCAAAAGGATTGAGAAATTGTGTGATTCATAATATTTCAATAAAATTCTTCGCCATATTAAGCATCCTACTAAGTAGTAATTATTGACAGGACAATTAATTACCTGTATAGATCTTAATGCTATTTTGGAGGAAAAACACAAAATTTAAACATATATTAATATTTAAAAGTTCCTCATCAAAAATAGTTTCATATGCTCAATTTTAAAACAGGTAAAAATAAACATTCACTATTGTCAACTAATAATCATATTTATGCCACAATAAGATTAAAAACAATTAGAATTATCAAATAATAACACTGATTAATCTTGTGCATAAACATATGAAAAAATAAAATTAAAAATGGAGGAAAATTAAAAAAAATGGTCCAAAAACAACCTTTTACGTGCCACTGTTCAAAACTTTTTTATAATTATTATAATTATTATGTTATTTAAAAAATATTGTTATTATTAATAGGGTCAGGGATGACACTGTATAGGCTGTCTCTAACCTTTAGTCCGGCACGCAAGTTGACCCACAGGTGTAGGGATCTAACCTGTCTAAAACCTTGCCTCTGACTGTCCATTTCTGACAAGATTTAATGAATTTTCTTCCATTTTTCATGCTCTATGGATTTCCAATACCCATTTTAGCCAAAAGTACTACAAAACCCAAAAGTTTCTAACCCATTTCGACCATTAATGAAAAACCCAAAAACTTCAAAAATCTAACCCAAAAACGAGATTCATTTGCCTAAAACAAAGTTAAAAGTCAATATAATAACCAACAATAGTTTCTACACCTTCAATGCATCATTTCAAAATCATTCTTGTCAAAAAACTGATTTGAAAAAAAACACAAGTTTATACCCAAATATAAGCCCTAAAATCAGATAACCATGGAGCTCTGATACCAATTGTTAATAATAAATGCAGTCATCAATAACCCCAATATCAAGATCCACATTCTATTTAGAGCATTAACTATACAATAAATGAACATACGTCCAATGTTGGGCATAGAATCTTGATTCATTTTTTCCATTCAAGAGACCACAACCTATCAATATTCAATAAACTTGTGCAAGAGAGAGAGCTTATGGTAGAAGACCCTTCTTGAACTTTCACCACACATCCACGACAACCACACACATTCTCACCATATGTTATATTTATGACATATTCTACCCTAATGGGTAAAATGAGGCTAATTGTGTTATTTCATAGATGTGATGAGCTATGGTTTAATGGGTCAACTTATAGTTATTATGGTACTACCATGTGTCCCAAATACAATTAATAAATTATTAACATCCCACTATGGTTATTAAACATACATTAGGCAATTCAATTAATGGTTGTGTATATGGAATTAAAGTTGTGATTACATTAGTCCATATACTTCTAACAGAATTTACTATAACAGGCAAGGGTTAACTTAAATTAGCATTCTATATGAAAGGTAAAGCTTGACAATTTAAGGTTCAAATTTAACAAAAAATGGTTCCAGTAATACCCAACTTCAACTCAAGACATATTATTGACGTAAAAACACAATGAAAAAGGGGTAAGCGGTAATCTTAAGTTGCAAATTAGGGTAGTGAGTTGGTTTTTAATAGATTTAAAGACAAATGTGATTAAGGATTTATCATTTAGGGATTATGAGACAGAAATAGAGACATAGGGAGAAAGGAGAACTTTCAGCAGCTTATACATTTTTTATTAACAAATAATTTCATTTTTTATTTAACAAAATGAAATTATTTTAAGATAACGAATTAGGCTTGCTTTAATGTGGCTGGAGTTGAAGCTCAAGTCTAAAATTTTTTAAGTTTTTATCTCGAGCCTAACCTAAAGCTTTATCAATCTAGGATTTTCTCGTTGACATTATATCAGGTCAACTAAGACCAATTGCCAACCTTACCTAGAGTGAACATTAGGTTTTTGAAATTGAAAAGATAGCTAAAATAGGTTTTAGGACTTTGAGATTGAATGCCTAAAGTTAGGCCTTCTGGCTTGAAATTAAGATAGAATGCCTAAAGTTGATTCTTAGAACTTAAAATTGGGATAAGATGCTCACAGTTAGATCTTAAATTTTGAAATAGAAAAATTATAAAGTTGTATTTTAACATTTAAGATGAATTTTTAAAAAAAAGATAAAGGAATTCATTCATTAATCCGTAAAAGGTATTTAAAATGAAATTGATATGCCTAAAAAGAAATTTGGAGCTTTAAAATGGAGAAAAATGCTTAGAGTTGTATTTTAGGTCTTGAAACTAAGAATGTAACATCCCATCACCGATGAGAATGATAAAATAGTAAAATTGGGTCAGGTTGTGAGTATGTACACGTATCTCGGCATATTCCTGCATAAAAGGGGCCTCTATATTGATATGAATGGTAATTTTTGCAAATGCACATGATTGCACATGCATTCATGATATTTCCCGATATATGTGTCTATAAGTGTAATTTTTGTAAAAAATGTGAATTATGTGTTTGAAAATTTAATTGGAGTGACTTATTTGTATTGTGCATAAAATTACTAAGTGGGTACCGATGAGATTTCCGGTACTGAAAATGACTGTCCAATTGACACTATAAATAAAAGGCATGATTTAGGAATTTTTATCATAAGCCATTGAAATTTGGAGAGGTTTATGAAAGTCAAAGTAAATGAATTGATTGAAATGGAAATTGATAGACATGAAAGAAACAATG
>JANZLD010000002.1:45063260-45080924 GCA_026413575.1 Erythroxylum carthagenense
AAAATAGATAATTATAGACAACACATTAATTCATTTCAGAACAAGGATTAAAGAACTAATTTGACAAACTTAAAGCCCAATGACCACTTTATATTTCTTTGGCTTCACCAATTTTTTCCCTTGCTTTAATGATGTTTGAATCTTAATTTTTTATTTTTTAAATTATAGATTGTTAATTTTAATGAAAAATAAAGAAAATACAAAATAATTAAGACAATGGACATAAGGATTAATTACCAAAAAAAGCCTAAAGTTTCTTAAATTTTCAATTATAGCCCGAACTTTAAAAAGTAGCAATAAAATACCTAAACTTTCAATTTTTTCAATTCTAGTCTAAACTTCAAAAAGTGGCAATAAAATGCTCAAACTTTCAATTTTCTTTGATTCTAGCTTGATGTTATTTGTGTTCACCCTCAACCCTCAGCCATTTGTTTTCTATTTATTCTTCTAACACCCCAAACTACTCTCGTATTAGAGCGTATTATACTAGTAAGCTCTTCGTTTTTAGTTCATTCTCTTGATGCCCTTAGTGTAAAGGCATCGGAGCTGCATAATATGAAAATCGAAGGGTGAGAGTATTGAGAGAACAAACTGAAAGCAAAGAAAAAAGTGAAATCAAAGCATTAGGTCATCGGAGCTGCGTAATCTGATTTAGGTCATTCGTAAATAATGACATCATTTCATTAATCTTCATTTGTTGCGTTAATTTTAGCTGACATGTATTAGTAGTTAAGGATTCTAAAACATGTAGCAAATCACGTCAGCAAACTTAACAGAAACATTGACATTGACTTAGAACTGAAAAAAAAATAAAGTTTGAGTATTTTATTGCAACTTTTTGAGGTTTAGGCTAGAATTGAAAAAAATTGAAAGTTTGGGTATTTTATTGCTACTTTTTAAAGTTCGGGTTATAATTGAAAAATTGTGGGCTTTTTTTATAATTAACCCTAGATATAATAAAGATGAATTGCTAAATTTAACATTTATGAAAAATAAAAAAGGGGACTTATCATTATTATTTCATTTTCAATTTAAGAAAATAAAAAATAATCGAGACAATAGACATAGTGAAGATGGATTGCTAAATTGAACATTTATGAAAAACCAAAAGAGGGAACTTATCATTATTATTCCATTTTCAATTTAAGTATGTTCGCATTATCTATAAACCAAGAATTTAAATATTCATTTCTCAATTTTTTATGTAAAATATTTTGTTTATACATATATATATTACCTTGTTTTATGTGGGTTTTGATATTTTTAGGTAATTGTGCATATTTGACCTTGAGATGAGACTTATCATGAGTTGGAGGGTATTTTAGGTAAAAATATTGAGAAAAAAATCATTTTTAGAGAAACAAAGTTTGACCCATACTTTTCTTTCAGCCTATGCCCCGTATGGATCAAGTATAACAAGCAACATGACCTAGAACATGACTTAGAGAAAAACCATATGGTGTTAATGAAAATTTATATAGCAACATGACATGGGCCATGACCATACCACAGATAGTGTGCTAGACAGAAGAGAAATAAGAGGATCTATAGTTAGAAGGAATGGTTGTGCTAGATTCATGTCTCTCTCTTAGAGGAAATAGGAGTATCCACAACCTAGACCACGACTATGGCCTAAAACATGATTATAGGAATTAAAACATATCTAAAGTGCATAAATCGTAATTTTTTGAGACTTTATTACATTGCACAGCTTTCTCTCTCCAAAGGTTATGATTAGTTATGTAAACATTATTTCAATATTGCAAAACTAAATAGTATGGATTGTCCGTAATGGTTTATACTAAAAAAAATGAAGCAAATGGTATTTTGTATTTATTTACAAGATTGTAACATTAAACATGGCCATATCACCATATTTAACATAAGTTGTTTGGTTCCTCGCATTTGCCAAGAAAACATTCCTCAATCTTCCTTATTCATCACAATTAATTTAGAATAAAAATATATCATCATTTTCTTTCATTCTAATGAACATCTTATACACCACTTTCGCATTTCCTTATTCCATCATCAATCATCTCATCATGTCTATATGATTGAGTCAATCCTTTCATAGACATTTCATATTTTCACACCCACCCATACTTGTAATAATATATTGTACATTTGTACATTACCTAATTTTATAATTATTGCTCAATTTTAGTATACATCTTACTTGGCTATTCACAACCTGATGTCACCTCCTAAACCTTGTATTACTTGGAATCAAATTATGGCTATGTATATTTTCAAACTTTCCTATAGTCCAAATACCTTCAACCAATCGACAACATACCTAATTATTATGCCCAGTTGTTCTAATTGATCTTATTTTCATTATATTTAATATTTATAATTTTTACAATTGACCTCAAATAAAATGTTTTGTTTTTAAACTCTTTATTACCATCTTTTGTTCCTTCCTTTATAGCAACATCAAACCTATAACACCTTGCCTACTTTTGGTATAAATCAAACATTATTTTAGAATTTTCGAACTTCATTCTCATTTGTTATACCACCTTGTCTTAATGTTCTTCCCTTGAATACATGAGGTAGTCATATTTAAACAACTCTTCTCATTCTCTATTTCATTGCTTGTCTCCACTACACCACCATATTATACCAAACAAAATGCTACAATATTATGTAGAAAATGTCACTACATCATGCATTAGATTATACAACCTAAATCGCCATATATCAATAACCATTTCACATATAAAAAAAAAAACTCCACACCAATTAGATGGTGCTATGTTACGATATCAACTTTTATGTACACATACTAGAACTTTGCTATTGCACTTAAACATTACAACTTCTTTTTTTCTCTCCTTTTCAATCTACTCTTCCCTTCTAATTACTGCAAATTTCATTCTAAACAAATAGTATTCAAGTTGAAAACCAAGTTTAATATCAAATTTTGAATTACAAATTATCTATAAAATACCATAAAACATCTAAAATTATGCATCTTATAACTCACAAAAACATTTCCTCTTATGACTTCTATAAATGTATATGCATACCTAAAAAACTTTAATAGAAAAATGATTACAACTAGTGGATACATTATAATATTAGACTAACTGTTATAAAAGTTCATTATGTATAAAAATGAAAGCTTACCTTAGGGAAAGTAAGAAACTCAGGGGTAGTTGATTGGTACAATGTTTGTATTCTTAGTTGGTTAATAATATAAATAAATTTATAGATAAAAGATGGAAATGGTAAATAAGAGAAAATTTCTCGTATAGTTGTGCTGCAGATTTGAGTGGGAGGTGACAATGAAAATCTTGAAGAAAATGATTAATGAACTAATATAGTACAAAACTCGTGGTAAGAATAAGCAATCTTCCCCTATATTTATATATATTTTTTAGGTTCTTTGACCTTTTTGTTTCTTAATAATGTCAATTACAATTTTGTCTATCTTCTAGTATTTGGAATAGTGTATGTACGGGCAAAGTGATAAATCTCTGCGATCATAAAATTTATCTTTATTTCTCCTTTAATAACGAGTTTTCTTTTCAGAAATTTTATAATTATGATTTGAACTAATTATAATTTACTAAAAATAGAAATCCATATATGATTGAGTTATACATTTTTTTAAAAATTATTATTTGTTTTTCTTATAAGTTTTTTAGGTAAATTATGAAATTAAATAAGGTTGTTTATATAAAAAATATTTATTAAATTAAAGCTACAAAAATAAGATGAGGAAAGCAAGATGGGTATAAAGCCCAAGTAAGGCACGTCCAATCCAATTCCTCGCACTCAAACTTAATCTCAATTCCAATAATAAGGCTCAAAATCCACAACTAAAACAAGCAGCTCCTGCTCCTCCCCAACCGCAAGCATTCAAACAAAGCATCAACAAACACACAGACCAACCAATTCACCAATCAAAAGTGGAGAAGGATGGACCTTCGGCTTTGGATCGAGGAATTTAGTTTTCTTAGGATGAGAAACAAAATTCAATCAAATCAAATCATAAATATATTAATGTTAATGTTATTAACTCCTTGACTTTCAAGCAATTGAAATCGGGTAAACAATTTAAGAACAATTCTCTTCTTCTTCTTCTTCTCTCTCTATCTCTCGGTCCCCCCATTTTGCAAACCCTAATTCCACTCCATTCCGGTTCTGAATCGGAGTCTATGGAGTCCAATTCCGGAGGAGAAACCCCCCAGAAGCCCAACAAGGGCGTCGGAAATTCCAACGAAGGCACTAGTAAGCCTAAGCGTCAGATGAAGACTCCCTTCCAACTCGAAACCCTACAGAAGGCTTATGAAAGTCCGTACGCTTACAATCTTTATTGCTTGTTTCTATGCTTTGTTATGTGCGGGAATGCCAATTCTATTAGTTTCTGTTGATTCTTAGTCCGATCTGCTTTTGTTTTTCTACTTCTTTTATGTTGGTTTCGGGGATTTTTCTTTTTTCTTTTTAAATTTTGCCTCTTCCTTAATTAATTCGTATGATTTTCATTTCTCCTCCTTGGCAAATTTTCACGCATTGTCATTGTGTATCTTTATCTACGTATACGATTGTGGGTATGCGTGTGGTGTGTTTATAATCTTTTGGTTTGTTGATATGATTATTTCTTGATTGTTTGGACAGCGGAGACATACCCATCTGAGGCAATGAGGGCTGAATTATCTGAAAAGTTGGGCCTCACAGATAGGCAGTTGCAGATGTGGTTTTGCCATAGGAGGTTGAAGGACAAGAAGGAGACTCCTGTGAAGAAACCACGAAAAGCTGCACCTTTGATGGAGTCTCCAGTGGGTGAGCATAGGGCTGCATGCCCTGAGAATGTTAGTGATTATGGGTCAGGCTCGGGTTCCGGCTCCGGCTCCGGCTCCGGCTCAGGTTCGGGTTCAGGTTCTAGTCCATTTATGGAGCCAAGGAAGATGATAGTTGATGATGCGCCAATAATGAGGAGGTACTATGAGTCATCACCACAGTCAGCAATGGAGCTTAGAGCTATTGCCTGTGTTGAGGCACAGTTGGGTGAGCCATTAAGGGAAGATGGGCCAATTCTTGGAATGGAGTTTGATCCATTGCCACCTGATGCTTTTGGGGCA
Source organism: Erythroxylum carthagenense (assembly GCA_026413575.1). Classification (NCBI taxonomy): domain Eukaryota; kingdom Viridiplantae; phylum Streptophyta; class Magnoliopsida; order Malpighiales; family Erythroxylaceae; genus Erythroxylum; species Erythroxylum carthagenense. The sequence continues at coordinate 45,068,354 of JANZLD010000002.1, forward strand.
CCATTAGGTATATGCAGTTGTATTTACTCAACATCATCTGGTGGTTATTTATTGATGGATAACTCAGGTGTATTGGTAATGCATGTTTTGTCCTTCCTATGTTTTCCACGTACACCTATTGGATAGGAATTGGTGATCTCTCTGGTTGTTTTTACTTTACTACATAGTTGGTCACTTTTGACCTATGTAACACGGACACGGCAAAATAAAGCTGTGTCCGCATGTCGGACACCCACTGACATACGGTGGACACAGTTCGGACACGTCTGGAGACCGCTTGGACATTGCTTAATGGAATATATGCTCCATAGAATATATGTTTCATATTTTTTGAGAGGGGCTTATAAAGTATCAAATATGTATGAACTATCAAGACGTTGGAAGTCTTGAAACACATCAATCAATATATATCATATTATGAATTTTGAATTTTTTTCTTAATTTTAAATTTTATAATATATATATATGCCGTGTTCGTGTCTACCAAATTGTAGAAGTTGATGTGTCCCCGTGTCCGTGTCCGTGTCGTGTCGTGTGTCTGTGTCTGTGTCTGTGCTTCTTAGCTTTTGACAGGTCAATAATATAATGGTTTTGTCACAAAATGTTTTGATACCAGATGTACAACAGTGGGACTAATAACCTATAGAGATCTAAAATGGTGTTCATTAACAAGAGCAAGAGAAGATCTTCCTTAATACTCGTGTCTTTGAATTTCTTGATTTCAATCTAAAAAGTTGGATCACTAGTGGGAAATGCTTATATGTGAAGTGTATAGTTTGCTCTCTACATTATGCTCTATGTAAAGATTTATCTGTTAACACTATGTTATCTCATTTATATGATCAATGGCAGAGCAGCAGAAGCGGTTGGGCTATCCCTACGAGGGTAAAGCATATGAGCGGCATGATTCTAAACCAAGCAAAGTTAGTTTATTTAATTTGCCATTAGTTTATTTAATTTTCCACTTCCATCTTTGGCTTTGTATTTGTCTCTTTCGTGATGCGTCAAGCTTTTACTTCTGTAATGTTATATGGTTGAATCATCCCTTTATGTCCAATAGCTTGGCCAAGAATTAGCTGTCATCGGCGAAAATAGAATCTGAATCTGGATTATTCATTGAAGTTGGAAATAATTGAAAGTTTTGGGAGCTAGGGTAGGGAGTTTGGAGGATCATTCTTGAGCTTATATAACACTAGTGAAGTTAGTCCCATTTCTTTGATACCATAATTAGTTTTTAGTTCCATTTCTTTGGTACCATTGTTAGTCTTCAGCTCCTTTCTTTTGCTGATAAGTCCTTGATTTCTTTTTTTGATATCTATAATTTTAACCCCTATGATTATTTTCGTCATTGAACTTGTCATTTTGATGTAAGGTAGTTTTAGTATGGTAAGAGCTCTAGTAAAGTTAAGCCTGGAACAAAGAAATGATCTAAGAACCAAAAGATTCCAAATATGCAATAAAACACAAATGTTCTTGTCCATTGAATTGCTTGATGCCAAATCTGCGCTGTCCAGGGTGGATCTACGAAGACAGTGGGAATCTGTCTACCTACAACTCTCTTTGCTCTTTACCCAAAATTATCCTTCCAGCACTAAAATTTTTATGATTAGAAGTTCCTTTTCCAACTACTTACTGTAGCTGTCTATTCAATAATATCATAGTCTAAATAGATGCTTTCTCTAGTTTTTATTTTTGCCATGCAGAGAATAATTTGTGTATTTCTATTTTGAACTGTTCATAATTGACTTCTCATCAACTTACTGCCAATAGAGAAGAAGATCATATCATCTCCAGTGCTATTCTTTGTAGTGAAACCATAGACTCATTACTTCTTTTTTTTTAAATCTTTGTTAGGCCTCTGCAAGAGCCCTTCTTGAATACCAGCTTCTCCAGGAACCATCCAATATTAAATCTGATGTTTATGGACAACTTTCTCAGTCTCCTTATGCGGGTTTGGCTGTTGATAATTTACGGGCTAGAGGTTCACCCTTTATACACGGAGATGAACCTTTATCCAGGGGACATGGTGCGCAAGGTCAAATATCTCGCGCTCGTTTGTTGCCTCATCAAGAACAGAATGAGCATGTACTTTTATCACCTCATAGGGATGATGACAGTCTCCTGCAGCGTGAATTGTATGCAAACCGTATCTTAGATGCCCATGCTATCACTAATCCGGTTGTGGGAGTAGACAACCTAGTTGTCTATCCTGATCGACAAGCCTTGCAAATTGATTCTGATCTGCGGATGGAAAGAAAACGTAAAGTATGTACTTAGAATTGATTATAGATCTTATTCTTCTTTGCTCGTTTTCCTTTTTTTAAAAAAAAATTTTGATTGCAAGTGTTAACTTTTATAATTTATCACTTGTAGAGTGATGAAGCTCGAATTGCTAGGGAAGTTGAAGCTCATGAGAATCGAATCCGCAAAGAACTTGAGAAACAAGATATTCTGAGGCGGAAGGTATATTATTATTTTTATCAGATTCTACCTGGCGCATAGATCATCAATTGATCCTAACTTTTGGGTCTTTGTCCCTTAGAATGAAGAGAGAATGAGGAAAGAAATTGAGAAACAGGACCGCGAAAGGCGAAAGGAAGAAGAGAGGTTGTTGCGTGAAAGACAGCGGGAGGAAGAGAGACTTCTGCGTGAGCAGAGACGGGAACTTGAGAGAAGGGAAAAGTTTTTGCAGAAAGAGTATATAAGAGTCAGTGGAAAAACTGCTCAATGGCTGTATTACCCAGTTTTACTCCTGAAATTGAAAGTTTTATTGACCTTCTATCAAATTTTGTTTGTTCTAAAGGCTGAGAAGAGGAGGCAAAAGGAAGAGCTTCGTAGGGAAAGAGAAGCAGAGAAGCGCAAAGCTGCTATTGAGAAGGCTACTGCACGCAAAATTGCAAAAGAATCTTTGGACCTTATAGAGGATGAACAACTGGAGCTAATGGAATTAGCTGCTACTAGCAAGGGATTGCCTTCCATAGTTCACCTTGATTATGATACTATGCAAAACCTTGACTTGTTCAGAGGTACTGGATTCTAATGACAGTTAGATAACCTGAATTAGTTTTTTTTCCCCTAAAACACACTTTATGCTTGCTAATTCTATGCAAAATGGCCTGGCTTCAATAACCTTGGTTTAGTTAGACACCCTTAGTACTTGGGCAAAGGCGTAGTACTTCATTTTCCTCATGCTTCCGTTTCATGCCAGTCGTATGAGACATAATTGTGGGTTCTAGGCCTTATTCTAAAGTGAAAAAATTTGCTAAACGATCGGAAACAAATACTGCACAAGATATTCTGTAGTTTAGAGGTACCACCAGTCTTTGTTGACATTTTTTCCCCTTTCTGTTAAGGATCTTCTCTTATAATACTACTGTTTTAGAAGTCTTTACATGGAAGTAAGCTTAGCAGAGAACATTTCTTTATGATTATCATGTGGGAGATATGGATACATCACAGTTTTTTAAAGAGTGAATCATGACAAACTTTTTGACAATTATCAGAATGGAAGTTTAATCTCTTAGTCAGAGTTCTCTTGTTTAACTTAATACCTACATTAAAAGGCGTGATAACCTAGTGTGATAATATGCAACTTTATTTGGGAAATGCAACTCCTTTGGAAGTCGATTCCTATCTTTCTTGTTTGGGCTTTTGCGTGCTACCCTCCCTAATATTTCTCTGCCAACACATCCTTTCTGCTTTTAGATTCTTTGAGCTCATTCCCGCCTGACTCTGTGAAACTGAGGAAGCCATTTGCTATTCAACCATGGATGGACTCAGAAGAAAATGTTGGGAACCTGTTGATGGTATGAACTGAGATCGTCTTTATTTCTTTCTTTTCTGTCCCCCCCCCTTTTTTTTGCTTGACTAGAGAGTGCTTCAGAGAATTGAAGAACTGCTCTGATGGACAAGCTTTAGTGCTTATATTCTTAAGGGTTTGCCAAACCAAACCCATACTAATGTGCGCAATTGTTGGGGTAGGTTTGCTGAATCAAACTCATACTAACGTGTGCAGTGGTTGGGATTTGGTTGTCCTACTATGTGAAAATTTTAAACTTTTCCTTGTCATTTTTGTTCATTGTATTAGTTTGAAGCCACGAATAGTTAATGGGATAATTTTGGGTGTGAAAAGCTTTATTTGTCTTTTCCAGGTTTGGAGATTTTTTATAACTTTTGCGGACATTCTTGGCTTATGGCCTTTTACACTCGATGAGTTTGTTCAAGCTTTTCATGACTATGTGAGTTTTGTCTTACTTCTTTTCTCCTTTTATGATTCAAATTATTGCTTCTGGCAGTTGAGATTTTCATATTTTGGCTTTAGGATTCAAGGTTATTGGGCGAGATACATGTTACTTTGCTGAAATTAATAATAAAAGATATTGAAGATGTAGCCAGAACACCATCTTCTGGTTTAGGAACAAATCAATATACTGCAGCCAATCCTGAAGGTGGACATCCACAGATTGTCCAAGGGGTAATCCCTGTAATACTGTATTTTTATTATTCCATCTTTTAGAGGTTCATATTGATTTATTTAATGAACATTTTCTATAATAAATCAGGCATATATGTGGGGCTTTGACATACGCAACTGGCAACGACACTTGAATCCACTTACGTGGCCTGAAATATTTCGACAATTGGCATTGTCTGCAGGATTTGGACCGCTCTTGAAGAAAAGGAGTTCAACATGGACATACTTTGGTGATAATGATGAGGTTTTAATATAATTTATCCCTGTCAAAGCATAGGAGTAGCAAGCATATTATTGTGGTTATGAATAATAAAGCATGGAATTTGGTATGCAGGAACTTAAATTAGCTGGAACCTTAGATCTAAAGTGAGGATATGAGTAGAGTTTTTCATGTAGCATTCCAAGTTAATATTATTTCCTTTCTGCCTACAATCGGGGGATTTATCAGATAAATTCCCTAATAGTTTTACTTAGTTTTAGAGAAAAAAAAGTTTGTGGTTTAGATTGATGGGTAATGTCATTTACTATTAACTGGGATTCATTTGAAACAAATTGTAGACACAAAAGCAGTTAGAATTTTGACTAAATTGAACCTCAATGTTTTATGGCTGACCTGTATTCTGATTGCTAATGATCTCTAGTTTTGGTAATAAATTATATTTATCAAGATCTGTGATGTCCAATTAGGGTAGAGAATGAAGATGCTGTTTGAGCTATTTAAGGCTTAGATACCATAGTTTTCTACTTGTCAAATATGTGTGTTTTGATTGGAGAGTTCTTCTAGGATGGTTTAAATGTTATCCTAATCATTAACAGGGATGAAAAAAGAGACATTATTTAGTGTCTGCTATTGATTTGAACAAATACGGCAAGCACAGATTCCTATGATCTATCTTTGTTTTGAGTTTTCTGAATTCTTTACTTGTTGCAGGGTAAGAGCTGTGGAGATGTAATTTCAACTCTGCGCAATGGATCAGCAGCTGAAAGTGCATTTGCATTAATGCGAGAGAAGGGTTTATTACTTCCTCGCAGATCTAGGCATCGATTGACACCTGGAACTGTTAAATTTGCTGCTTTTCATGTTCTGTCACTTGAGGGAAGCAAGGGGTTAACAGTGCTTGAGCTTGCAGACAAGATACAGGTTACATCCATTCTCTTTCCTAAATATTAGTGCCCTTTTCTTTTTTTTTTTTTTTTTGTGACTTCAGAAGTCATCCCTTTATCGATTTGCATTTCATGATTTCATCGTTGCACTATACAGAAATCTGGACTTCGGGACCTGACAACCAGCAAAACTCCAGAGGCATCTATATCTGTTGCATTGACAAGGGACCAAAAACTTTTTGAAAGAATTGCTCCTTCAACATATTGTGTTCGGGCTGCTTACAGGAAGGATCCTGAAGATGCTGAGGCAGTACTCTCTGCAGCCAGGAAGAAAATTCGTGTGTTTGAAAATGGGTTTTTGGGTGGAGAAGATGCTGATGATGTTGAGAGAGATGAAGACTCTGAAGTTGACGTTGATGAGGATCCTGAAGTAGATGATTTAGCTACTCCATTAAATGCCAACAGAAGCGCAGATCCTTCTAATGAAGTTAACACATATTCAGCTAGCGGAAAAGATAATGACTGTGGTGATGTTTCATTACCAACAGAATCTGAGAAAGAATTATTATCTTTCCCTTTGAATATTCCCAAGGATGCAAAGACTCCAAGCATTGTTGAACAATGTGGCGCTCGGGAAGATAGAAGGGCCAGTAATTTTGAGCAAGAAGATATTGAGATTGATGAAAGCAAGTCAGGTGAATCATGGGTTCAAGGACTCACAGAAGGGGATTATTCACATCTCAGTGTTGAGGAGCGTCTTAATGCCCTTGTTGTCTTGGTTGGTATTGCAAATGAAGGGAATTCTATACGTGCTGTTCTCGAGGTTAACATTCTTTCGCATTTTATCATCTTTAAGTTCTTTTCCCCATTTTATTTTGTCTTGATAGAAACTTTTTACAGGACCGTATGGAAGCCGCAAATGCAATTAAAAAGCAAATGTGGACTGAGGCGCAGTTGGATAGAAGTCGCCTGAAAGAAGATATTATCAATAAATTAGATCTTCCACCTTTTACTGGGGGCAAAAGTGACATTCAAGTTACTAATTCTGCTGTTGAGGGCAGCCAAAGCCCATTGCCAGTTGGCTATAGAATTAACAAGGAGACGTCTCCGAGCACTGCAGATGACCAAAAGCCCCTGGTTGCATCAGAGAATACACAAAATCTACTAAATGGTACTCCAAATGAGAAGTCTCTGATTGTTCTAGATCCTTCCAGTAACCCGGATAACTTATCAATTCAGCAATATGGAAATACTTCAAAAAGGTCACGCTCGCAATTGAAAGCCTATATTACCCACATAGCAGAAGAAACATATATATATAGATCTTTGCCTCTAGGCCGAGATCGGAGACGTAATAGGTACTGGCAGTTTGTTGCATCTGCTTCGCGAAATGATCCTTGTGCTGGTAGAATCTTTGTTGAACTGCATGATGGCAAGTGGAGAGTCATCGACTCAGAAGAGGTAATATTTGTGTTTAATATTTTTAGTTGTGTTGTTTAGTTGTAATGATCGGTAGCAATTTCCTTAATTGAGATCACTAAATATTGTTTGCCTTTTTTTCTTTTTCTCTGGCTTGTAACATAAGTATTGGATCACAAGATTGTTGCTTTATTATTGTGCTGTGTGTCCTTTATCATAATACTTGATCAATTCTATGCAGGCCTTTGACACCCTTTTGTCATCTTTGGATGCTCGTGGGCTTAGGGAATCCCATCTGCGTATAATGTTGCAAAAGATTGAAACTTCCTTCAAAGAAAATGTCTATAGGAACTTAAGATCTGAAAACACTGCATGCCGAAGTGGAACTACTGTTGAAAATGAAGTTGCTGAAACAGATTCTAGTCCAAATAGTTCAGCTGGTATTGACAGTCCTAGCAGTATTGTCTGTAATACAAGCGTAGATGCTCTGGAAACTTCATCTTTATTCAGAATTGAGCTTGGAAAAAATGAGATGGAGAAGAAGGGTGCTTTGAAAAGGTATCATGATTTCCAGAGCTGGATGTGGAAAGAATGCTGTAGTTCTTCAACATTATGTGCCATGAAATGTGAAAACAAACGGTGTCCTCTGCTGCTGGAAACTTGTGAATTTTGTCTAACCACTTATTTTTCAGAGGATCCCCACTGCCTTTGTCATCAGAATTCTAGGATTACTGACAAGAACTTTGGGTCTTTAGAACATAAAACTACATGGGGAGAGAGGCGATTGGGTTCTTCAGATGTAAATAGCTGCAGATCTTCTCTACCTCTGGGAATTAGTTTGCTGAAGGCCCTGTTGGCTATGGTTGAGGTGGAATACCTTCTATTTTGTGTCCCTTTTCCTTTTTCTTAATTGTTGCATCATGGTCCTGATATGCTATATTTGGGGATCACATTGATGATTTATATGCACTTCTGAATTGGCAGGCTTCTGTTCCTCCAGAAGCTCTCCAACCATTTTGGGTTGAGAATTACCGAAGGAGCTGGAGTATGAAGTTGACTATCTCGTCTTCAGCAGAGGAAATCCTACAGGTTTGTATCATAGCCCATAGTTTGATAAGTTATCAGTTTAACATCAAGCAATATGATAATTTGGTTGCTCATACCATCAATATGTAGATACTGGTCTAACTGTTCATCCCTCTTATGCTTTCATCGATCTAAATGATTATTGACTGATCATGTATTGACTGGAAAGTTATCATGGTGTAGACCTATGAGGACTGAAGTTGCTTTTCTTTGTGCACACTGTTGGTTAACTACACTGCTCATTTAACTATGTAATTTCAGATTTTAACTGCATTGGAGAATTCCATAAAGCGCGATTTTCTGTTATCAAAGTTTGAGATGACAAAGGAACTGCTAAGCACTTCTGCTTCACCCAAAAATCCACTGTTTGATTCGGCTGCTCTGGAATCAGTTCCTGTGCTTCCATGGATACCAAAAACTTCTGCTGCTGTGGCTTTGAGGCTTTTTGAGCTAGATTACTCTGTTATTTACATGCCAGATGAGAAAGCTGACCCCTTTGATGACAAGCCTGTCAAAGTATGTTTTCAAGTCTCGCAATCTATTCGTTTTGCTTTCTGTTAATTTTATGTTTCCTTCAATGTTAGTCTTCATGGTCTAGTTTTACCATTTGTTTCAAGCATATGTAGATGATAAATAAAATTCCAGAAGCACTCTTTAGTTGTCTAGAAAACACTTCACATTATTAGTAATATTTTTCTTTACCCTTTTTGCTGGTGATGGCAATAGAGTTTACATCTACAAACACCCTAAAACCTTGAAAGGAGAAAAGTGTGGGTTGTACTTTTGATTGGCTTGAGTCTTGTTTGATATGTTGTTTGCTAAAGGGGGTTTTAAAGTTTTAAGGTGGTTGGCTAACATAAGTTCCTTGTGCAGAAGTTTCCTTCTAGATACTCCCCTCTCAGGAATAAAGAAGTTGAAATGAAAGTGTTGAAGCAAGAAGAAAGATTTAAAGAAGAAAACTTCACCGATCTGCGTGGCAGACGCAGTAACTATCGTCGTGGAAGGGCAAGCCGTGACCAAGCAGCTGGGACAAGGGGTCAAAAAAAGTCTCCTGCCTTAAAAGCTGGTACTGCCAGGCACAATGGTCGCGAGCTTGAAAGTTCGAATCAAGGATTAAGACAACAGGGAAGAAGAACTAATATGCAAGTATCCAGCCGAGGTCGTCGGACGGTTAGGAAAAGGAGAGGAGAGAAGATGATTGCCGAGGAGGCATTGATTAGTTCTGTGAAGGACAAAATTAGCTCCAAGAAGTATGGTGGATCATTGAGAAACTTGGGTGAGGAAGAATGGGGTTTTGAAAAAGGCAGGATGGATATGGAAAGTATTGATAATAGCAACAGTATTGAAGCAGCGGAATCTGATGACAATGTAGAGGCAGAGGAATATGAGCAGGTAAACTGGGAACAGGATTTAGAAGGTACCTCCAGTAGGTGGAATGGAAATTTGATGGATGTAAGTGATGATGATGCCATTGCTTCAGCCGATGAAAATGGCATTGAGGATCTTAGAGAAGATGATATTAGGGATGAAGACTCAGAGCCGGACATGGAAATGAGCGATGGCTCAGATGACGTGGCCAACAAAATCAGAAACAACGACGTCACAGACTCAGAAGTTTCGGATGAGTATAGTGACTGATGTATACTTGATTGATAGTCCTGTGGTGGTGACCCTTGTGTGAGCTGCTCTTTTTAAGTTTTTTTATCTAGCAACTTCTCTTAGCGATTGTGGGGCAAGTATAGTGATGTCTATTACATTCTCTGGTCAGCACATTGACTAGAGAGAGGAGGTACATACTTGAGTGGGTATGCTTCGGGATCACATTGTTTACATTGAGCTGTTGGGCCAGGGGCATGGTGGGCGAAGTTTTGCCCCGATCATTAATATTAGCATTTTCTTCTGTAATTGGATATTATCAATAATGAAACGGATAGTTATGCTGTAGTCCACTCATTCGTGGGATTTATTTTAGATAGTTATGCTGTAGTCCACTCATTCGTGGGATTTATTTTATCATTCTGGGGAAAATCTGGCTAACAAAATTGCACCTGCTCGCAAGTGCAACAATCAGCGTTGTCGGTAAATGTGAGTTCTAGAGAATTACCATCTTGTCCTGATGTAGCGTTAGCAAGAGCACGATATTTAGATTCAATACTAGAGTGAGCAATGACAATGACAATTTGCTTTGTTCTGTGCCAAGAGATCAGAGAATCACCCAAAAAGAAATAAAAACCAGTGGTAGAACGATGACCTATTGGATTACCAACCTAGTCAGCATTAAAATAACCACATAATACCAAAGAGGAGGTAGTGGAGAAGTATAATCTAATTAAAAAAAAAAAGACTTGCTTTAATGTAACAAAGGATCTAGATAATGATTAAAAAAAAAGATGAACAAGGGGTAGATATAAACTGACCAACCAGATAAATAGCATATGAGATATCAGGTCGAGTAATAATGATATGGATAAGCCTACGAATAAGTTATCAATATAAAGTAGGGTCATCGAAAGAAATAAACTTGTTCCAACGGAGTTGACACTTTTATTGTCAATGATGCCAGCAGGAGAAAGTAAGATGTATATTTCTCTTGAGAGATCATAACATTGAGAAGTAAGAAACTTAAAGCCCAAAAAAGTAGTCGAGAGAACCTAGATTCTTCATTTCAAAATGTTGACTAAGGTAATGCTCTAATTCTGAAATACCAAAGGCATCATCACATGTTATTATCGTGTCATTGACATAAATTAATAGAAGAACAATCCTCCAATCAGTTAGCCAAATGAATAGTGTAGAATCATGTGGGCTAGAAATAAATTGAAATTGTGAAGTTGAATTTTGCAAACTAAGCCCTAAGAGCTTGTTTCAATCCATAAAGGCTCACGAAGCCTACAAAATGATATCTTAGAGAGGATGCATGTAAACCTCTTTCAACAAATCACCATGAGGAAATATATTTTTGACATCCAGATGAAAAAGTTTTCATTTTCTAACTCTAATAATAACTAAAAGATCATGAACAGAGGTTAATCGAGTCACAGGAAAAAATGTTCCTTCATAATCAATATCATGCTCTTGGGTATACTCTTTGGCCACTAAAAAAGTTTTGTAACGTTTAATAAAGCCATCAGAACAAGTTTTAATTTTGTAAACTCATTTGCAGCCAATAGGTATCTTAGTGAGAGGAAGACCAACTAAATCTCATGTAGGAGTTTTCTCTGAGGCATGGAGTTCTTCAATCATAGCTTATTAACAAAGAGGGTCAGTATTCACCTCATGATAAGATTGACGGTCCTAAAGAGTGACAATAGTATAATAACAATGGAAATTAATAAAATTTATGAGGAATTTGTCTTACTCGAGTGGATTGACAAAAGTGGTATCAAGTGTACATATAGGCACATGATCATCAATTGGTGCAAATTTAGTAGGAGTAGTTTGGTTAGGGCTCAGTGTCGGCCCTGGGCAGGAGCCAGCAGGGCACCTACCCAGGGCCCACTATGAGAAGAGCCCTCCCTATTTTGACTCCAACAGCCTCCTCTCTTAAGTCCTGGTGATATTTTAACGTTGGCTTTAAATGATTTTAATGTTATAAGTTAACGTTAGAACTTATAACTTAACATTGTGGTCCTCATGCTTATAAATAGTCTTGAAATATTTAAATGTACTTTTACCTTCTAATTTCTTTATTTTCATCAATATATATATTTAAAGTACTCCAACTCAAAAATTAGCAGCAAAAAATTTTTACGATTCTGTTTTCTGAGTTCTGAGTATAATTTAAAGGTAAAGTTTCTGATTTTTTAATGTATTTTTGCTCTTTGTTTTTTATTTTAAATATTAGATATTAAATTTTTCTATTTATTTTTTTTCTTCTATCACAGATATAATACCATTTATATATGTTTGTGATATATTGTGAAGCTGTTGGAGTTTGATTATGCCTGCATACTTCTTCCAGTTTCATACAGATGTTTTTGTTCTTTTTTTAATCCAACTGTGTTATGATTAGTTTATATTATATTGCCTAAAAAACATTTGTCTTGAAGTGAAAAAAGAAAAAAAACAAGTAGCACAGTTGATAGAATCCTAAAAAGGAGCAATTAATAAATTTATTAAAAGAGTAGGCTCCTCTAGTGAGAGTCCTGTGGAATTAAGTGAAGGTGGTTTTGAACAACATAAAGAAAACTTACATGATGAGATTCATATTCATGAGGATATTAGAAATTTGAGTGAGGATGATCATGTACCAAATGCATCCACCTTAGAAAATTTAAAGTATATTGAGCAAGTAAGCACCATATTGGACATTTATGATCTTAGGAATTAGGATAATCTTGATAATAAAGCAAGGGATATTTTAGTTAAAAAAGGACCTGTAAGAGAGTTGAATCTTATGTTTCCTTTAGATAATACCTCTCGTCATTTTTCATATTCTTATTATTATAGAAATTTGAGTAATGGAGAGATTAACGATAGAAAATGGTT
>JANZLD010000002.1:45091773-45118439 GCA_026413575.1 Erythroxylum carthagenense
TTATCATGAATGCATGTGCTATATGTGCATGTACCAATTGACTCATGACCTCTAAAATTAGAGGCAAAATAAATGCTCAGTCGATAATGTGCGGTACAGACTTAACCCATCTCACTTTACCAAAATAACCTTCCCATCAGTGACGTGATGTTACAAGTGTAGATCATGTTTGATGAAGTAAAGAGGCTGAAATAGCTTCATACTCGGGTTGAAAATCCATGGGAACTTGGATGAGGTGATGATGATCTTTACTAATTTGAGCTTGAGATATTTAATTCCAAATAGGTTAGACCTGCACGAGAAAGTCACAAACTAACCAGCTTCCTGCTTTAGATTACGAAGAGTAGTCCAGAACTAGTAATAATCCACAAGTCCAGTGGTTTGATATTGATTGGCTAAGAAATCCCAAATTTCTTTTACAGTTTCATTAACAACAAATTGAATATGAACCTCCAACTCATTAAATGACTTCTGAATTAGCCACTTCATTCTAAGAGAAATTGGTTACTTACAAGAAGTCATCCCCATCCCCCCATCTCTAACCTTCCTTTGGATATCACACTAGAGTCTGGGAACTACAAACAGCTTTCCGAATATAGCTACTATTGTTCGTTGAAATGTTCCTCCTTGTGTTTACCTTTAATGCCGGAAATTGCCGATAAAGCTACAGACAAACCATGCTACAGGATACTTGCTACATCTGTATTCTTATTGATCTGGATAACAAATATTAACCCATACAAAACAAGCAAACACGAGACTTAACTAAAAAAACAATATGCACAATATTTAGGAATGTTTGGTATAAAGCCGCCTAAGAATTCAAAAGTTTCTTGATTCCTGACTTCTGCTCTGCAGTCAACCTTGTTGGGAACTTAATGTTGAACTTGATTCTCAGGTTACCCCTCCTTGAGGGGTCCTTTGGTATTGGCATGCCTTCCCTTGGAACTACTTCTTCATAATCTGGATGAATCACATTATTGATAGGGATAGTCAAGCTCCTACCATCAAGAGTCGTAAGATGAACTGTATGGCCTGTTAGAGCTTCTGTAAGAGATATCCTCCTCGTGACAACCAAATCGTTGCCTTCCCTTGTGAAGGTGCTGTGTGGCTTCTCGTCAATTATGAAGACGAGATCCGCAGCAATGACATTTGGCTGCTCGTTACCCTTCTCTGGAAAGGTGATTTTTGTTCCCTTTTTCCAACCGGGCTTGATATCAATGGTCAATATCTCCTCCATCGGCATCGTTTTCCTACGTCATTATAAAATATTAGCAGTTAAGCACACATAGACATATAATTGTATAAAGAGAGAGACCAATGAGACTGGGAAATTAATACGTCTCTACACATATCAGCAAAGGAGGTTAAAAGTAGTGATTATGCAACACATCAGCATACAAACAGTCCCAGAATGAACTAAGATAACCAATGAACATGATGACATACAGCTATACTGCCCAAATGCCTCAAATCTATGGCACTGGGATGGCTGAGATATAGAGGTAGTCGATCAAAATTTAAAAGCTAAGACCAATTTTATCTACCGTCATAAACAGCCTAGCGAACAGAGTAAAGCAAAATAACCGCTGATGATGAGAGCACGACTCTAGGTTGCTTAAATTGAACAATTTCTATCTCTCCAATTTTCTTCAGGTTTCTCACGATTCTCAAAGTTACAAGTGCATGATCATCAATCCTCATTCTGCTTAATGATAACCATCAATTATATTATCCTGAACTATGAAGTTTATCACATTTTCGCTTAGCTTCTCTTCTAATTCTTGAAATAGGAATCCAGATCATAACTCATCCAAGAAATGTTCAAAACCTATTCCACAAATGTTGCACCCTAGATGTGTTTCCACAGACGCGCGTTCTTTTAGAAACAGATTGCTAGGCGCACCTATAAGTTCGCCTAACACTTAACATGTGATGCTCATGTCACACTGCATTGAAGTAACTGCAACGTTTCAACCATCAGTGGCGATCAGATTACGATCATGAAGTTTTGCCAAGTAAATCTTTTGCAGTCTAAAGTCCTTCACAATGCCAAAAATACGTCCAATGGATCCATTTTGAAACGAAAGTAATAACATCAACGAGTAAAAAATTCAGCACTTACCCACTGGCATCAGCAATTTCCCTTGAAATTTTCATCTTTTTTGTGGTCCCCTTATAAAGCTCCTCAAGGGTACAAGGCAAGACATTTTCAATCGCAGCAGCCTTGCGAGGAGCTGAACTCATAGGCCGTCCCTCACCAAATGAACTGAAAATGTCATCACCAAACATACCACCGAAGGATCTTGGTCCACCCCTCATGCCACTACCGCCTCCCATTCCTCCAAACGGACTCGAGAAGCCAAAAAACTCGGCAAAAATGTCATTAGCATTCCTAGGGTTGAATCTATACGATGTTGGTCCGTCCCCAGTTGAAAAGAAAGTTGTTCCTCCAGGACCACCAGCATCCGGTGGTGGAACTGATCCTTTAAGCCCTTCCTCGCCATATTGATCATAAATGGCTCTCTTCTGAGGGTCACTTAGAACCTACAAAAACATTCGTTATTCAAATTCGTTATTAATTATCCAAAACACGGCAATCTAAACACACCGAATACAATAGAAGCTCCGGCTATAAACAGAGAAGGAACCACTAACTAAGATTACAAATTAGCTCTGATCCAGATGATTAAATTATAATTGGAGCACAGATGAGAAGTATAGTCGATCTATCGTCCCACGAGCAGATAACAGCAAAACGAAGAAATAAGACAGAAAACAGCACAGAAAAAGAAAAGGCAACAGATATATAAAACAGTAATAATAAGATGAACATACCTCATATGCCTCTGAGATTTGCTTGAACTTGGCCTCAGCTTCCTTCTTGTTATTAGGGTTCTTGTCAGGGTGCCACTTCATGGCAAGTTTTCTGTAAGCTTTCTTCAAGTCATCATCTTTGGCATTCTTGTCAACCTGCAATATTTTGTAATAGTCCACACCCATTACTCTTTCCTCTTCTTTCTAAAGTTGCCTTCTCTTCTAATATCAAGCTTGTACGAAACGATAGATTGGTGGTGGTGTCAACTCTTGAGCAGTAAGTAGATCTGATACCAAATAAAGGGTTAAAAAGAGAGAGAAGAGGTCAGAAAATGGAAGATATGTCTGGAACATGGTCCGTAACCAGAAGATTGTGGAACTCTCCAGAGAAAAATTTGATCCATTCGGTGCCGTAGCGGTATCAGGCTTGTGGCAGCCTTTGTCAATTAAAGTCTAAAACATGACAATATACAATCTTCGCCTTCTAAAATTCCTAATTAACTTAAGAGACCAAATGTTGTTCTCAAAAATATAAATTATAAAATGTAATAAAATTTGAAAATTTGTTTTTAGATAATATAATTACAAAAATTAATTTACTGCAATAAGATTTTATCATAACTTAAATGCTAAATTATTTTAGATTATTTTAAAAATATAGATATACGTAATACGTTTCCAAATTTTAAATTTATTTTTAAATGATAACACTTTTTTTTATTTTAATAAATATAATTTTAAAATTTAAATTATTATCTACATTACAACGGTATGAATTTCGTATGGTGTTACTTGTAAAACAATATCGACCGTAGCAACCAGTTCTTATTAAAATTTAAAAAGATATCAACTTATATTTGTAGATTAAAAAATTTATGAGTAAATTAAAAAATATTTTTTATATTTTGATGTTTTTAATATAAAATATTTAAAATTAGTTATTATGTTTAAAAGTTAGATGTTATTAAGTTAATTTTAATAGTAAAATTGTTTAATTAAAATTTAAAATATTTTTAATTTTAATTAAAATAAAGGCTTTTAAAAATTAAAAAATTATAATGATTTAAATAGTATTAAATATAAATGAATACCAATATGATACTAAAATATAATTTGTATTTAAAAGTTTATTGATTATTTTTATTATTTAAACATTGTGATTATATTTATTTTTGTCTAATTTATTTTGTAAATATTTTTATTTATTTATAACATAAACCTATAAATTTAAAATATTCAAATATATTAAATAATATAATTATTAAATTAAATAAATTAATTTTTTAATAAAATTAAATGTATTTTTAAAAGTCCCGAGATTCTCTTGAGTTGCGAAACTGAAAACGCGGATGACGCTGCATGTGATCAGTTATTAGGCTTCCAACGACCGCGAACATGGCCGCGCTCAACTGTACACCTCCGTATCTTATGATTGACTTTGATTTGCCACAAGTGCAAGCAAGCAAAGAGCTGCCCAAGTTTCGTAAAACTACTACTACTAGCTCTCCCTCTCCCCATTCTCTTCTCTCTTTCCAAATACAAAAATTCTTCAATGGCATTGCCTCTCCACAGCCAACCAGTTGTAATTCCATTGTCATTTTCATCTCCTAGACCTAGAAACTCCTCTTCCAATTCCATCCTCTACAATGCCTCCCTTACTCAGTCTCTTAGGCTCTCCTGCGCCGCTCAACCGCCGCCATTTTCTTCCTCTGTCACCGTCCAAGCCGACAATCTCTCCGATTCCGCCGCCATTGCCTTCGTCATCCGAGCCCGCAACCGAATCGGACTCCTACAGGTGATCACTCGGGTCTTCAAGGTCCTCAACCTCCGCGTCGAGAAGGCCACCGTGGAATTCGAGGACGATTTCTTCACGAAAACGTTCTACGTCACAGATTCTCACGGCAAGAGGATTGCCGACGGAAAGAGCCTGGATATGATCCGAAAGGCTTTGATGGATTCGATTGACGACGGGACCGGAGCCCCGGAAGTCAAGGTGCGGTCCACGGGGAGAGGAGTGGTGGTACGTAGGGTGGGATTGGGTTCCGGCGCTAAGACGGAGAGAATGCTCGGGTTAATGGATCGGTTCTTGAAGAATGACCCGGCTAGCTTGCAAAAGGACATTTTGGACCATGTGGAGTATACTGTTGCTAGATCACGCTTTAGTTTCGATGACTTTGAAGCTTACCAGGTTTCCTCTTAATACAACACTTATAAAAAACACATTACCTTTGTTCTTTTCAAGTTTTGGCGGGAATAACTGGTTTATGAGAAAATCGATCAACAATTAAAAAAAAAAAGGATCTTTTGAGCCATTGATGCACGCATGGAGCTCAGCCTGCTAGCTTGCTCTAATGTTGTATTAACTGCATAGCTCTACTTTTTCAGAAGTGGGACATTTTGGTTAAATTTGTATGTGTAGGCGCTGGCACATAGCGTACGAGACCGGTTGATTGAGCGTTGCCATGATACTCAGATTTACTTAAAGATGAAAGATCCCAAACGCATATATTTCCTCTCGCTCGAGTATCTTATGGGTACTGTTTTGTTTGAGTCTCTCTTCCAGCTTCTTCAGTTTCAAACTTATGACTTATCTGATGCTGCTGTATAGTTTGCTTGTTGATTGTAGGTTTGGTTTTGTTCCATTCTTTCTGAATTATTAATTAATAGCTGATGATTTTTTTTTTTCCTTTTCTATGTGCTTATAACCTGGTAATTGAAGCAATTAGGGAGGGCCTTAATTTTTTGCTACCTATTTAGGCCTTCATTTTAAGAAACTTATGTTGAATCACCTTTAATTAGTTAAGATTGGAATTCCAGGTCGTTCCTTGTCAAATAGTGTCATCAACCTTGGAGTTCGGGATCAGTATGCAGAGGCTTTATCACAGCTTGGTTTTGAGTTTGAAGTTGTGGCAGAGCAGGTTAGATTTGATTTATGGTAAATCTTTTTGTCTTCTTTTAAATCATTGTACAGTGGAATTATAAAGGCATTTAATATAGGCATTGCATGTGTTGCAGTTGTCTGAGATGAAAATTTGATTGCATCTATTTGTAAATATCTGTGTTTGGGACATCTATAAACACTACCTTTCATTTATTGGGTGTCAGCTTTTAACAACTGATGGAATATCCTAGATTCTCTTGGGGCCTATTCTGGAACGGTATAGTTAGTAGGTCAATTGGGTTTGTTAAAATTGACGGAGAAACTGTGAATTATAATCTCTGGGATCCTTCTTCCCAGAGTTTCTAACAGATTGTAGCAGTATTTTATTACAATTAGACTGTATAAATATGAAGATATATTAATTTACTGGAAAACTTGTACATGACTAGTAAGTAAGAACATGGAGAATGGAAACTGATTCTGTTTCTTCGTTAGTTATTCCCCTCCCTTAAAAGTTGGAATTCCAGCATCACTAGAAATTGTCAATTTCATTTTTAAGTTGTAAACATCTCTATAACCTTATCACTTATGAAAGGTCCTTTTTGTCTAAAAAATCTTTTCCAACGAGATGTATTTTGCTTTTTTCTTTTGAAAATTAAAGATTTCATTGATTAGAGATAATTACAGCTGGAATACAAAAGGATAATCCAAAAAGTCTAGATTACGAAGAGTAATGGTTCCTAGTAATCGTCTAACATAAACAGACTAAGATATAGCTTGAGATTCATCCAGCATCCTATATTCAGGTGTTTTTTCTTTTTCTATGATGTTTTAAGGAAGGAGATGCTGCTCTTGGAAATGGTGGCCTTGCACGTCTTTCAGCTTGTCAAATGGATTCTCTAGCAACATTGGATTATCCTGCATGGGGGTACTTTTCTATTGTGTTTCCGTCATGAGATTGTTATGCAATGGAAGAAATGTCAGATGTTTAAGATATATTTATTCTATAAATCATACAAAGTGTCAAGGTTTATTTTCATCATTGATAATCTATAAGAAAATACTAGTTATTTTCTTGGGTAGAAAAGAATATACTCTTTCAAGTGCTTACTTGTCTATAAACTTTCCATTATTTGTTATAAATAAGAGCCAGTAGCACCGAAGGGTACTTGATCTTCAGGGAAGCTAGACTGACTTAAAGGCTAACAATGACTTCATCGAGCATGCTTGTAACACCCAAATACCCCCTGGGAGGATACATGGATGCCACCCAAGACAGAACAGACAAAACCAAATATCACATTCGTACTAAATTCCTTTAATATTCTAACCCCTAATGTGGGGCATTACAATGCTTCTCTGTGAAATGAGTTCACGGAGCTACATTACTTGTATTATCATTTAACTTCCACTTTGCATTTTCAATTACAATAATGCAGATTTTAGTAGGAGATAGTATCACTACTTAGTGCAGATAAACATTGGGGACTTTTGCTGCTAATGGCTATTGTCTATCTCCATGGAAATCCTAATGTCATAGTAATGGGACTTTGAGCCTAATTGTTAACTTCTTATACCAGTCCTGAAGTAGAAAACATTTTATGGCTTAAAGCCCCAAAGGTTTTATTACTTTTGCTTTTTAATGTATAAATTGGGGGGGTGTATGGAAATATGCTTTAGAATTCAAGGGAATGGGCTTTAAAGTAAATAGCAAAAGTTATTGAAGTTTATAGATGTTCAAAAAATTTTAACCCTTTCTCGCAATTGTGTATTAAAACTAAAACCAAATAAATCAGTACAAGGTCTTGAAAAATTTGTCTCAGTCTGATGTGGCAAAATGTATGATTACAACATCCAACAGGTGCTATTCATTATATGTTGCACATCATATTAGTATGTATAATTTTGTTTGGACCTAAACAAGTTAGACTACTTCCTTGTTGACAAAGTTTTGGTAAGAATTCGGAAAATTTGTGAAGCTTTAAGATCTGTTAAATGGTTATTCTCCATTCCAAGAGTCTCATTTTTACATGTGCAGCTATGGACTACGCTACCAATATGGGCTGTTCCGCCAGGTCATATTGGATGGTTATCAACATGAACAACCTGATTACTGGTTGAACTTTGGAAATCCTTGGGAGATAGAACGAATCCATGTAACTTATCCTGTGAAGGTTTGGAAGGATTACTTGTTCCCTTATTAGAAAAATTTTGGTTCTTCATTTGACATTGGGTTCTGTGATGCTGTCCTAAACTTTTTATCCAGTCTCAAACTATTTATCTTGGATTGATTAGTTCTATGGAACTGTTGAAGAGGTAGACTTCAATGGAGGAAAACAAAAGGTTTGGGTTCCTGGAGAAACAGTAAGTTGTGTATGCCTTTCTTTAATGTTTCACTTGGTCATTCATTAGTCATTGATTTAATTGCTTTTACTTTTTTAGCATCTTTACAAGACATGAAAAAAATCAAGTACAAGTTTGATGAGCATCCAGAAATTTTACTAAATAAATTGTATTTGAACTCCTAGGTGGAAGCAGTAGCTTACGACAATCCTATCCCTGGTTATGGAACAAGGAACACAATTACTCTTCGCCTCTGGGCTGCTAAACCAAGTGATCAAAACAATATGGTAACTTCTACTAAAGATGAATAACACTCATTTAGGAAAGCATGTTGAGATTTATATGCCTAATTAAAAGATATTTACACATTTATTGTACTGAAGGAGTTATGTGGAAGAACTACTATCTAAAAGACGATAAGGTTCTGTGTCCACCAATAAAAACACAGTTAATGAACTTAGCTGGCTTTGGTGGGTCTGATTATTTCTTGAGATATTCTGTAACAACTATTGCCTCTTTTTACAAATTCAATAATCTGGTTCTTAAAGGAGCCTAATCAGCTTCATGTATAGGTTTGTTGCATGCCTCATCCCTCTTTTTGTCACCTCACCTGTTCATGGCCTTGTTGTTTTACGTTAAATCACCTGATATCCCACTTTGAACTTTTTTTAAAAAATAAATATTGTACAATGTATGGAAGGTGTTTGGCTTTGCTAAGATAAATTGGACACTTTTGGTTTAGGTAAATGGACGACCAGGTTATAGATATACAATGCCTTCTTGAAACTTTTAAGCCTTTCCTGAAGGAAATCCTCTTTTTTAGGAGTCTTATAACACAGGTGACTATATCAATGCTGTTGTCGATAGACAGAGGGCAGAAACTATTAGTAGTGTTCTATACCCTGATGATCGATCGTATCAGGTAAGGCTGTTCCTTCTTCAGAGATGGTCTATTTGTCAATTAAATAGGAATAGTTCATGAATCTACATTAATTATTAATGATTAGGTAGTCCTTCTTAATGGCCTATCCATTTGTTGCAATTCATAATTCTCAAGTGCTCTTTCCCAGGGAAAGGAACTACGCTTGAAACAACAGTACTTTTTTGTCTCAGCATCACTGCAAGACATAATAAGGAGGTATAAAGACACTCACAATAACTTTGATGACTTCCCAGATAAGGTATCCAATCTTAATAAATTACTTGTATATCAGTGTGTCCAATCACTCACACAACCAATTAAAGGGAAATAAATCTTAAAAACAACTAATACAGAAATAAAATTTAATGCATTTGTGCACACAACCCGAGACAAAAACACGTATAGAGGGAGAGAGCGTCACTATGTAGAATCAATTCCTATATGTTGGCTTTTCACCATAAAAAGTGGCAAAACTAAGGCTTGTGTTAAAGATTGCATAGTATGGAGTATATTCCAAAAAACAAAATAATTTTTGATATTGATAACAATATCTGGTGCAATTCCTGCGCACATGTAGTTATTACATATGAGATGCTCCGAGGAAAATGGAAAGCACTTACTCACAACTAAGACATCCTTGGAGAATAAATGTAGATGGTGAGTTCTGGGTATTTCACTAACTTTGTACATGTTCTTCTGATTCATGTAGGTTGCTTTGCAGCTAAATGATACTCAGCCATCTCTAGTAATTGCAGAGCTCATGAGAGTGCTTGTTGATGAAGAGAATTTGGTTTGGAGTAAAGCATGGGACATTGTTTGCAAGGTTTTCTCTTTCACAACTCACACGGTGTCACGTGATAATCTGGAGAAAGTCCCTGTTGATCTACTGGGCAGTCTTCTTCCTCGCCATTTACAAGTGTGTTATAGTATATGCTTTCCAATGCAATTTCTCTAGAATAATATAGTTTCATCATTTTGGTGGTTTAGTATTGGTCCATGGTATATAACTGGTTCTGAAGGTATATTAGATAATAACATGTTTAATAAAGTATTCTTATTCTAGTTAAGTTCAATTCTGCAGTAACTATTGAGAATTCAGAAACAAGGTTGGATAATAGATGTTCTGAATTACCTTGAGCCACCTTTGGCAGACAAGGCCTAACTGCAGGACAGCAGGACTGATTTGTGAATCAGCTATGATGTTTACCATCAATTTCTGTTTATAAATTCCCATCAACAATTTGCAAGATTTTAATGCATGAAACTGTTATCCATCGTGGAATTTAACAAAAAAATTTGTTCTTTCATATTATTATTTTTCAGATTATATACGACATAAACTTCAAATTCATGGATGATTTGAAGAAGAAAATCGGTACAGACTATGATCGACTTTCTAGGATGTCAGTTGTTGAGGAAGGTGCTGTTAAGGTGTGAAAAACTACTTTTCTTTGTTGGCAATCAAAATCCAAATGGCTCTTCTTCTTCTTCTTTGTTTATCAGGGTCATGATGTGTACATTTAATTTTCATGGCTTAAAAATTTTCCATTTCTCTCAATAAACCCATTATTTTCCTCAAGGGTTGTTCTAAATGCTTTTGATCTTTTATTTTGGCTCTCATTTCTGCATTAAATATTGCACTTATGAAATTAATCTTTTATGGACTTGATATTTTCCAAGTACGGTTTGGCTTTATACTTTCTTGCAAGCAAATGGATTTACATATTGATTATGGGAGTATCAATTATTAATTTGTACCCCTAACATTGCTAAACATTACTCTGCATCTCTTATTTAAGGGAAAAAAAGAAAAAACTTTTGGCTTCACATATGACCTAAATCTTGAAAACATATGGACTGCTCTATATTTGAAATGATGGGGATGTTAGAAAGATGAATATTCCTTCAATATCCAAATTATGAATTGCTTCTACCAGGGGCATGCTTTTGTATGACCTGGATAGGATTTGTGTTTGAAAATGATTATCTATTTCCTCTCTCTCTTTTCTCATTCTCTCTCCCATCATAGATATTCTATTACTTTTGCAACTGGATATATTCAATCTTTTGCATTTTATTTGCAAAAGGAAAACATTTCCTCTTTAAGTTGTTTGAACAGTTATTAATTTTTGTAACCTTTCTGTGCACTATATGAAATGTAATTTTGTACCTGCTGTATGACAGAGCATTCGAATGGCAAACCTGTCAATTGTTTGCGCACATACTGTGAATGGTGTTTCCAGAGTACATTGGGAGTTGTTAAAAACAAGAATATTCAAGGTAGTTCTAGCTATCATTTTCACTTGTATTTGTGATAATTTATGGCAAAATTTGTCTCTTCTCCAAGTACATTTTAAACTTTCTAGCATGTCTTTGCAGGACTTCTATGAGCTATGGCCTCACAAGTTCCACTACAAGACAAATGGAGTGACCCAGGTTGAAATAAATTATGCTACAAAATATTTTCTTCTCACAATTTCTATTGTAGGTGATATGGTGTACCATATCAAGCTGCAGTATGCTTGTCACTTTCTTTATGGAATCAGGGCCAGTAATGAACCAGAACTGGTTATTTCTGATTCTATGCCTTATAAATATGCTTAGAACAGCTGCTCTAAGTCTGATTTCATAACGAAGTCCCAAGTAAATGGAACTTGTGACAATCTTATTCGTAATTTAAACCAGCCAGTTCTGGAAGCTTTCTCAGGGGCAGCACTGCCCAGCCTGCCCTGTGTGGCTCCAACTTGATTTTAGTTATATGACCTGCGGTTCTGTGCCTCCTATATTGAGATAGTACTTCTTGTTCCCATTCTTCGGCCTAGCCATTGCTTTTAGTGGACCTGATATGGGACGATTTCTCTATGATACGACTTGACAAAACAAATTATACTAACTGCAGCTGACTTTACTCATTTGCTTTTGTTGATTTATCGGTTCAATCTCCTTTGCTTCTCAACTTGAGAATGGAAAGAAGTACTTGTTTCCTTTTGAACTTCTACCATCGAGAGCTGTTCATTGGTTGCAACATTTGCATTTTCAACACTATTTAAGGCAACACTAACCTCATAAAATTTGCCTCCACTCATGTTAAATTTTAACTCCATCCCTCAGCTTTCTTAATGTGGAAGATAAAATTGTCAACAGCCCCCAATATACTCTGATCATTGTCTTTTTTGGTTCAACATATGCAAATTTTTTCTTTTTTTTGAAAATAACATCTGCAAACTTTTGCTATCACACATAATTGGTGTCATCAGCAACTCTAAGTTCTTTGATCCATTATTTTGTTGTCTCAGCGTCGTTGGATTGTAGTAAGCAACCCCAACTTGTGTTCTCTTATCTCAAAATGGCTCGGAACAGAAGCTTGGATTCGTGAGGTGGACTTATTAGCGGGCCTGCGAGAACATGCAGCAGATGCTGAACTATACCGAGAATGGAAGACGGTAAGTCTTGTTAGTATAATGCTGTTTCTTTGGAAACAATTGTAAGGTTAAAGTGGTAAGGCTAGGTGTTCTTGTCATTTTACCCCTGTAGGTCAGGATGGTTAACAAAATGAGGCTTGCAGAATATATTGAAGCAATGAGTGGGATTAAGGTTTGTCATGAAAACATCATCAGAAAATCTCAACTTTCTTGTCCATGTCCCCTTGTTACTTCTTCAGTGTATGTCTTGGAATTATCTTACGAAAGCAGTACATTTGTACTTACAGGTCAATGTCAATGCAATGTTTGATGTTCAGATAAAGCGAATTCATGAGTACAAAAGACAGTTTCTCAATATACTTGGGATCATCCACCGATACGACTGTATCAAGGTGAATGGGAAATAACACAGTAGAAGAGCTTATTGTGTTTGATGAAGAGCCATCTACCATACTTTCAGCTAGACTTGTCTAAGTGAAATTATTTAATATTCTTCCATGGTTTCTTTTGTTGTTATTACCTCTAGCTGGGTCTGAGTCAGCAGGATGATATGAGCTATATTAATTATTATTACTAAAATGGTACCCCACGCAAATTATATTTACATTGGACAGTTAACATTCTGATTCTGAGCACCGTGCTTTCCAAGTTAGGTAACATGTCTGTTTCCTTGAAACAAATATATGTTGCTCTTATTAATCTCATGTTGCAGAACATGGAAAAGAATGATAGGAGAAAAGTTGTCCCTCGTGTCTGCATAATTGGAGGAAAAGCTGCTCCTGGTTATGAAATTGCAAAAAAGGTTATCAAACTTTGCCACGCTGTAGCCAGCAAAATTAACAATGACCCTGATGTTGGAGATCTTTTAAAGCTGGTAAGAGTTCTGTCTGTGCACATATTCAATGAGTTCAATTTTGCTTTTCTAACAGTGACTATTGGGAGTTATATCGCTGGCATCGGGTTTGCACTTGGTATTGCTAGGCCTAATCAAACAATAATCAGTTTGAGCACTGAAAATATAGATCCGATAGGCAATTCCCATGTTCTCCATCCTTTGTCTTCATTCTTGTGTTCTTTCATTGCAGGTCTTTATCCCTGATTATAATGTCTCTGTTGCTGAGTTGGTGATACCAGGTGCTGATCTTTCACAACACATAAGGTCTGTATCGTGTTACACAGGATTTCACAGTAGGACAAAACTTCACTTGAATGTGTCACCTTCCAATAAAACAGTGAATAACTGATATGCTTCAAGCTAAATGAACTGAGAATATGTGGGTTGTGAAATCATGAAGATTTTTTACCATATACATTACTGGAGCTTAAGACATGATGTTATGGTTATGAAGTTGTGAAAAAATTTGCTGCAAGTTTCTATCCACTATCAAAGTAATTATCTACAATTATGTTGGCCAGTGTATGGACAACTATCCTTTTGGTGGCTCGATACCTTAGGTTGGCAGTTGAAATCAACTTCCTTCTTCTTCAGTGAAATGTAGTGCTAGTATTATATGTCAAAAGAGAGGGGGTCATGGTCTCATAGTTTCTAGAACAAAACACAGCATCCATGTTTTTCAGTCCAATTGGACTTTTCATATATGTTTAAACACTAGCTTGCTTAATGTTATGTCCTATGATTCTTGTGCAGCACAGCAGGCCACGAGGCATCAGGAACTGGTATTATGAAATTTTTGATGAATGGATGTTTACTTCTAGCTACAGCAGATGGTTCAACTGTTGAAATAATGGAAGAATTAGGGTCAGAGAACATGGTAAGTCATGTGATTTTCAAGGATAGTGTCTGAGCTGAAACTCATGTCCAATCTCCTGTGCTGTTCTCATATATGGACTAGTCACTAAATGGTTTATAGAAATAGGATGACTGGGAGAATTAATTAACAAAATTGTGCTGCTGGAAATTCCCTATTTTGACTTGGTTGAGCGTACTATTGTGGGTTTCTCCATGGTGGTAAGTTTTAATGGACTTCTAGAAGATGGTCATGATTTTTGTAACCCGAATATCAACACTGATCAAGCTTTTAACTGCCTTCATGATTTATTGGTGCATCTTCTAGCAATATTTCAGAATTGCTTTCTGACACTCTACAATTTCTAGTTCTTGTTTGGTGCAAAACTACATGAAGTTCCAGTTTTGCGTGAGGAAGGTCAAAACCTTAAAGTGCCTCTTCAATTTGCTCGTGTCGTAAGGTAAGGAGATGAGCAGGGGAAAAAATATAACCCAATGCTCAAGTGAAATTTTGTCTGTTAACTAAATATCATTTTATCTTCGAAGTATCTTTCTCATATCAAGAAAGTATATATTGTTTTGGTCATTTTCTTGATCTGCTAACTATTTTGATGAGCAAATTGAAGTCCTAGTTTCAATCTTTGTTTTGAGAAAGGGTAAAAATTGAAACCATGAGGACTTGTTAGTTTGTATTGCTTACAGAAATGCTTTATATTTTAAACGTGTGATGGTGCACGAAGGACAAGAGTTTTGCAAAGATAAAAAAGGAGACATTTCTTAAATGTGATGATTGGTGTTGTCTACCATGCTATAAACTGCAGGATGGTTCGAGATGGGTATTTTGGTTTCCAAGAGCATTTCAAGTCACTATGTGACTCGGTGGAGAGTGGGAATGACTTCTACCTCGTGGGCTATGATTTTGAGAGTTATCTAGAGGCACAGGTGCTTATTACAGTTGTTGGTTGTGGGATGTTGTTAATAAGTAGAGAGATATTTGACAGTGTACATTAATAATAATAAATGCAGGCTGCAGCGGATAAAGCATTTGTTGATGAAGAGAAATGGTGTCGGATGAGCATCCTCAGTACTGCTGGAGCTGCGAGATTCAGCAGTGATAGAACAATGGAAGAATATGCAGAGAAGACTTGGGGAATCAAGCCCTGTAGATGCCCTTTCTGATACACATTCACATTTCACAACATTATTATTATTAACTAATACTAATAATGGGGAATATCATAGCCCAGTGCAATGCAATGATATGAGATATCGATCTTATATGAGTCGTCAGTTCTCGTTATCATTTCCTTTCCATATTGAATGATAAACAGTTTGTCAGTAGATGAAAATAAATGATACAGTTTACTTTTCATTCCCTAAATTCAAAAATATCTTGGAAAAAAAAAGAGAGAATACAATAAGAATCTATTACTGGCTTAATTCGTCAGACTCAAGGGAAGGGATTCAACTCAAGTAAGTAACAACAGATATTCAATTCTTATTCAACTTCCGCTAGAGAAACAAAAGCCTTTTCTCTCATCTCCGTTTGTATTCTATTGTATTGACCTCCTGACTCAGCTTCAGAATCAGAGAAATGAGGTCGCTTGTTTACTTTTTACTTCTAATTCCTGCCATTTCATGGTCCTCGTTGAGCTTCGCATCTAATTCTCACCATCAATGGTCCGATCGCCTGCAACTGATCGGACAAGTGCAGGAGTCCAAGCTTAAAGTCGCTCAATTAGGTATACATCTTCAGTTTCCCCCTAAATTAACCAACTAATGCTTCGATTGTCATCAGTAACCTTTGGAAAGACTTGGAGTAGAATCACAAGTGGACCGTAATGTGCAGAATCAGTTCTCGAAGAGATCGCCGAGAATCTGACTGCGAGAAATCACCATCTCGCTGAGCTTGAGAAACGGATTGAGGAGATGGACGCAAGAATAAAGGACCTCCGGTCTTCTTTCTCAAACTTTAAGGTTATTTGGCTTCATTGAGTTTACTTAATTGTCTTTTTTATCCATCAGATTTCAGATTTCTATTATCTGTCTGACCTATTTTCTGTAACGTGAATGTTATCCTTCCATACGTATTTGCGTGTTAACTTCAAACATTTTAACAGGCCGAGCCGTTGCCTTCTGGAGAAAAGATTCGTGAACTTGCGGACGAGGTTTGCTTTGCTTTGTTTACGCCCCAATTTCATGTTCTTTCGATTGTTGTCGTCTTGAGTATGATATTGTTAAGCAAGCGACGAGGTATATTTTGCTTCCTTTGTTGCTTGATTTGACCGATTGGAACAGTAGCTTCACAATGTATAGGTACGAGATTTGTGGGCTGTTCTGAGAAAGAACAACTTTGAGCTGCATGTTTTAGAATCTAAAGCAATGGAAGCTGAGGAGAAATTAGAGATGGAAACTTCCCGGGTTGAGCAGGTTAATAACTTTAACATTTTTCTTTTCTTATAAATGTTTGTAGATAGTGACAGAGGCCTGTCTAGTTGGTTATATTAAATGTTTTCGGTGGAGGATCTTTGAAGATTTCTGTTATGGTAAGTGGATGGTCTGTTTTTCATGAGCTTTGCATTTAGTATTATAAGCCAATTGCTACTTCATTCTTATCTTTCCCACATTTAGAAGATTCAAAATTATCTGAGCGTTGTCTTATGGCCATTTCAATATCGTCTTCCCAAGTTGGCTTTGCGAATTCCATAGATCCCACGAAACTGAAAAGGAAGTAGATGGGACCTTAAGAAATGATGGTGCAGGACGCCCTTTTACAATCTAATAGAATTAATTATATTTCATGCAAAAAGTGGGTTGTATTTTTTCTTTCCTTAAATCCTTGATGTACTATGTGCTTAAGCTAGTATCAAACTTTTCATTGAGGAAGATGCATTACCCAGTGAAATTCTATTTTGCTGCTTCCAGATGGCTGACATTGTCGCAGAACAGTGGATCCAAATTCGACAGTTTGAGCAAGCTCTGCAACTCAATGTACTATTATACAAAGCCATAAATGTCTTACCGTTGGTAGAACTAACAGTTGTTGACTTTTTCTTATTGCTGGTCAAATGAGCTTCTAATATTGAGAGCCTCTTTCAATAGTTGCAAGTATTGAAGGACCTAAGGCAAGCCAATCGCGAAAAATGCATATTTTTTAAGGTGATACAGAGATACACTCTGCTATACTTTGATCAAATTTGTTTAGCATAGTAAAATTTTTTCATGATTCTTATCTTTGCACTGGGGTAAATAGCAATGCAAGTTTAAAACTTATACACATTGTTCTGACTGAATTCAATGCATTAGTGTATTTTGCAGGTTATGACTGATCTTTATGGAAAACATATTCGGAACGCGATTGACCTGTTGGATTCACTTCTGTCAGAGAAAGGATCTTCCAACCTAATCCAATCTCTAGATAAGGTGAACAGATTCTATCAAGCAGTAAAAGTGTTCCACCATAAGGTTTGTGAACATTTTCTTATGGAAAAAGATACGGGGCCATTATTTTGATAGTTCTCGTGGATATCATAGTCAACAGTCTCAGTTATCCCTGCACACTTTAAATTATTTGTGAGGTGTGCTAGGAGATTTTAAATAATATTAGCCATGATGGTTATATAAATCACCAAAATGATGGTCATGTAGCTAACAAGTTTTCTTATTATGTACAATTTTAGTTGGACTAGTTCTTAACCCCGTGCTATGCTTGTAATCAATGCATATGGGTGATTTTTCCCATAAAGCCCCATATTTTAGGCGTGCAAATAGATCATTGTACAGTGTTGTTCAATTTGAGGGCTTATCATCTTCAATGCAGTTGCAAGGTATTGTCAAACAAGAAATGGAAAGTCACAGAGTCACTGCGTGTCTTGCCAATAAAGAAGTAGTGTTTTTTGTGGTATGTTGCTCTATTATTGTTACTTTCTACCACCTCTTTCTCTGATATTTAGTCTTTCATCTCATTTTCTGTTATAAATTTTTAAATTTCAGGCTTCTGCTTTGATCATCTTTCCAGTACTGAGTGCTTGGACGTTGCTCACATCACAATGGAGATAGTAAAGAACATTTTTTGTCTTTAAGAGGGTAATATTCTATTTCCTTTTTTGTCTTAAACGTGATACAATGCTGCATCTGGGGAAAAAAGTTTGCCGTGTAAAATTGCAGCCTCGTCTTTGTGTCGGATGGATAAATGGCAGCAGTCGAGTTCGATGTGGAAATACTCTTAACGTCCCCGTGCAGCTACTCGAGATCCAAATCAATCATGATGTACTGATTATCTTTATTTTCCGCTTTTTGATCTAAAGGTACCCTATCAGAGCCAAACATTCCTACATTGCCCAAACCCCCACACTAGGATTTGAAACCCCAACCTAGCGGAGGAATTTAACCGTATGGCACGAACGGGATTACATACACGATATTCGCACGGAACGATTCCATCGAGAAGCAATATTCTCCTACTGATGGTGTAGGGTTGGCAATTTTGGTTCGGGTTGGACTTGTAGATCGGCTAGAATCTCAAAACCTTTTTAAAATAATGTTATTTTGGTTTGTAAATTTAAGATCAAAACGATGTTAATTTTAAGAAGTAAATTAAAATAATTCCGTTTTAGATAAAGCTATGCAATGGGTTTAGTCTAAAGTCCTTTACAAGCGGCCTCCAAGTCTGATATTTTTTTTGCCTGAAGTCCATTTGCCTGACCCATCAGACCGCTCAGCCTGATTTGCTCAGCTTGCCACTCCGTCATAGTCGGCCTAAGCTGTGAAAATTATGAATTCAAAGAAATAAGAAACCATGAACATAGAGAGATTACAAATCAGAATCCATAGAATTAACCATGATCCTGGAGAACTCAGAAATCATGAGCCTCGACAAAGAGCATTAAGATTGGGTCTAATTCAAAAATAGTTATCTCAACACCAATACAACTTTTCATCGCAAGCATTGGTTTGCAGTAGTCACCACAATAACACTGGTCCTGGAAGAGAGGACGGAGATGATGAAAGCAGGAGATAAAGGAATCTTTGAAAGATGATGTAGAAAAATGAACAGAGAAGAAAAGTTTGGCAGAGAAATTGAGATAAAAATGAACAGAGGAGAGAATAAAAAATTGAATTGTCATCCATAATATCCTTTGCTTTATTTTATTTTTTACTTTTTCACCTATCCTCATATTCAGAGCAATCTAATTGACAAGAAAAGGAAGATACGATATTTTAGTAATTTGATGTCGGTGACCTTTGTGGGTACTCTAATTACTAATTAAACGACTCTGACGGAGAAGTTTTTAGGAATTAGAATTACATCAGCTTATCAAGGCCATGCTCAACACACCTATCTATGGAACTGCAAAATCACCTTAGAGGAACAAACAAAAGGTCACCGAATGGAAGACACAACCTGGGAACAGAGAACGCAAGCCCTAACACACATCTTAACCAGTCCCACAACCTCCCCATCTCTACACTCTCAGTTCTTCATCGCCACACAAATCCCATGTTACCTCCACTGGGATTACCCACCCATTTTGTGCACCAAAGATTCCACCGTTTTTCCTTCTCTGAATCTGAGGTGGGGCTTTTCCCTCTTTCTCAAAAGGCTGCGCAGATTTGGGCTCCCTCAGACTTCTTGGAGGTCCAGGTGCCCTTACCAACAGCCACCACCATTGATTCTTGCCAAAGGATTGGAGGAAGCTCAGTGGGGTGATGAGCAAAGAAGAGACTATGTTAGGAAGAGACTGAAAAGGAAACGAGTGTACCCTAATGTTCATCCGTTGATTCCGATTCTAGTTCCCAATCTCTTCTTGTTTTCGCTTCTGCTCTTGAACCCATTTCCTGAGTTCGATTCATAGGAAATGTAACTTTACTTTCATTTCTCTGATGTTGCTTTCATCAATTGGATTCGAACTGTTTTCACTAAATCTTTACCTGTTTTATAAATTATAATCTTTATTCTCTCTTCGCCTTTCTAGTTGTTGTGATTGTTTAACAGGAACATGTCTATCCGGAGATTAACAGCAAGTCCCGTTGGTATTTCAAATATCTCATTTTAGAGATATCCCTGTGTATGGCTTGTTTGAGTTGTGATATGATCACCTTTTAATTGCTCTCCTTAAAACGTTTATACAAATATAATTTCATAGAAATCGAAAATGAGACTGGAAATGGAACCTCCTCGACCTTTACCAATGTTTTTACGTTCTCTACATACTTCCAGCCTATAGGATACTATAGCCTAAACAAAACGAAAGTTCAACCCAGTTTTTGAATAAATACAACTTGATAGAAGAAAGAATAAAGAGCTTTGGTATAGTATTTGTAGGACCCGACCGAGGCTTGGAGTTTTTATTAGACCCATTTCCTTCATCTTGCCACACTTGCCATAATAATTACATTAAAAAAAAGGGAAATGGGAATGTTTTCTCAACTACCTGTAGGAATTCCTGAAGGTGTGTCTTCAGGAGTCTCATCTGCAGGAGGACTTATTGGAAAATTTGCGTTGCTTGTTGCTGGATTGTTAACACCTGATAAAACAAAACCAAAAGTGACATTTAATCTTATACTGTATCAATCTGCTTGTTTTAAAGTATGAGATGGAAATAACTAGTGGGTTTTGCACATCATAAGCTCCTGGGAGTTTGGTTAATGTTGTTCATGGTTAGAATTTCATTATCTATTTATGCTTTAATTAGATTTCTGGATTTGGGAATCATATCCGAGGTATTCTCCTATTGTTCAATTATATTCCTTTCTCTTCATCTCCTGTCGATGATTTGCTTTTTCCTCTGCTTCTTGTTTAAGGGATCCATCCATCGATTATCGGGGGTTGCATGTTTCTGTTTTAGTTTATCTAAGGTCTCAGGGTGACTGTCTTTTCTCTTTATGAGTTTCCATTGTTTCTCTTCTTCCTTAACTTTTCTGCTATTGTTTAGCATTGGATTTGATTCTCTCGCCCTAATCTTCAATTTAGGGTAAAATCATCTTGTTCTTGAGGCGATTAAGGTATTGTACTTTGTTGATGTTATCCCTTTTGTTTTCAAGTAATTTCCTACTTTAATCTTTCAACTTAGCTCGCCAATGCCGAATTGATAACCTCAATTTCAACTTGCTTCTTTTGCTCCGAGGAAGGATCTCTTGGGATATCTTCTTTTGTATCCATTCTTTTTTAATACCATCTAGTGAGCTCGTTTAATTTTATAGGCATTTATTGTCTGTATCTTTCTTCTTCGTTTTTTTATGGCCACGTCCTGCGATCCAGATGGTTTACAAGAGAAAAAAGCTAAGAGGCTTTACAAGGGCAGGATCCAACAATAGTGAGCAAAAGGAATCTGATGGGATGCATGAATAAAATGTGAGAATAGAGGCTGAGGTGGCATGTTCTGTGTGCTGTGCGTGATCACTGAGGAGTGTTGTGACGATTGTTGAGTCTATTACGCTGTAGGTAGAGTCCAATTGTTGAGAAGTTGTTATATTGTGTCAAGTTGTTATGCCAGATAAGGCTGAATTTGTTATGCGTCATGTATAAGAGCACAGGAAAGAGAGAAGAGAGAGGTAGAGAAGATTGATGAAATGTTTTGATGAGTAAGAAGTAAGGCAGACTTCACAAAACTGCTAGTGTCATCAATTCTTCTTATCAATATAAATTCTCGTTTCCTTATAATCTTGTCCTTTACAGTCTAATATCACAATGCTTTATCTTTCACTTTTTTTCTACGTCAGTGTTCTATCAAATTTGGTATCAGAGCATCACAATCCTCCTATGATAATCTGACCACATCAACATGGAATCAACATACCCTAAAACGCGGATGGAAACGCAGGTAGAGCAATTAGAAGAAGATTTAAAAGGTGTGAATGCCAGCTTTGCTCTCGTTATAGCCCAACTACAAGAAACCCAAACCAGCCTACAACTTCTTTTACAAAACCAAGTTAACCAACAACAACAACCTCGAGATTCAAGCACTTTCAAAACCCAAACACCCAACAAAACTGAACCAGAAACAAATACCCAAGCCAACAGCATAAACCCCATTGACCCACGAAACCAAACCCTTGATATGGCTGAAAAAGTGTTGGGAAAAGACAAATACTCAAGAAAGTTAGAGCTTCTGGTGTTCGATGGTGAAGGAGAAGATTCATGGATTTTTCGAGCTGAACGATACTTTGCTATCAATCGGTTGACTGAGAGTGACAAGTTAGAGGCAGCGGGCGTGTGTTTTGAGGGTGAAGCGCAGACATGGTTACGTTTTGAGGAACGTAACAAGTCATTTTCTTCATGGGAAGAACTAAAGGACCAGATATTGCAACGTTTTGCAGGACTACATGATGGGACTTTACTCCATCGATTTTTTGTTGTGAGACAGGAAGGAACGGTGGCAGAATATCGTGTTCAATTCGAGTACTTGGCATCATCTGTGGGAGCTTTAGAAGAGGAAACAATGGCTGCTGTCTTTGTAAATGGATTGCAAGAGAAAATTAAGGCT
The DNA here is from genome assembly GCA_026413575.1 of Erythroxylum carthagenense. Classification (NCBI taxonomy): domain Eukaryota; kingdom Viridiplantae; phylum Streptophyta; class Magnoliopsida; order Malpighiales; family Erythroxylaceae; genus Erythroxylum; species Erythroxylum carthagenense. Next base: position 45,114,392 of record JANZLD010000002.1, read on the forward strand.
GAATTATTAGTCTTGAACCCACGATCATTAAAAGAAATCATAGATATGGCGGGCCGAATTGAACGAAAGAATCAAATCTTAGTTCTAGCTCCAAACTCCAAAGCCCACAAAGAAACTCCTTCAATCCAATATAAAAATGATAACAAAACTATCTCATGGACCCCAAATAAAAATGACAACCCATCAACAAACAAAACACCTCAGCTAGTTATGACATTCAACCCACCTCACAAACAAAACACACTAGAAACCACTAAAATACTAGCTTTACCTGCACCACCAAAATTTCGAAAATTAACCCCTGCCAAGGCTTAAACTAAATGAGTTTAAGGCTTATGTTTCCGTTGTGATGAGAAATGGCACTTTGGCCATTGTTGTCCGCAGTGAGAACTAAATGTGTTGCTAGTCAGTGAAGGTGATGAAGATGAAGGACCAAAGGAGGAAGGAGTAATGTGGATCTCTCTTTAAATTCGGTGGTTGGATTGTTAGAACCTAAAACCCTGAAATTGAGAGGTGAAGTACATGGCTTAAAGGTTGTAGTGCTCATCGATTGTGGGGCTACCCACAACTTCATCTCCACTAGTCTAGTGGAAACTCTTCAAATTCCCATTCATGAGACTTCCTAATATGGAGTTGTGATTGGGTCGGGGAAACAATTGAAGGGTATGGGGTGTGTAAAGAGGTGGTTCTTAGGTTGCAAGAATTGACTATTGTAGAAGATTTTCTTCCTTTACCCTTGGGGAGTACCGATTTGATTTTGGGACTAAAGTGGTTATCCACTCTGGGAGAAACCAGGGATGATTAGAAAAAGCTCACTATGACTTTTGAGGTAGGGGGTCAAACTGTTCAACTTAAGGGAGACCCAAGCCTTACTAAGGCCTTGGTTTCCTTGAAGATCATGGCTAAGGAATTACAACAAGAGAAATCGGGGCTGATGTTGGAGTTAATGCATATAGCAGTCCAAAGTAACACTGCTAGGGACTGTGATGATCTGAGAGTCAAAGAAGTACTGCAAGAATTTAAGGTTGTTTTTGAGAGCCCGAAGGGATTACCTCCAGTGCGTGGTAATGAACATGCACTTTTTTTAAAAGAAGGAGAGCGTCCTGTCAACGTTAGACCATATCGCTATCCTCATTTTCTAAAGGCAGAGATTGAAAAGTTAGTAATAGAAATGTTATCGGCAGGCATTATACGGCCAAGCGTTAGTCCCTTTTCTAGTCCCGTGCTTTAGGTCTATAAGAAAGATGGCAGATGGAGATTTTGTGTGAATTATAGGACATTGAATCGTGTTACGATTCCGGACCGATTCCCAATCTCTAACATCGATGAGTTGATAAACGAGCTTCATAGGGCCAAGTTGTTTACCAAACTAGATCTTAAACCGGGATACCACCAAATTCGTGTCAAGGAGGAGGATGTTCACAAGACTGCCTTTCGCACTCACGACGGCCATTACGAAATTTTAGTGATGCCCTTAGGGTTAACGAATGTCCCGGCAACGTTCCAAGCATTGATGAACAATATATTTCTCCTATTTCTGCGTCGGTACGTGCTCATATTCTTTGATGATATCTTGATTTACAGTTCATCCTTTGATGAACATATGAAGCATTTACGATCTGTTCTAACTGTTTTGAGAGAGCAATGTCTTTATGCAAATGCCAAGAAATGTTGTTTTTGCCAGCTGAAGTAGAGTATCTTAGGCATATTATCTCCGCCCAAGGAGTTGCAGCGGATCCCAATAAAGTCAATATCATGGATCAATGGCCCATGCCTTCTAACCCAAAGGAGTTGCGAGGATTTCTTGGTTTGACAGGGTATTACAGGCGATTTGTGCGCAACTACGGCAAAATTGCTGCTCCACTAACAAGCTTGCTCAAGAAAGACTCCTTTCAGTGGACAGAGGAAGCTTCCGCGGATGTCAACACTTTAAAGCAGTCCATGAAAATTGTGCCAGTGCTCGCTTTACTAGATTTTTCAACGGAATTTATTGTGGAAACTGACGCTTCTGGAATTAGCCTTGGAGTAGTGTTGTCACAAAAAGGGCGGTCAATTGCATTTTACAGCCATGCTTTGCAAGGAATAGCACGTTTTAAATCAATTTATGAACGTGAATTGATGGCAATTGTGATGGCTATTCAAATGTGGAGACACTATTTGGTAGGTCGGCATTTTGTAGTGCGAACGGATCAAAAATCACTGAAATTTTTGTTGGAGCAATGTTTGATTGCTTCTGAATATCAAGGTGGCTTACGAAGATTATGCGATACGATTTTGAGGTTCAATATCGTCCGGGCCCAGAGAATAAAGTGGTGGATGCACTATCTAGAATTCCCCATCATGAAGAACTAATGGCTATTTCAGTACCTTCTTGGATTGATTGGCCCCTTTTGCATAAGGAGATTGCTGCTGATCCCGATCTTTGTGCTATCAAAACAGCCTTGGAGGAGGACCCATTATCTAAACCTAGGTGGTCTCTAGTGCATGGAGTGCTTCACTACCATGGCAAGCTGGTACTTCCTCACTCCTCATCTCTTATTCCACAAATTCTGCAATAATTTCACTGCAGTCCAGTAGTAGGACATGGAGGATTCCTTCACACATTTAAACGCATATCAGGAGAGTTGTTTTGGCACGGTATGCGTGCAGCTATTAAGCATTTTGTCGAAGAATGTCAGGTCTTCCAACAACATAAATATCAGACCCTTTCTCCAGCGGGTTTGTTACGGCCACTTCCCATTCCCCAAACCATATGGGAGGATATTAGCATAGACTTTATAGATGTTCTTCCAAAATCTTATGGGGTTGATTCTATTCGGGTTGTGGTAGATCGGATGAGTAAGTATTCACATTTTGTTCCTCTCAAACATCCTTATATGGCCAAGGTAGTTACTGAGGCGTTCATTGACTGTGATGTGAAATTGCATGGGTTTCCCTGCAGTATTGTCACGGACAGAGATCGAGTTTTCCTTAGTCACTTTTGGGCTGAGTTATTCCATATCCAACGCACTTCCTTTAAGAGGAACATAGCTTATCATCCTCAAACGGATGGACAAAGTGAGGTGGTCAATCGTTGTCTTGAGACATAATTGCGATGTTTTGTTAGCCAACAGCCACGCCAATGGTCTAAGTGGCTTTCATGGGCTGAGTACTCCTATAATACTTCATACCATAAGGCCACTAAGCTTACTCCCTTCAAGATTGTTTATGGGAGAGATCCTCCAACTCTGATACGATATAATCATCGTGACACTACAAATTCCACTCTGGAAACACAGTTGTTACAGCGAGATTTGATGTTGGATGAGCTTAAAAAATAGTTGTTGATTGCTCAAAATCGAATGAAACAAGCTGCCAATAAACATAAGCACGACTTGACTTTTGAAGTAGGGGATTCAGTCTATCTCAAGCTGCGTCCTTATCGACAAAGCTCCTTAGCTTCACATCCTAATGAGAAATTAACACCATGCTATTTCAGACCATTTCCAGTTATTCAACGTGTTGGTAAGGTGGCTTATAAGTTGCAGCTTCCAGACAATGCTGGAATTCACCCAGTATTTCATATTTCGCAATTAAAGAAGGTCGTGGGAAAATCTGATCAAATGTTGCCACTTCCAGCATCTTTTGTTGAGTCAAAAATGACTTTACATATATATGATTTTGATGAATAACACGGAGAAGTAAAAAAGCAGACGCTTAATGAAAAAAAGACGGAGAAGTGAAAAACAGACGAAGTAGAAAAAGCAGACGTAGAATGAAAAAAACAAACGGAGAAGTGAAAAACAGACGAAGTAGAAAAAGCAGACGCAGAATGAAAAATAGACGAAGAATTTAAAAGAAGACACAGAATTCAAAAGCAGACGAAGAATTTAAAAGAAGACACAGAATTCAAAAGCAGACGAAGAATTCAAAAGCAGACGCAGAATTCAAAAGCAGACGCAGAATTCAAAAGCAGATAAAGAAAGAAAAGCAGACACAAGAGTCAGTTCGAGTTAGTTACAGAACTCAACTGATTAACCGTTTCTTTCAAGATTCAAGAAGCAAGAAT
>JANZLD010000002.1:45118539-45128697 GCA_026413575.1 Erythroxylum carthagenense
AATACACAATTCAACCCCCCTTCTCGTGCATTCATATATCGTATTATAAGCATTGTAATAACGTGTGATTCACTTCATCTTTATCTTCTGATATGGAGTGGACAATGGAACCCAAAGAAATTTAGGAGACTCGTGGTCAGGGAGCTGAGCTGGAGTTATTAGTTAAATGGAAGAACCTTCCACCTTTTGAGGCCACATGGGAACCACTTCAGCTTTTAAGAGATGTTTTTCCTAATTTCCACCTTGGGGATAAGGTGAATGTTGAAGGAGGGGGTAATGATGGGCCACGTCCTGCGATCCAGATGGTTTATAAGAGAAAAAAGCTGAGAGGCTTTCCATGAGCAGGATCCAACAATAGTGAGCAAAAGGAATCTGATGGGATGCATGAACAAAATGTGAGAATAGAGGCTAAGGTGGCATGCTCTGTGCTCTGTGCGTGATCACTGAGGAGTGCTGTGACGATTGTTGAGTCTGTTACGCTGTAGGCAGAGTCCAATTGTTGAGAAGTTGTTATTTTGTGTCAAGTTGTTATGCCAGATAAAGTTGAGTTTGTTATGTGTCATTTATAAGAGCACAGGAAAGAGAGAAGAGAGGTAGAGAAAATTGATGAAATGTTTTGATGAGTGAGAAGTAAGGCAGACTTCACAAAACTGCTGGTGTCATCAATTCTTCTTATCAATATAAATTCTCGTTTCCTTAGAATCTTGTCCTTTACAGTCCAATATCACAGTGCTTTATCTTTTACTTTTTTTCTACGTCAGTGTTCTATCATTTTTATTTTCCCCATTTCACCTATTGTATGAGTGGACATTTGAATGTTTCTTAATTTCCTTATAGGGTAAGTTCCAGTTTGCTATAAACTGTGAGCTAAAGTTTATGTGTAGTTTTTTCACTACCATTTTCTCCCTTATTCCTTAGTGATGATCACCTTGAGGAATGCTGGTTCTAGTTTATTGCTTATGAATATCCTACAATTATGCTCCTTCCACACCTCATTCTATACTTATTGATTCCCAAATTAACCATCTCCATATCACCACTGTTGCAAGTTTTTGGCTTTAGTGTCCAGTCAATTAGTTGTTCTATTGCTGTGAGATTATATTGCAAGTTAAACTTTTGTAGTATATATCTCTAGATTTCCAAAGAGTAACTATATATAAACAATAGATGCTTTTTAGTTTTTGGGTGTGTATCATATGAAATACATTTTTTCCCCTTATCTAACTCATTCTATCTAAGGTAGGTAGTTTATTTTTGCAAGCCAACTATATTAGGAATAAGGATGGTAGTCTTGGCTCACGACCCCAAAGGAAGGTGCAAAACGACGTCATTTTGCCAAAACTTTTTTTAAAAAATGAAGACAGGTTAGACCGGTTCAGCCTAATCGGTGGCTCGTCAAGCTATGGGTCGACAACCACGGGCCCGTTGGGCCACCCGGCCTATTGCCATCCCCAATTAGGAAGGACTGTTTAGGGATATGATTCTTAAACCAAAAAAGATTATGCCATTTAATAGCTTGCAAATTTTGTGTAAATAAAGATGCATAAGATGCTATTGAGAACTTCCTTGATATGTCTTTAGTTTAGATACTTTTGTCTTGTTTATCCCAATTTGGGAGATAGTTATAGAACTGATTGTCCTTGGTCAGAGAAGTTACCCTTGCTTTATTAGGCAACATATGTTGATTAGGACTGGAGGTTGGTAAGAAAGAGGTCCGATTCTGCCTAATTATCAAACTATAAGCTAGTTTGTTCACCATTTCCTATTATGTGTTTCATCTCTTTTCCTACTATTCCCCTTAGGTTTAGGATGAATATGGTGGTTTAGGATGAGTTAAAAAGAGGTTTCATTGACCGAAAATTTGCTCCTTTGATGTACTCCTCATGCATCCACTTCAATCGTAAGTTCTTTTTATAATTATGTAATCCTAAAATTCTCTTTGCCATTAGAGCTTTGATTATTGCTTTTAAAGATTTGATTCCTAATCCTCCTTGGTATTTATTTAAGCATGTGTCTTTATATTTGACCTTGGGAAACTCTTTTCTAATTCCCTGTCTACTCCATAGGGAGTTCTTGAATATCTTTTCAATATCCTTGATAATGTTAGCCGAGAGAGCTACATGCGAGTTATAATATATATGGATCCCATTCAACATTACCTTGATTAATTGAATTCTACCATTATAAGACAATTTCCTTGACATCCAACTATATGTTTTGATTAGAATAACATCATATAATAGTTTACACTCTTTATAGGTTAGGCCGGTAGCTAATATTGGCAATCTCAAATACTTAAAAGGGATATGTGGATGATTGAAGCCTTGAAAAATTTTCAAGCATTTGCTCTAATGATTACGAATTTAGGAAATCTAGATTTGGCTCCTGTTTTTGTTCACTACCAACCTTACATATTCTTTCAAAATCCTCCAAACAGACTATTATTAATTAAAATTGTTCTTTAATATCCCCACATAGAAGTAAGAGTTCATCCATAAATGACTAGTTGCATTTATAGTGGTAATTGAAATACCTCGTTTGTTCTATTTGGTATGAAATAATCTTGGTTAGAACCTTTATAGCTAATGCAAACAGATCGAGAGATAATGGGTCTCTTTATCTTACCCCTTTTGCTCCTTTTAAACACTCGAATTGTTTCCCTTTTAATCAACATACAACAAGATGAAATTCTCAAGCATTGAAAAATATAGCTAGTGAATTTAGAAGGAAACCAAAGACCTAGAAGCCGTGTTGCATGAAAGTCTAGTTGAGGGAGTCAAGGGCTTTTGTGAAATCTATCTTCATTTAACAACTTTTGATGAATTTGTTGGAGTGATAATCCTTGTAAATTTCTTGGGCCAAAAACAAAATTTCTTTAATATTCTTGCCTGTAATAAGACTACTGTGTTAAAAATTGATTAAATTTTTCATCAAGGGTTTAATTCTCCTGGCTGTAATTTTATAAGCGATTTTGTAGAGTATATTATAAAAAGAAATAGATCTAAAGTCTTAGAAGGGGGTAGGAATAAGGATATTTGGGATTAGAAAGAGATAGGTTTTATTTAGTGCATTGAGGAGGATTCATGAGTTGGAGAATTACTTAACTAGATTATAGACATGAGGTTTCAGGATATTCCATGATTTTTGAAATAAAAAGCCACCGAGCCCATCAGAGCCTAGAATTTTGTTAGGGTTTAGGTTGAAAACTACATTCCTAATTTTTAGTTTGGTCACAGGGTTAGTGAGAGTGTTTGAGTGAGTTTGAGTTAAGGAAGGTGAGATAAATTTCTAGAGATGATCAAGGGAACTTATTGAGGTGGATTCAGTTCTAAGAGAGTTTCTAAAACACTTAGAGGCTAGTTCCTTTAACTTTCTTGCTCAAAACATGGACTTCCTCGTATGGTCCAAAATTCTAGTAATATCATTCAAGTTTCTCCTATTTTGAATGCTTTTGTAGAATAAAGCATTGTTTGATTCACCTTCTTTCAACTAATTGATTCTAGCTTTCCATTTTAGCACATAGTTATAGGCTTCAATGTTGATAGGTATGATTGCATTTTTTGTTTCTCCTTCCTCCTTAACTCTTGATTCATTGGATCATTGTAAAATGTTCCACTTTCTTAAGTTTCTTTTAAAATGTTCCTTATGGAGCTTCTCCAGATATTCTTTGATGATGTTTAGCTTGGAGACCAATTTATAGGCATCATAGCCTTATATTGTAGTATTAAGCCCTCTTTTGATACTATCATTGTACCCTTCCATTTAGGCGAGAAAGTAAAAAAATCTGAAAGGTGTTTTTACCTTCCTTTGGTGATGATTCGTACTAATTTCTAGAGAGGAATGGTCTGATATACTTAGGTTATTAAATCATCCCATATTATTAGGACATCTGGGTATTTATTCCAGTTAATCACACCTCTTTCTAGCTCCTTCCCAATATGATGTTTGCCCCTCCGGCTTAGTTGACCAAGTGCATAGATTTTCTTTGAAGGTATAGTCAATTAGTCCTTTTTTACTTTATCTTTAAGTTCTTTGTCGATTTTGCCCCCTCTATTTCATGGTTCTTTTGCTTCATAGGAATGCAATATGCAATTGAAATCTTCCAATGCTATATATGGCTTCTAAATTCCTTCGACTATGCTCTATGTCTTTCCAAAGATTGACTCTTTGAAATGCAAAGTTTTCTACATATATAAAAGTTGATTGAAAACATAAATTAAAGTTTTTAAAGAATGAGTTTTTACTAGTTGATATCTTAAATCATTGCTAAACCATTTAATTGGTCATGGATTAAGTGTACCATATTCCTTATAATGGTAAGCTTTCTATAACATTGTTTGAATTCATTATGAATATGTAATTTTTTATCCTTAAAATTTATAATATAAATGCTTTTCATATCACGTAATTTTTCATCATGATTTTCGATGAATTAATCACACATATAGATATGATTTTTTTGAAATATACAATAGGTAAATTTTAGTATGCAAATTATAATCACTCGTCTAAATAATTTAATTGATAATTTAAGAAACAAGCTTGATTAAGAAATTGTTATAAAATTTGTGTTAAAAGTATAAAGATAATGAAAATCAAATAAATTTACACAAAAAAACACTTACAAGATAAATATGAATTAAAAAGACTCGTAATTGTTCTTTCACTTAGTAATGTCTTTTACAAATAAGTTCTCTTTTTCATTTTGAAAGAGACCAACAGCGGATATTATTTCTTAATGAAAATCTTTAAATAGATTCAAAGCATACGATATTACATAAATCTTAATAACTCAAGTATAGTCCAGAACATGAATCTTGCTTTACCGTAGAGTTTATTAATTTATCATTTGATTAATTTTAAAATTTTCAACACTCTTTTCTTCCAATGATGTTTTTTAAGATTTGAAAAAGTTTTAAATAGGGATGACATATAAATTCCAACCCGATCCAACTTGATATGATCCTCCCTAAAATTAATTGGTTAGATTTAAATTGATCTAATTTTATTTTAGAAAAAATTTCCTAAAATAACATTATTTTGAGAGATTTAAAGGAGCTTGAGCCAAAGGATAAAAGTGTTGGGTCGAGTCTAATTGATGATGGGTCCAACCAATCTTAACCTATTGTCATTCCTAATCTTGAAGAGATATTTTAAATTAAGCATAATGAATTCACAAACTTCAAACATCTTAGCACGTAATCACCTAAAATGAAATATTTCCATGAAATTTTGGTGGGTAATAAGGAATATCAACATGCACCTTCCATGATTAAAAAAATGACACTAATATACCATTCACATAATATTCATATAATTTTTAAGTTGTTAGAATATGTAGGTGTCTTTTAAAAATATTAAAAGTATATAAGTGTCTTTTACACACATTTTAAAGTGTTTTTAATTATTTGAGCATCATTATCTTGTATTTGTAGGAGAAAGTCTTTTTAGAGTTATCAAGTGAGATACTTTGAGTTGTAAGATTTGGTTGGGACATTATCTTATTATACTTGAGAGTATTTCAGTTGAGATTAAGGTTCTTATTTACCGTGAAGTAAGATTATAAAAAGGTTTCGTTTTACTAAGAAAACAGAGTACAAAGGTTATTCTTCAACTTAAAGAAGAATTATAATAGTATTCTAAGTAGGCAAGGGTTGTATGTTGAACCATTACATTCTCTCTTTCCCATGCTTTTTAAAATATTCAATAGTTGGACTAATTTACAGTAAACATTTTCCTTATTCTTATTGATATTAAATGTTGTTAATTGAGTAAAGTGGTTATAAAAGTTTGTTAAAATTTACACAGATTAATAAGTAGTATCGGAGTAGGTCTATTAGGTAGACATTTCTAACAAAATCATACAGCAAAGATCATAATGACATATTTAGAAGCATCATTATCATCATGCAATCAAGAGAGATATACTATTAGTAGATATTGATTATCTCCATTAAAAAACTAAGATGGGATTATCTTTGATGGTTGAAAGTGTAAAATTGAGGGAAATAGTTTCAAATAGTCCTTTTATGCCTACAAAAATCATAGATAACAAAAAGTTCTTTAAAGTAAAGGAAAAATGGGAACCCAAGATAAGAGATTAATTTCCTTAAATAGTATCTATACACATCTTATTTTGTGCATTAGAAAGAAATGAATTTAATCGAGTCTCTATGTGTCAAATGACTTATAAATTTGGTATACTTTAAAAGTTATATATGAGGGAACAAATCAAGTAAAAGATAGCAAAGTTAGCATATTAACATATTAATATAAATTGTTTCAAATGAAGCATGATGAAATTATATCTAGCATGTTAACTGGATTTTCAGTGCTATTAAAGATCTTGGAAAGACATACACTAATGCTAAAATGGTGAAGAAGTAGCTTAAGTCACTCCCAAAGATTTGGGAAGCTAAAGTAACAACTACATAAAAAGGCAAGGATCTAACAACATTACCATTAGAGGAACTTATCAAATCTCTTCTTACATATAAAATGAGGTTCTAAGAGACTCGCGAAGAAATGATGATTCCAAAGAAAAAGAATTTGGCATTTAAAGCCTCAAAGGAAGAATTAAGAAAAGAGGAATAAACATCAAATAGTGAAGGAAATAAATAAAACATTACTTTAATCACTAGAAGATTCAATAAATTATTAAAGAATAAATTCTCAAAAAGAAGGTATGGGTGATTCGCAACATAAATCCTCTAACATTATTTACTTTGAATGTAGAAAACCTATCTAAGGAGATCAATGTTCTTAAGAATTCATTATCCAAATTTACTAAAAGGAGTGAAAAACTAGAAAACATGATAGGAGATTAAAATAATCCCAATAATAGGCATGGAATAGGATACAACCATGAAAGTGAAGCCAATTTTAGAACCACACTTATAAAATAAAAATATTTACATAGCAAGGAACTATTTCCTAATTTAATAAATAATTATCGAGCATTTACATCTAGACATATGTATGCATATGCCACCTCCACTATGAGTACTTAAAAAAACATTATACTTTCGTATATGGCTCATAATCTAGGCATGTGGCTCAATACTCTTAAAGAAAAAATAAACATAACTTTTATGATGGTGTGCAAACTAACTCACACCCCTTTAGACCTTAAAGAAGCATGCATCCAGCCTTCTTTCATATTAGGTACCATACATATAATCATGGCAGCTCATCTCACTACCCTAGGAACATATTTAACACCTTTAATATCTAAAGGAAGATTCTTTATTATACATATATAAATAGAAGACCAATTATTGTATTTACGCATCATGATTACCCATATAACATAATATCATTTTTATGGTAAGTATAGACATGTTAATAGATTTTATTTTATCAAACACAAAATGGTGAGCAAACCTTTAAAAGTATGGGTTAAAAAAAAAGAAGAAGCCTAACAATTAAGGAACCAAACTTATTTAGGTACGTAAAACATATTGATTGACTTATTTTATAGGGTTCTTAAGGAGCAAATGGTATATCATAGAGATGCTAGTATTATTTTTGAAGAGTTTATGTTTTTATCTTAATGAATCTAACCTTAATGTTTCCACAAAATTCTTAAAAATATTTATATAGACTGTGCAAATTTTAGTCTTTAAAGAGAGCAAAAATAATCAAAGACTCTCAAAAAGAGCCAATTATTAAATCAAGAGAGGATAATAAGAAAGATAAGATGCATCTAATAGATTGAAAATTCTTGAAGAATCTTAATTCAAATCATATCATAGGTAATGTTTAATAAGAGGTAATTGTTAGTTCATAATTTAGAAACCCGTGGCATCTTGCATTTATGTATCAACTTAAATCTAAATTCTTAGTGATGAATGTTTAGGCTTGCACTATAAATAAAGATCTAAAATTTCTTTTGGGTATATTATGGAACTAAACTTAGAGATTATGTGCAAATAGGGATATTAACTTAAAATTTGTTGATATACTAAACCAACTTGGATATAGTTTCACTAAACCTATAAATGACGATATTACGAGAGAATTGGGTGTGGTTCTATATGTTTGAATTCTCCTTTAATATTTATGATAATTCTTGATTTATATTCTCTTGAATTATTAAGTGTTTTGATGTTTCAATTTGAGTTCAAAGGGCTTTTCTTAGGTTATCTAGTCAAGTAATCGACCTATATCTTAGTTTGGTCGATCAATGTCCTCAAAATTCACACCCTTTTTTTTAGGAAGTTTATTAGTTAATTTGTTGCTAATTTGGTTGACCACTTAAATTAATTGGTTGACCAATTTCCTTTTATAGTTAATCAATATCATTATGCCCAAATAGTTATTTCTTTCCAATGAGTTTTGAAGTAGATAGGTTGTTATTCTGGTCGACCAATGTCTTTAAGTAGTTAACCAATGTCCTTTGTTTTCTATCAATTTTTTTACTTTAGAGAGTTTATATCTTAAATGGTTGATAATTATTGTCAACCATACATATTAGTAGATCATTCTTCACAATTAGAGATCTCTTCTTTATCTTTTCTTCTATTCTTCATCTTGGTTGTTTATATCTTCCAAATTCATGGACAACTCACTCTCTTCTTTGGAAATCGCCATCTATTAATCCATAAAAATATTGTTAGATTACATCAAACTAAAATTTTATCATTCTTGGGTTTCAAATTTTGGGATTTTTAAAATTTTAAATTAATAGTTATCTTTTCAAATTGATACTTAGATAAAGGAGCTAAGTATGTTTCCCTTTCAATTATATCGATTCATCTTCAACTTTGTTTAATTTTGTAATTTAAGACAACTTTTCACATTTCTATTTTTGAAAATTTTGAAACTTTCAAAATTATACATTCTTTTATGAAATTGAATGTTGGATGCTGTAATTATACTTATATTTGCTACAATTCGAACATCTAATTTTGTCAAATCCTTTTTGCTTTAATTGAATTTGTCAACTTAGGAAAAATACTGAAATTGGAGATTTATAAAATTAGAAACAACTAGAGATATCAAAATGAACCTTTTAGATAATTATTTTGACTCTTTAAATATTCAATAGTCCTCTTCTTTGAACAAGCTTACCAATCTTGATCAAATTCATTATGATCTTTCAACCACGTTAGCTTGACACATGACACTTTATATTATACATTTTTAGATAATTAATTTCTTCTTAGTGATTCCAAAAAGGGGAAGAAAGATTGGTAATATTAGATTTAGGGGGAGTTACTTATTTATGTAGTAATCTTTGTATATATAATATTTCTAAACTTGAGTAAATTACACGTAAGTAAATTTATACTATGTTTTTATGTGTGGGTATTTCTTTTACCTATTATTTAATAACACTTATTTGAAATTAAAAATCTCCTTTGTTTTTGATATTGGTTTATGTATTAACTATGAATTAAGAGAGAGCTAATCATTATATTGATATGGACATTCATTTGTGTGCTTAATTTTAATATTGTGCTTAATTTTATTATTGTTCTCTAATAACACAAATATTTTGTTATTATAAAAAAGAAAGAGATTCTTAAACTAATGGAGTTTTCCTTTAATGTTTTAATAATAACAAAATATAAGTATTATTAATAGTTTTATTATTTTGATAAGGAGGAATATGAGAAAAAGATGTAGTTATAAACTCAAGAAGATAGTTCTTGAAGTTGATAAAAAGATAGATGAAGTTTGCAACCTATAAAATGAAAACCAAGTTAAGAACCAAGAACAGCGAGGTCATTCTTTAGATTGTAATGTTAATTGTGATCTCATTCAGTCACTTTGAAATTCTAAAAGGCTCATTATGTATAAACATTTCATATCACTTTATTACATGAGTCTTTTCATTTATCAAGAAGCCTGAAGCTTTTGGTTTTAATAGAAAATTATGTTGATCTTTTAAACACTCTTTAAGGAATATTTTGGGAAGTGTTTAAATCATAATTATAGTAAAATTGATTTTAAGCATTTTAAATTGTTAAAATCATGTTTTTAAAGGATTGGTCAACCTATAAGGGTTTGTAACATCCCGTTACCAGTATGGAGGGCATATTGGTAATTCGGATGGTTTTAGATTTGGGTACATGTCTAATTTGGCAAATTGCATATGCATGTAGTCTTTATATCGAATGATAATTGTTTAGTACTGTTGAGCATCTGTATGTA
>JANZLD010000002.1:45128797-45141250 GCA_026413575.1 Erythroxylum carthagenense
ATTGATCGTTCGTAGTGCACCCTCATCGTAGGTTATGTATCGGAATGACCTACGGGTATTCCGGTGCGTACTCTACGATAAGGGGGCGCTACAGGGTTACTAGTTGACCAATATACCAAGAGTTTGTAGTAACATTATTTGGTGTATTGGTTGACCAATATGTTATGTTAGTTGATCAACATCTTAACGGTTAGTGAATCTATGCATTTAATGCACACTAGTTGGTAAATATGCTATACTGGTCGACCTATGTTCTGTAATTAACTATTTTAATGACTAAGTTTTGACAATAATGGCTAGCCAAAGTCCCAAAAACCTATAAATCTATGTTTTCTTATTAGTTCTCGCATTAAAAAGTCTTTAGGTGTCTTTTAAACACATTTCTAAGTATTTTTTTAATAATTTGAGTACACTCATTTCTATGTATTTTTTAATCATTTGAGCATCGCTATCTCATATTTGTATGAATGAGCTTTTTTAAAGTTATCAAGTGATGAAGTGAGGTCCTTTAAGGTGTGAGATTTGGTTGGAGCACTGTTTTATTATACTTGAGGGTGTTCTAAGTAAGATTGAGGTTCCTCTTTATCATGAAGCCTGATTATAAAAGCATTTCTCTTTATCAAGAAAAGATTGTAAAAAGGATATTCTTTGTACTGAAAGAAGAAATATAGTATAATTCCAAGAAGAGTCTTAGAAGTGGATTTAGGCAAGGGTTGTTTGCCAAATCACTATAACTTGGTTTGCATTCTCTCTTCTTTATCTTGTTTAAACATTGTTCAATAGTTTGATTAATTTGTATTAAGTAATTTCTTCATCGTTATTTACATTAATTGTGTTAGTTAAGTATATTGGTCATAAAAGTTTGTTACATTTTATAAATCTAATCTATCTAGCTATTGGGGCCCTTAGGGACTAATATACTGCATTAAAATTTAAAACAAACATACTTATCAAAATATTTCTAACTTGATAACAAATATTTAAATAATTTTAAGTCTTAGGGTGACTAATCATTACTTTTGGTAAGTCAACTGACCCCACTTGCATTATAAATTTAAGTATAAATAATATTTCAATTATAATTGATTCAGTTAATCACATAAATATTGTCTTGAAAAATATTTTAAATCAAATTTAAAATTGTTATATTGCAAAGTTATAGTATACCAAAAAGGGAAGCAATCGTACAAAAAAATATTCTATAGAGGAAAGCATATTTTTCAATATTGCAAATATCATTCCAGTTCATATCAATTTTGAATTATATCATACCAATTAATATCGATAATCATTTCAAATGTTTTTTAAATTATAAAAATAATCTTTCAATTTCATGAGTCTCTTATTATAAATTTATTATATTATTTTAATGAGCATTTAATATTAAATAGTTAAATACTTTTATTTATAATAATAAAATTAGATCATAAAGCTAAATTAAATCTAAATGCTTATATTAGACATTAAAAAGTTATTTTAAAAATATTATAAATAAATTAAAAATACATAAAAACCATGCATAAAACGTATTGGGCTTACTAGATCAAAAAGGGGAAGGACATTCAAAAGGAGTTACTCTCGGGGTTGCAAGATCATAAAAGAGCTCAAATGATTGCAAACAATTTAAATCTAGGACATAATCCACAAGGCTAAGCAGATAATCCTTATGTAATGTGCCGAAGCATGCATGTATAACCATTTGAGCAGGTAGGAACGCGTGTGCACAACAGAAATTGCATAACATTCACGTACACGGTACATGCCGAATGGAACATGTGAAGGAATAGAGAATTGAGCTGTTGTAATGCATGGAGAAGCTAGTGAGATGAGATAATTATGGAGACATATGCTATCCCTGGACTTCAAACTCTTCATTTTAGCGAGCCAGGAAGGACGATCAATTCAGCATCAAAGGAAACATGATTCAGGGGATGAAAGTCACTCAGCTATGCCTTCAACCACCATATCCGATACTTCAACGTGCGACACTAGTGAAGGACCCTCATCCTTAAGCAAAATAATTATCAGGATAATGATCAAACCCAATCTAATTCTAGTTAGTAAACCTTGGGATGTATTTCAACTATTTTCATTTTAAATGCAAATATACCTTTAATTTCTCAAAACTTATACTTTTAATATTAAAATATAGTCTCATGTTTTGATTAAAATTGAAAATTTTTCAAAATCTGACTTATTAACTCTATTTGATAAAGTTAGAGTTAACAAGTCATCTGCTATAGAATCTTCAAGACCTACTTTATAAATAATTTCAAAGTTGTACCCAAATGGTTTGGCAACCTATTTCTATTATTCTAGAGTTGTTGTCCGTTGTTTCAACAAGTATTTAAGGTTACATTGATCTGTCTGAACGAAGAAATTTTGACCTAGTAAATAAGGTCATTAAGTACGAATCACTTGAATTATGGTAAGCATTTCTTTGGCATAGATAGACCATGATTGTTTAGAAACATCGATGGCTCGGCTCTTGAATGCAATTGGTTGCCCATGTTAAGTGAGCATCGCTCTTATACTACCGCCTGATGCATCACTTTCAATAATAAATGGTTCATCAAAAAGTTAGGCATGGCCAATGTTAGTATAGATGCCAGTGTTTATTTGAGAGCTTCAAAGGATGATTTTACTTCTACAGTCCACTAAAAATGTCCAATTTTTAAGAAATTGGTAAGGGATTGAGCAATGACAGTGATTTTATTTGAATCAACTTTTACCCCTTGGAAGGTAGCAATGTCACCTAAATATTCTATTTCTGGCTTGTTTAACTCACATTTACTTAATTTGACAAAAAGTTTATGATTCTTTAATATTTCAAAAGGCCTTTGAACATGTTTAAGATGTATGGTCTAATTGGGGCTATAACTTAAACTATCATTAAAAAATAGTACAAATTTATGAAGGTAAGGACAAAATACAAAATTTATAATAGAATGAAAAGTAGAAGGGGCATTATATAATCCAAAAGGCATGACTAAACATTTATAATATCCCTTATAGTGAAAAATGTAATTTTGGAAATGTCTAGTGGACATACCCACAATTGTAACAACTTCATGTTAAAACAATATTTGTAAAAAAATAACTATATAAAGTTCATCTACCATGTCATTAATAGCAGGAATTGAAAATCTATCTTTTCTTGTGGCTACATGAGGTTCTTGGTAATCATCACAAAAACAAGAAGTGTTGTCTTTCCTTTTGACTAATAGAATAGGCAAAGAAAATGGGCTTCAGTTTGGTTTTACTAGCCCTAATTTTAACATGTTGTGAACTTGCCTTTTTATTTTGTCCTTTTAAAATAGGCATACCTATATGGCCTGATATTGACCAATGTAATTTCATCCTTAACATTGATATGGTGTTTTATTTCTTTTTTTAGGGACAACTGCTTTGGTTCTTAAAAAATGTCCTAAAAATTTTGCATTAAGAGTTGCATATCTCGGTGGAGTTCATTTGGTGTCTCCCTCTTCATTGACCAAAGGCAAGTAGCAAACAAAGAGTGTTCCTCCTGTAGTTCTTTAGACACAGCTTTATTGAAGTGGCTTGAATGGGTTGACAATCAACGCCTCGTAACTTGTAAAGTTGATTTTTTCCATTAAAACTTCATTGTCATATCTTTCCAATTACATATCACCGTGACTAACGGCTTTATTCATTTGACTCCTAACACCAAATCCAAGCCAATAGTAGTAAAGAATAGAGAGTTAAATTAAATGTTGTAACTTGGATTAGGATTTGAGCATTCTCAAACCATCCAAAACACTTCAAGAGTTTGCCATTCACCACTTTCACTGTGAATGGTTCAGTTGTTACTATAGGTGATTATAGTAGGCCTGTCATTTTCTCATTAATAAAATTTCTTATTGACCCACTATCAATAAGCATAACTACATGATCTCCATACTTCTTATCTTAACTTTTACCCCATTATAACCTTGAGAAGTCCTTTGATTCATGATTATACATATAAAATTTTTAGTGGTAGAGAACTGGAATGGTATGCAAAATTGTGAAATGTCTTGATCATGAATAGTATTTGAGTGTACTTATAGATCTATCTTCTTTTTAAACATGTCTTGTCAAAGTCTGACGTTAGATTTCTCATTTTTTAAATGGAATGGTTATTGATTGATCAAAAGTAAAAACATTAAATGTTTAATTATTGTCATGATTTTGAAAGTTATTCCTTTTTTCTCTTAGTTATCTATTCTTAGGAAATATGGAAAAGGAGAAAGTGTTTTCAATTATGATTATAATTATGATTATGATTTTTTTACCCAAGGAAGATCAAAAATATAAATGTGAGGGAAATTGACGAGTGCTTGATTGACTATATATTTACTCCCTAACACTTAGAGATTAATGTTATGTTATGCTTAAGATACTTATTTTAGTTCATAATTTGTTTTAGGTATAAGTTGGAAGAACAAAAACTAGAATGAGCTAAAAGCATATCTTTGGAGCCATCCTGTTAATGTTCAAACTTATCTACATTTGTGGAATAAGAAGTAGAATAATTAGGGTGAATGTGGGATAAGAAAAATGAAAGAAATGAAGTTGTTGTAACCAACACGGTCGTGTATAAGACCATGACACTCTTTAGAAGCCTGTAAGATCATGAAAACACAGTTTTTGCATCTCTTACAGCCTACATGATCGTGTAATTGGCCATGTAACTCACCAAGATGGTGTATTTTTGCAAACTGGGGAAAAAATGATATACATGATTAGTTAAGTGGCTAAACAAAGGTAGAATAGTTTTAGAAGCATGAAAGTGGGAAGAATTCTTACTTTTTTTAGATTTATAAGGAACTAACCTTCTTCCTTCTAGTTCTAAGGGGATATCGAGCCAAATAACATATTTGGGCATCTTTTAATCTTGTAGCGTTGTTTTCATCTTCTTTTTAGGATTGATTTTGTTGTTGTTTGTTTAATGTTTTAAGATTCATGCATAAATGATTAATGTTCTCAATCTTAGTAGACTATTTATGTATGAAACCACCATTGCTAGAATCTAGATTACAATACGTAATCATTGTAACCCTGATTCATTTATAGTAAATTAATTGTTGTGAATCATTAGGGATAACATAGCTAGGTTAAATGACCTATCTATATGGTTGTTGCCCATATTAACCTATTTTCCTAGTACATAATACAGTTGTCATACTAATTCAAGAGAGCTTATTCTAGGTTGTTTGATAACTAGACCTTATTTTGATTAGACACAATTTAAGAGAAAGCTCGGGTTAATAGAGCTTATTGTTAATCTATGGTTAAAAATTTCAAAGAGAGGTATGAGAGCACATGACGATCAAGTGTGCTTACTTGTGTGAAGGTTGAGATTAAACTGGGAACTAGATTTGAAAATCGTTTGTAAATCTAATCACTTTTCTATAGTTTGATTTGATTTACTTTCATTAGTTTAGTTTTAATTTATTAGTTTGAACACATCAAAAAATAAAACATAATTCTACATAACTAAATTTATAGTAGTGGTGAGTAAGGATCGTATCACTAGATAGTGTGTGTCTAGCTTTTGTAATGAATGAATCGATGTTTAAGATATGGGGGGAGGTTTGGTTGAATTTGATATCCCCTTAAAACTAGAAGGAAGAAGGTTATTTTCTCATAAATCTTAAGGAAGTAAGAATTTTGCCCACTTTCATGCTTTTAAACCTCTTCTCCCTTTGTTTGACCACTTAAATGTCCTTTTATAGTAAAAATTATGGTTTTGGTAAGTTGAATGTGTATGTCATTTTTTTCATTAATTCATAAATATACATCATGATCTTAGGAGATACTGAAACTACGTTTTTTGTGATCCTACACGCTTTTAAAAAGTTTCACACTCCTATACACAACCGTGTAGGTTGCAAGAACTTCATTTCTTTCATTTTTTTTGTCTTGTCTTTACCCTAATTCATCTCATTCTTATTCCAAAAATGAAAATAAGATTGAACATTAATAAGATAGTTTTAAGGATACGCTTTTGGCTCATTTTAGTTTTTGTTCTTCTAATTTGTACCTAAAACAAAATATGAACTAAAATAAGTATCTTAAGCACATTATAACATTAATCACTAAATATTAGGGAGTGAATATATAGTCAATAAAGCACTTATCATTCTCATTAATAACATAAGAGGATGGTGCTTGCTTAACCATTAGTGCTTTAGTTAGCTTGCCAATGATTTGCCCTATAATTATCATGTAAACAACCTAATGAAAATTTAAATAATAAGATTCATATTTTAAAAGATGTTAGTAATTTAAGTGAGCACGATCATGTACTAAATGAATTCAATTTAGAAAATTTAAGGGCAGATGAGCAACTAATCTCTTCGTTAGATATGTATGATCCGAGAAATTAGGATAACATTGATAATAACGCAAGGGACATTTTATTTGAAAAAAAAGGCTTATAAAGGAATTGAATCTTATGTTTCTTTTGACATTTTTCATATTCTTATTATTATAGAAAATTGAGTAAGGGAGAGACTAGTAATAGAAAATGGTTAGTTTACTTTAAATATGTGGATAAAATATTTTTTTGATTATAAGTTATTTAAGTCTAACAACAAGCAAAGTGCATTAGCAAATGATGGATTTAGAGATTGGAAGCATCTTAGAGAGAGACTCAAAGAATATTAGAATAGTCACTACATCAAAAGGGACTTTTAGCGATAATTTATTTCGTCACTAAAATTTAAAAAATCATTGCTAATAAACATTATCGACGATTTGTATTTGTCGCTGAAAACATCACCAAATCTATGTAACAGAAAACTATCGACCACATTTTCCCCTAATCTTCGCTAATATTTTTTCATACACTTTATTTTCATAGCAAAAAAGTATAAGCAACGTTTTGAAAAATTGTCGTCAATACTCTTTTTTTACACTTTTCATAGCTAAAGATAATTAGCTATGTTTTCTCAAATGTAGCTAAAAGTTTTTGACTACATTTCAAAAACGTAGCAAACCATTTTTAGCTACATATCCATAAACATAGTCAATAGTTTTTAGCTACATATCCATAAACGAAGTCAATAGTTTTTAACTATGTTTCCAAAAACGTAATGAAATGTCTTTAGCTATGTTTTGTAAAAAGTAGTCAAATTTTTAATATATATTTTACTTAAATGTTATACACTGTTAATTATGATTATTTGTAACATTTTTAATCCATATTATTGTATATAATATTTAGATTTTTTGTTTATAAAAAATAATTAAAAATTTGAAGCATTGTATATAAAAATAAAATATCTTTAAATTTGATCATGTACAAGATTTGAATTACAACTGCAAAAGTACCTAACATTAAAAAAAAAATACGAAGGTTAGTTTAATCACTTAGACTTGCTTTCAGAATCACTGGTTACATAATTTGGGCCAAGTAATTTTCTTAGGTACTTTGCATGCTTAACTAACTTTTTTTAAGCAACTTGTTTTTCTTTCCAAGACATTGAATGTATGTTGGTCTTGATGAGGACGGAGCAGTTGGCTTAGGGTCAAAACTAAGCCCTCTAATGTATCGGGATTGTGTATTAAGCATCTTGTTGCAACTATCATCTATATTTAGCTCATTTATGTCAGACAATAATGTTTGTAACAACTCTTGTATCTTATTCTAAAACTTTTTTAAAAAATCAATATTCAATTCAAATATTATTCGTTAGCACTATATAAATAAATAAACTTAAAATTTAAACAAATTTTTATACTTACATAGTTATTGTGCTCTTCTTCAAGTAGCCACCCTTCACCTTCCTTATAGTGTGTCAATTTATAGAGTGTGATCGTATCATACTCTTCTCTATGTAGTTCCTTCTGACTCTGTTTTATAAAAAAATACAAAACATAATAAATAATATTGTGTTTACTGATATAATTATAACTTCAGGACAACAAATGATTTGGAGCCTTGGTTGTGAGGATTTTTCATTTTTCCTTTATTCACCTTGGCTTTCTCAAACTTTTACTAAATAAAGAAAAAAAAGTTATTAAATAATGTAATAAGATTAATAGAAGCAAATGTAAAGAGAAAGAAAACAAACCTAAATGTTGGAAGAAGCCCAATAATCACACATATTGCTCCAATTTTCTGGAGACATCCATTCGGAAACATGTCTCCTTGCCTCCTCATCGAAAGGAAAAGATTGGTAATATTGATGTAGTTGATAATGACGATCCTTGGTGCTTTGTTTCAATAGTGAAGTCACATGGTTTGAAACATCATGGTTGTCTAGATCGACGATATTGAACTTCATCCATGAACAAGTAAAAATGAAATTAATCTTTAGATAAGTAAAACAATATTGCATATAATTAAATAAATTGAGAATTTACTAGAACTTTATCCAAAGAATTCTCTATAAAGTTGTCTTCTTTTAACTACTTGGCATGCTTTAAGTAAGGCAATTCATGGCAATTACCCTCAACCTACTAAATAATTTTGCTGATTGAATCTTGTCTAGAGGACAATCTTGCAAGGTATCAATATTACAAATAACTTGCTATTCATTGCAACATTCATTTGTTGCAACTCACAACCTTTAGTTATACCTCCACCTCTTTTTCTATCATTTATATTGGAACCTAACAACAAATGAATAATGATAAGAAAAAATACATTAAACATGTAAATTTATATTTGAGAATAAGTTTGTCTATTGGTGTTAAAGATTAACAATCCTACAGATCCCTCTATACTAGTTGAGGCAGATGGAGGTTATTGTTAACTGACTTCATTGGAGGATGAATTCAATTGTTATTATTGGCTAAGATTTGATTGATCTACTTATTATGGGGGAGGAACAATTTTAATACTCGCCACCTTCTTACCTTTGTTTCTACCAGGTGCTATTATATTGGATATCTATAACTTAAACATCAAAATTCCGCATAAACATAACTCAAACGTCATATAAAATACATGAAACTCTTAACTCCTTCTAAGTGTTCAGTGGACCATTTCTAATGAGATATCTAACTTTTGTCCATCTAGCTATACAATTAAAGTAAATTATTAAATTACTAAATGCAATTTAAGTTCTAAATAACATAATGATAAAACAATACAAGTTGATTTACTAAGTTTGAATTCAAACAAACAATATGGTACATGGTATTATTATACCACATGAGTTGAGAATCTCCATGTGACTTCTAGGCTTGTGGAATATTTCACCGATAAGCCTCATCGGAGTTGCATTATGGGTTTCTAGGCTAATACATCGTTCTCGCTGTGGCTCCTAGGCTTATAGAATATTTCATTGATAGGCCTCATCGGAGATGCATTATAGGTTTCTAGCCTATATACCATCCTAGGGGTTTATACAATAAGTCATGTATCTAATGCTTTAAACTCATTCCAAAAAAATTCCAAACAACAACACACAAAACTGAGATTCCATTCACACTAAACCTAAACACAAATTTTTCTCTATTAAAGAGGAACATAAAAATTGAACAAAAGCTTGAAAGCTTACTTTGATGGACCAGCAATCAGAGACGATTAGAAGATGAACGACAAAGCTCTAAATAACATAATGATAACCCATCACAAGTTAACATAATAAGTTTTAACTGAAACAAGCAATGAAGTTGAGCATGAAACTT
Organism: Erythroxylum carthagenense; assembly: GCA_026413575.1. NCBI lineage: Eukaryota > Viridiplantae > Streptophyta > Magnoliopsida > Malpighiales > Erythroxylaceae > Erythroxylum > Erythroxylum carthagenense. Next base: position 45,138,443 of record JANZLD010000002.1, read on the forward strand.
GGACTAATCTTTTTCACTTTAACCTTGTCCATTATTGCATTTTTATTAAGTTGCAATCCTACTTTATCAAATTTGATTTTTCACTAATAGTTATACTATGATACCTACCTCCACAAAACCAATAGTTCTAGGAATCATCGAAAATGAAAAAAGGACTTAAGACTTGGAAATAATCATTGAAAAATGTCAAGCATGACTTAAGAAAATGTGTACCATGCCTCATATGTGCACATATTACATGCACTAAAGGTAACCACCATTCATGACATTCTATGGTTTGACCACAATAGTAATGATTTTTACATGAAAACAAAAAAAAAAATGCAAAGCATTTATTATCGCAAGTAAAGTTTTAACTAAATATAATAATATAGTATGATATGTTTTTAAAAATCCCATAAAACCCCAATCACATAAAACATTATGTGATTTTCAAGCTGATGATCCAAAGGAGAGGAATAAAAATGAAGAGATAAAGTTATGGATTTTTATTCTTATTATTTTTATGATGGATGGACATTATCACTTTTTATTATCCCTATATTGAATTTGACTGCTCCTTGTTAATTTTTAACATAACTAGTTATGTCAATCATTTGAGCCAATTAATATTACCATTTGAAAAGAAGTTAAAAACAAAATATAGTTTAAACAAAAATCCGAAAGAGATAAGTTTTTAAGAACCTTACATTTTAAAGTTGTTTAACCTATTTGAAACATGTATGCCCTGTTTGGATATCAAATCTACTAATTGTTATAAAATGGGAATTTTCATAGTGATAAAGACACCTTTTCCTTTTTTTCATAAGTTAAGTTGGCAATTGTAGTCTTTTTCTTTTCTAGACAAGTATAAAAGGATGAGATCGATGTTGTTCATTTAAAATTTAATGCTTGTGATAGAGTTGACACAAATTTGATATCAATATGTACTAGTAAATCTGACAACCTTTATTTTATTGGTATTTTCCAAAAAAGGTTCACTTATTTATAGATAAGATGCAGTTATGGATTAGGCACACTTAGTTTATGGATTTGAAAGAGTTTTGTAGTCTATTGATTTAATATCTATTTCATTATTTACACTAAAGCAGATGTGGAATATGGAAAAGAAAAATTGTCATATTTTTATCGTATAATGTTAAAGTGGCCTGGTGAAGTAATTAGTTTATCTTCCTAATTAGTAGTTCGTTTAGAATGTTGCTTGGACTATCTTTCATTGACTCTTTTCATAGGCTTCCATCTCTAAAAACACTAATAGAATTTTCATCGAGCACTTCATAGGATTCACAAATTCATCCCTAACTAATAACAAAGCCATTATCTTTTTCCGTTATTCACCAACAATAACATATTATGACAAACAATGAACCATTAACAGTCGAAATAAAGGTAGACAACTCAAACCATATCAACAAAACCGTTGAACATAAAAGCATATAACAACAATAATGAAAGTAGAAAAAAACCCAAGAGCAAAGCATAGATGATTAACCTTGACATACGATTAACTGGAGATGACAGATGTAGAAAATGGAAGTAGACAGTGGAAAAAGAAAGTAAGAAGACGAGTGACGGTGATGAAAGAAGAAAATGACGAAAGAATAAAGCAAGCGGACAAAAATGAAAGGGGAAGGGCGCTTTAGTTTTTTTCGTTTAAATTGAAACAAAAACAACAATGCTTGTTGTTAACAAAAATGAAGCTATTTTTGTTTCAATTTATTTTTTAAAAATGTTAAACAATTGACGACGATTTTTAGTCATCATCACTAATTGTTTAGCCCTTTAGTGACAATCTCATGGAATCGTCGCTAAAGTTACATATTTGGCGACGAATTTAAAAAATCATCGCCAAATTTTTTAATATATATAGATTTTTATATGTAGTAAATTTTTTGTAATATATCATTTTTATAAAATAATATTGAATTTATATATAATAAATAGATTTTGTGTTTTTCCAAAAAATTATCAAATCATATATTTTAAAATAGATTAATAAAAATTTAAATTAATGAAATATAAATTAATTTTGTGTTTTTAGTTTTATAAATTTTTGAAATGACATTGTTGTTAACTAATTTAGACTTACAATTATTGTCAATAATTTTAAATTTGATTTTTAAGAATATGATTTTAACATTTAATATTGATTTCTATATTTTACTATATTGTAATTATTTTTAATTATATTGCAATAAATAAAATTATACATGGTAATTAATATAATGTGTGAATGCATAGATCATAATAATTGTAACTAATTTATGATTTATGAATATATAGATAATAGATAAATTTTCTCATATCTTACTTGTGTAATATATTGGCCATAAGCTTAGGGAAATGTGTTTACTATGATGTATATTGTGTATTTGGTGTACATATTGAGTAGGATAGCCACTTTTGACTGTAATTGTATGATCCTTGATTAGGATCAAGTACTAGCTTCTGCCATATTTTAATGTATATTATTTTTAATTTTCAAAAAACAAATAGTCCATTTAATCATAATTCTCTATTAATTATATATAAATTTATTACTGTTATATAAAATTTATATATTATATATAATTCCATCGCTAAAAGTTAAGCCAAATGGTAGTAGGCCACCATTTGGTGATAGTTTTCTTAATTGATGCCAAAGGTATATTTCTTCCAAACTTTCAAAAACGACATCATTTTCTACTAGGTTATTAACATCAAACGAAACTCTCTTCATTTTTGTGTTAGCCATTGTAGGAAAATCCCGGGAGGTACATCACATGTACCAGGTGCGGAAAACAAAAATTTTTGTCGCCGGGACCTTCC
>JANZLD010000002.1:45167548-45193087 GCA_026413575.1 Erythroxylum carthagenense
ATTTATTCATAAAGTCTGTACATGACTATGAACAAAAAGCGCTAAAGGGGATTGCCTTTAGGGCACTACTCTAACAGCCATCATATTTCCTCTTAGTTTATTGTCGAAGAAGCATCATCTCCTCTATTGTGATCGTCTCCTATTTTGTGATCCTCACCATCGAAGAAGCATCATGTCTTGTGTTGGTACTGTTCTTCTTTTCTATTTTCAAAAACCCACCTTTTTGTTGTGCTCTGTTTTTTGAGTTTATTTGAGTTATTTGTTATGTTTATGCTATATGGGATTTTGCTTGTGTTTGTATTTGGAAGATGGTGAATTGTGTTTCTGTGTTGGTTGTGTATGGGTTGACAATTTTTTTCCACCTTCATTATTTCTTTGAGGAAAGTTTGCATATTATTTGATGAAAGGTCTGCTAGAATATTTATCTTTTGCAAGGGATGTTTATATAATTTATTTTGTTTTCAACATTTAGTCAGTTCTCTTCTCCTATCTCTTTCTTTCTCTCTCTCTTTCTCATTCTCTCCCTCTCAACATCGTCCAAGTAAGCTTCTTTTGTATGTAACTTAAGCTCTTGTATTACTTGTTCAATATACAAAAGCTTTTCTTAAGTATTCGTTGATATGATCAAGTGTATCGAGAACAAGAGAATTGGGTCAAGCCTAATGTTGGATTTGAGTTTTGTTGTTTTTGATCATAATAAATAACAAGTTGAGGAGAATGTTGATTTTAGCATCATTTAAAAGGAATGGCCTTTTCTTTTTATTGCAAGGATGTGTATAGTAAAGCTCCATTCAATTTGAGTTCCATTCAATTTTAGATCACTTCATTCCTCCCGTGAGAACTTATGGATTTGATTATTAAAAGAATTTAATTAAACATAATGAATTTAATGCTAAATTGACTTTTCAGAATAAAATTGTTAACAATAATTTATCGCAGAATGTCAACGTAGCAACTAGTTTCTAATGGAGAAATGAGCTCCGATGAGAGGAATGTGGCAAAATTCTCCATAATCAAGAACAAATTGATGCACAATAAATCTCCTCATTAAATACTAATCACTCCTTGCCTTCCATCATTGATCTTCTTTTTGCCTTCCAACGTTGATCTTCTTCTTCAAGGTTTTTAATAGTATTCGAATTACCTCTCTTTCTTTAGTATCTGTATCTCATTTCCTGTTAGGAAGCTATCAGATATGAACGTTTGATTGTATATACTATGTGTTGTGAAAAGCTTCCTCAAATCTTCAAGAGAACATAGATGAAAAGGTGGCAATGCCTTGATGGTTGATATAAGATTAGGAAAATTGGTTGTTTTGGAACAGTCTTTGATTTCGAAAACTATGTTTATTCATTCAAGTATGCATGTGTTCGAATTTAGGTTCCTTATACTATTTGACTTAATTAGCTATTTAAATTCTATACTATTTGTTTCTTAGGCATCGTATGTGTGATTCATCTAATTCGATGATCCATATTGCATTTGAGGAATCGTTCACAGTATCTTTTGCTAGTCTAATTAAATCTAAGAAGTTGTTGAAAGAAAGTGTCAATAAACCAACTTTTAAGGGAAGATGTTTCACTGTTTCACTTGATACCTTTAAACATAAAAGGAGCCTTCTTAGGAATCTAGATATAAGGAACTCTTTTACCTTATCTACTGAGTCTCATATTATTTGGAATCTAAAAAAATAATTCTTTCCTTTTCTTTTCAAAGGAAGAAGTCTGAAACTTTATTTATTGTTTTATTTGTAAGAATTGTTAAACTTCTAACGAAAATCTTTTATTACTTACCATATATTATTATATTATATTGCTTACCATATTTCAATATTTATATGTATTTTTTTATTATTAATAAATATTAATGATTAAAATAGTAGTCAACTTAAATTTTTGATATTTTAATCTTATTAACATTAAAATTTTAGGTTTGTTTATCTTTTCAGTCCAAAAAATATTTACTTTTCAAAATTTAAATTGCCTACCATGTATTTTTTAACAATATGTTTAAAATTTTGAAATTTTTAACAATTTTTATATGCTCCATTCTATTTTTCACAAAAAAATTTGTATGAACAGAGTTTGGATGTATTAGGTAAATTGTACTTATTTCAACTTTTTGGGATGATTTAAAAAACTCTTCACCAAAAGTCGAGCTTTTTGTACGATTCACAAATTTATCGCCAAAGGCTTGACATTTTTCAACGAAAATGTTAAACCGTCCCAAAAGGTTGAGCCTTTTGCAATTAATCCAACAAATTGTCTCCAAAGACATACAATTAGCGACTATTCTGAGAAACGTCACGAAAAGATAAGGTCTTGGCTACGTTATTGAAAATCGTTGCCAAAAGTTGACTTTTAGCGACGATTTTCAAATCATCTCCAAAAAAGTGGTTAAAGTCAATTTTGTTGTGGTGAGTGTTGAGGATATGACTAATATGAAGATTTGGAATGAAATAAGAGTAAGATTAAGCCAAAATCTAACAATTGATAAAGATTTGTAATAAGAAATTGTAAAGAGTAAGAACGTTGAAGCAAGTTTTGATAAGAATAGCTTCTGTTGTGAAATATCTTGCTAAATATAATTTGAATTTTTTCGGATTCAGTGAGAAGCTTTACTAAGATAGTAATAATAATTTTTTGGGATTGATTAAGATAGTTGTTAAATTTGATGTGATAATGTAAAATTATTGAAAACTTATTTAAATTTAGCAATATCACAAGAAAGATTGAATAATTTGACAATTTCATATATTAAGAAGGATATATTAGACAGTATTGATTTTGATACAAATATTGATGATTAAGCATTTAGAATTGTGTAGAGAAATTAGTTTTCTATGATCATTTGTGAATTTGTTAGTACAGTTCTATAATTGTTTGGTATTTTTTCATGTGATGTTTTTGTTTGGTTGTTGCCGCTGTTTTTAGTGATTTTGTTGCTACTGATATTTACAATATGTTCCTAGGTGCGATTATGATGATTTGACTTCAATATTTTCTTGAGCATATTAGTTGGTTATATATGGATAATAAAATTTGATATTAAAAACATGCTTTTGAGGTCTACTTACATATTGCTGATTTATTAAAGTCTTTCTTTTTACTTTATCCTAAACCTACAAAATGTTATGATTGCCCTGATCATAAGTCAAAGTCAAGCCAAAGTAGTTTTAAGCATATGTATTTTTCATGAAATAAGTTAATAAAATTGCTATTTATTGAGTTATCGTCACGCTGATGACAATATTAGTTTTATTGACGCCGATGGATACCAATCTACATATTTATTTCAATATTTGTAATTTCGGGAAAAAAATAATAAAAGAAGAAACTATATCAGTCCGTCTCTTGCGGAGCCTTTGCTGTTTGCTTTCGGTTTACAGGTTCTTCACTTTAATCTCCTAAATTGGTGATCTGCAAGAATGGCCCTTTGAGAGATGACCCACATTCCTCCGCCAATCACGGCTGCAACCATGGAAAAGGGTAAAAAGCAAATGATGAAGATACATAAATGTATAAAAATAACCAAAACATATGTCATTTTTGCAAAAATTAGGATGTGACTATCGTGCTGTGTCAAGTAAATCAACATACGTTATATCTGTTACCATTTTCTTATGCCACCTGTGCTTTGAAAGATAGTAAGTTGAAACTTAAAACTTTTTTCAATAATGTGTGTCAGGACTCAGGACTTTGCAGTTCATATAGTCTTTTTTTTTTTTCGACAAGTGCACTTCAATGAGGGCCCCATCTCTGACAGGCAAAGTTGCGTGTAGGTCTTTAGCGAGGCCTTCACTTTCCCTATTAATCTTACGCTTTTATTTTCAATCGTTAGTTGGCTAGGCAAAGAGTACATTAAATTTTAAAGAAAGTATTGCGCAATAAAAAAGATACACGTAACGTGACCACTTTGCTGGACATGTACAATCGATGTCACTCGACTTGCGTTTTTTATTTTTGGCTTTGCAATGGTGTTTAGCTAAATTCTATGTTTCTTTGTCGAGCCAGCGAGACAAATGACACATAATAGCTTGAATTGTTCTTCCGTCCATTCAAAAGTAGCATCCAACAATAATCAATCATGTTCTCTCTTCCTCATCCTCTGTGCTCTCACTTACCACTGGCTCTTCATCATTACAATCTCATCATCGCCCCTTTCACTAACTTTCCCTCTATTTTGCATCCCTTTGATTAGATTTATTTCATTACTTTATTGCAAGCGCTCAATCTTGCGCCAAGGTTGGTATCGGATTAGATTTTAATATTATACTATATCAATATCAGATAACATCAGGTATCATTTCAGATAATTTTTTAAATTTATAAAATAATCCTTGAATTTCCATTTCAAATGACCTTAAAAATACATAAATAATTTTCATTTCTAACAATTTTCAACAAATTCAATTTCCATTAATCACAAAACATACCTAATTAATTTCTATTTCTAACAATCACATCACATACATAAATAATTTTTATTTCCAACAATTTCAATTTTCAATAATCACAAAATATACACAAAACAATTTTCATTTCTAACAATCAGGGAATATACATAAACAATTTTCATTTCCAACAATTTCTAACAATTTTCATTTACATTAATCACAAAACATACATAAAACAATTTCCATTTCTATCAATCACAAAATATACATATACAATTTTCATTTCCAACAATTTTAAACAATTTCCATTTTAAGTAATCACAAAACATACATAAAATAATTTCTATTTCCAACAATATTAAAAAATATATAAACAATTTTCATTTCGAACAATTTTCAACAATTTTCATTTTCAATAATCACAAAACATACAGAAAAGAATTTCCAATTTAATGAATCAATTTATTTTCTAGCTCCACATTTCGATGGAAGAGTGGAATTGAAAAATGTGTTCACGTATCAAAATTGCAAAGTATTGAAATATAATTTGGAATGAAAATCTCAAAGTATTGAAATATAATTTAGAACTAGAATTACCATAAATACCTTGAATCATATAATGAATTATTAAAATTAAGGTAGCTATATTATGGAACCTTTTTATAAAAAAAAATTGGACCCTCAAAATGTTTGTTGGATTGTTTCAAACTATAACTTTGTAAGAAAATTAGGTCCAACAATGTAAAAAAAAAAATCTAATGTGTATTTAACAACATTAACCAGAAGACAATTATCTCATAATAACACCTTATATATTTGAATACATTGCTTTTGAGTTATTTTGATATAAAATTAATGTAGAATTTAACACGTACAATTCATACTTAAATGATGTAGTCAAGTTAGTTGAGTTAGGTAAACCTCACTTATAATTGGTAAAAGTTTAACTTTTTTCAAAAGAATTATATGATATATTTGTAAAAAAAGAATAATAAATGTATTTCGTTCATATTTAAGTATAAAGAAATGCTAAAGGAAATTGGTAAGCAAACATTTAACTTCATAATATCAACCCCTTTGAAAAATTAACAAAACTAATATATAAGAAATGATTTTATATCTATATGTCTGTTAATAATACACTTCCACTCCACATTCACAGTCCAATCTAGTCTAGTTCCACACTTTCATAGTTTCATTCCACATCCATATTTTGTATCTATATGTCTATTAACAACTTCAATAAATCAATTTACATTTTTCACTTTTGCACTTCCACAGTTTCACTCTACAGTCCACATCCACAGTCCACAGACTCCGCACAACAAGCAACACGAAAAAAAATTAACAAATTATATTCCCATTTCACAAAACACCAACAATTCCATTCACAATTCATAAATAGATAAACAATTCCATTCACAATTCACAAAAAATACATAAAGTCATAACACAAACCTAATTATTTTAGAAATTCAACAACAACTTTAACAGGTCAGACAAATTTGGTGTGGAAGAGGAGATCTAAGAGTGGCTAAGACTCCTAGAGTGGTAGATGGGTTAGTGAGGTGTCGGTGATGGTCTAGTGGCATTGGTGGTCGTAGTAGGTGGTGGGCATCGAGACTGGAGAGAGATAGTGAGATGTGTGTGAGAGAAATAAAAGATTGGCGGAAACCAGAGATATAAGGCGTCAGTGGTGGTGGTGGCAGGTGGGTGGTGGGTCAAGACTCGAGAGAGATAGTGAGATGTGAGAGAAAATAGTTGGGTGTGGGAGTGGGATGGGAGGACGGCGCGGTGTAATATGCAATGGTGGTGGTCGTTCTGTCGGCGACAGTGACGGTGAAGAATAGAAGAAGAGAGTTATTGAGAGTTAATTATTCTTAGTAGGATTGTTGGTGGCATGATTTTTATTGAAAGCTTTATATTATTGAGACCAGTAACAATTATAGAAGGATAAAAATTTCTTAATCTAAATGCTTAAAGAATGTTCTAATTCTACATGAAAATATATTTAAAATGCCACATATTTTGACATGGCAAATTAAGATTTCCTACTTTCATGCAATTTATAAACAACTATTATCTAGTCTTTATTGTCCATATCATCGTAAGTTGATCAATATATTCTCTATGAAGCCACAATTTTCTAATTATATATGTCTTATTACTATTACTTAACCTTATTTTTAGTTGTACTTCACAAGCAAACAAAATCTTATTTCAAATTCTACAAGTTCTATCTTTTCTTTAGGCAACTAGTTATATAATGAGATATTCTTGAGTGATTTTGTTTCCTAAAGGTATAGGTATTAGTTATAGAAAAAATGTGTCTAAATAATAATAAATATTTATCAATAATATAAAAGGGATATTGTTATGTTAGTAGTTGTAAATTATCCAAGTAAACTTAAATTAAAATTGCTGGAAAATATGTTCTTTCATTTAAAATCAATGAATTGTAGAAATACTAAATATTTTTATATATTCATTTTCATTTTACTAAAATACTAAGTATTAGAAAATAGTTTGTGATTTGTTTTATGAACTTACTAATTATAAAATTTTTAACAAATAAAAACAAAATTTCTCCTTTTCATTAAGATAAAATAGAAAATATCAATAAATGTAACATTTTACATTTGAGTGAGTACCACGAAAATGATTTCATCAAAATTGTTATAGATTTTTCATAGTTGTTTCTTCTTGAATATTCATATGTTGCTCATTTCAAATTTATTTGCTTTACAAAAGTGAGAGTGATTTATTATCAAATATGTATTTGATAAAAACTATGTTAAAGATCAATAGGTAAGTGCACCTATCATTCATATAATATATCTTAATGAATGCAAGCATCACTCTTAGGACTATTATAAGTACCAATAGTAATTAGATTATTTAATTTAATAAGAGGAATGATTGATTTTAAAGATATGACTTAATCCAATTTAACTAATTATGTGATAAAAAGAACAAAAATTGAAGAAAAACAAGATCCATTTAAGAATTACCTTAGAATTTGTTATACTTAAATTTATCTTAATTTAGTTATTAATTGTAGTTTCTTAGACTAACATAATATTTTAAGTTATAAACATATTTTTTTTCCTTAAGAATATGGCCTCTATCTTTAAACTCATTGATTGAATTTCTTTCCAATGCAAACCTTTAAGAATGTATTGATTTGTTCTGTGAATTTCCATGATAAATTTGATTCTAACATAAAGGATTTATATGGTCCTATCTCTAAGATTTCATATAACTCTTATTATTTATGCCATGATACTTTCATACATGTATCTAAATCCCTATAGAAAAAACTCGAAATCGAATTAAAATGCTAGCATATTTTAATTCAAATATAATAAGTAATCATGAATAATTTATAATAAAACTTGGATCTTTCATTAAATTAAGAAAATCAATCTAAAATAATAGTTTTAGGGTTCATCCCATTTAGATCTTTCTCAATTTAGTTCAAGCTAAGAATAAGAAACCCAATAACAATCGGTCTCACAGATCTTAAAATCTTGATATGCTTTGATTGAATCTTGACAGGAATCCTTTCTTTCATCTAAAGTTGCTCATTTCTTGTGCCAAGATGCTTTACTTTAACTCTTTATGACTACTCTTTATCCCATTATTTAATTCTTTAAAGCTCTTTTATATTCTCATGAAATCATAAAACAATCTAAAGAGTCTCAACCAACACATGTCTAATATGAACTCGTGTTGGTACTGTATTCTTCACAATCATAAAAAATCTTAATTTTTTTTGGAATAACTGTTAACACGAGTCCCAAACACGGGATTATGATACACCCATATTGTCTTAGTAACTTCTTAATCTAACAAATTCTGAAAACTTCTTAACCTAACACTCGTTTAAAGGCCATAAACTTCTCTAACTTGGTTTCCAAATTATGAGAGAAGAGATTTTCCTTATCATCAATGTTAATATAGTTAATTATGCAGTATTGTGGTGTTAGTTCTAGACTAGTGTAGGGTGGATTACTCTTTCTCGAGTTATAATCATTAAACCCTAAATCATAGACTTTCATTAGATTATGGAATTTGCAATCTCACAATTAACAAAAGACCCATAACTCTAATTAAATATTAAGCTCTCTAATAAACTACTGGGTCTCACAGAGTATCTCTCCCCGCACAATAACTGATATGATTAATCACAAGATCTGTTGGATTACTTAACTCTCATTAGTCTGATCCAATCATTTTTATTCAGTTCACCCTCTCAGTTTATTACCGAAATATGCAAGTTCCTCAATTAATCATAACACCTAATCAAAATAACACAAAATGACTATATTAACATTAAATTAAGGTAAAATCCTGAAGAAAAAGTTAGAACATCTTAATCAAACCCAATTCCATAAATATATTCATATTTATCTTAACATTCAAAGAAAATGAAAACAAAGATGAAAGAAATACACATGGAATGTGTAGGAAAATCTCAGTGCAGCGGTGGGGAAAATAAAAACATTTATTTCGAGACTTTCCCAAAGTCCAAGATTTATGTGCCTATACAAGGAAATATCATAAAACCTAGTTGAATGTTCCCAATTCATATACATGTTCATAACACATATATATATAGGGATTTGTGGCATTTACATAAATCAATTATTCATCTAATAAACATGTACCTTATGTGTAGTCTTTAACGTTAGGTTGTCACAAACCACAACGAACAAAATAGACTGTCTCTAACGTTATCCACGTAGAGATCAAAGAATCTAACTGAATCAAACTCTTTGATCTAGAAACGGATAGAACAAAGACAAGAGTGCTAGCTCTTACCTTTTGTTCTATAGAGAGCAATATGAAGGAGAAGAGAAGATGACGAGGCTTAGGAGAATGAGAGAGTATTATGAAGAAGAAGGCTTGAAAGATTGTTTCTAAACCTTTTATAAAACCTTCTCACCATTGCATCGGGATCCTTTTGGTTCTATTGCTCTCCATATAATGGGTCTCTATCTAAAACCATTTTATGAATCCTCCTAGTCACTCTTATGCAAGTGACTCATTAAGTTTCCAGTTGTGTTAGCCACATAGATTAACATTTAATCCAAACAAGTCATGAGCGGTGTCTAGCCATCTTACGAATGAACCCATGCTCACTAAAAACCATCTTACGAACCCTTTCATAAACAATTGTTGTGCAATTCGTCCTTTCCCTATGCTATACCTCACTTGGTTATGAGTATGGGCAAAATGTCAACTCTCACTAGATTGACTACATCAAATCTAGTCTAAGTGATATCAGTTCTCATCGTAGGACTCATTACTCTATATGTCAATGAAGAAATTCTTCATGACACATGTACTCCCACCAAAGATTTCCTAGTAATGACCCCGACAAGTGGCTATGAGTATCATCTTCTGCTACCACAGAAGTAGTGAATTCTCTATTGGCTACTCAATTACCTTCAAATACCTCATATTGTACCTAATCACCATTGTATAAGTGACCCCTGTAAGGCAACAAGGAATGGAGTCACAGCACAGAATCAGTATCCAAGATATCACTGAGTACCTTAAGTCTAAGGATACTTGCACCATTTCTATGATGAGACTATCATTGACATTAGAATAGAATATCCATATGATGATCTTATGTTAGGTCATCTAATGTACTTACTACCTCTAGTAAGCATTCACATCTCAACTCTAAACATCTCATGTTTATAGTTTCTGAGATCCACTGCTTGATCAAATCAAGGAGTTTGACATGTGCTAGTCTATCTAGATTAATGATGTCCATTCTAGATTAATAATGTCCATTCTCATTAATCCTATGACTAGGGATAATTTAGAATCTAAAATTATTGCACATGATAGGAATCTTAGTAGTCTGGTCACATCTTAATTTGCTTCATGCTATGTTATATATCATGAACTTCATTAATTTGCTTATAGATCAATATCAATTCATAAATAGTGAACACCAAATTAATGAAATATGCCTTTCTATATTACTAAAAATAAAGTGTGTACACAAGTTTGTACAAAACGTGCTAAAGGCGATTAACAAATCTCCCACTTGACCGAAAGCCAATCACCTTAGTATCTAATACCATAGGCAAGTACATGAGAATCAAAGCTCTTATGTGATAATGGCTTCATCAATGGATCAACAATATTCTTCTCGGTAGGAATTCTCTCTATTCGTACATCACCTTGACTAATGATCTCCCTAATCAGATGATATCTGCAGGGTACGTTCTTGGATTCGTTGATAAGAACTTGGTTCCTTTGCCTGCGTAATAGCTCCATTGTTGTCACAATACAACTATATGGGCCCATCTCTTCTTAGAACCACACCAAGTTTAGTAATGAACTTCTTGATTCAAATTGCTTCCTTTGCTGCGCCTGAAGCAGCAATGTACTCTATCTTGATTATTGAATCGGCAGTCGTCTCTTATTTAGAACTCTTCTAATTGACCGCCTTGTCGTTCAGTGTGAATATATAACCTGATTGGGATTTGAAATCATCTTTATTAGATTAAAAACTGGCATCTGTATGCCCGCTCACTTTTAGATTTCCATCTCCATATATTAAGAAAAAATCCTTAGTCATTCGTAAGTACTTGAGGATGTTCTTGACAGCCACCCAGTGATCCTCACCAGGATCCGATTGTTATCTTCTTTTAACACTTAGAGTATATGATACATCGAGTCTCGTACATAGCATAGAGTACATGATAGATCCTACTGTAGATGCATACAAGATCATATTCAGGTGTGTCCTCTTATCTTTAGGACACCTAGATTTTGAGAGTGTTATCCCATGATTCATAGGAAGATACCCTCTCTTGGACTGCTCCATGCTAAACCTCTTTAGCATCTTGTCTATGTAGGTTGATTGTGAAAGACCAAGCAACTTTTTCGATCTATCTCTATAGATCATTATCCTAAGGATATAAGTTGCTTCACCAAGATCTTTCATATCAAATTGTTTGGATAACCAAATCTTCACAGATTGTAATATAAAGACATCATTTCCTAGTTATAATATGTCATCTACATATAGTATAAGGATACGATTGCACTCCCACTAACCTTCTTATATACACAAGATTCATCTGGATTTTGTAAGAAATCAAACTCTTTGATTATCTTATCAAAGCAGATATTCCAACTCTTGGATGCTTGTTTCAATCCATAAATGGATTTTTGAAGCTTGCATACCTTTTCGCCATCATAGGAGATGAAGCCCTCTGGTTGTATCATATATACATCCTCGGATAGATTTCCATTTAGGAAAGCTATCTTCATATCCATTTTCCATATCTCATAATCATAATGAGCAGTAATGGCTAGGAGTATCCTAATGGATTTAAGCATTGCTACTGGGCTAAAGGTCTCATCGTAGTCAATTCCGTATTTTTGATGAAAACCTTTGGCCACAAGCCTTGCTTTATAGGTAATCACATTACCATCTATGTCGGTTTTCTTTTTGAAATCCTATTTACATCCTATAGGTTTTATTCCTTCGGGTGCCTCAACCAAAGTCCATACTTGGTTTTCATACACGGCATCCATTTATGCTTTCATGGCACTAAGTCATTTCTCAGACTCTTAACTTTTCAAAACCTCTTCACAGGTAGTAGGCTCATTATCTTCTCTAAGCAATACGTCATTCTATTCAATTACAGGAAATCCATATCTCTCGAGAACAGAGCGCATCCTACGTGACCTACGGACTTCCTATGATGAATAAGTTTGAACTATTACTTCATCTGTATAAGTCACAGTCTAAGGTTCAAGCAGTTGATCAGCGTTTGTTCGAGCATTTTAAACTTCTCCAAGTTCAATTTTGCTCCCACTATCTTATTTTAAAAGAAACTCTTTCTCTAAAAAGACAGCATACTTTGAAACAAACACTTTTTGTTCCTCAATAAGGTAAAATTGATATCCTGTTGTTTCTTTAGGATATCCTATGAACAGACTCTTGTCAGACTTCCTATTAAGTTTATGTGAATGTATCTACTTCACATAAGCGGACAACCACAAAATTTCAAATAAGAAAGATAGGGTTTTTTTGTTAGTCCACAACTCATATGGAGTAACATCAACTGTCTTTGATGGAACGCTGTTTAACAAATAAATAGCTATCTCGAGTGCTTACCTCTAAAAGGATTTTGGTAAATTTGCAAAGCCCATCATCGACCATACCATATCCAACAAGGTTTGGTTTCTCTTTTCGGCCACACCATCATGTTGCAGTGTGTAAGGTGGAGTCCATTGAGATAAAATTCCATTATCTTTAAGATAATATAAAATTCTTGGTCTAAGTGTTCCCCACCTCGATCGAATCGTAGTGTCTTAATACCTTTTCTAGTTGGGTTTTTACTTCATTTTTGAATTGCTTGAACTTTTCAAATGCATCTTGTATCTCATTATATACAAATACCCATATCGAGAATAGTCATCAGTAAAGGTAATGAAGTAAAGAAAATCACTTCTGGTATGGATGGACAGTTAAGAAAATCACTTCTGGTATGGATGGATAGCAGACTACATACATTTGAATGAGGTCTAATACTCTATTCGCTCGTTCACCCTTTCCCTTAAAGGGTAATTTAGTCATCTTGCCTAATAAACAAGATTTACACATGTCATATGATTCATAATCAAATGACCCTAAACTACCACTCTTGTGGAGCTTAGCTATGTGTCTCTCTCATTTATATGGCCAAGGTGACAATGCCATAAGTAAGCTGATTTTAAATCATCTCGTTTATGTCTTTTCGTGTCATTGATATGCATAATTGGATGCAACATATCTAACATGTAAATTCCATTGTATAATGTACCAGTATCATAAAGCATTCCATTCAAAGTAATAGAGCAACCATTGCTATTGAAATTCAAATGGAAACTAACTTTAGTTAAACATGAAACAGACAATATGTTATTTGTTATACTAGGTACAAAATAACAATCATCCATTTTAATTACAAGCCCATTGGAGAGAGATAAAAAATAAGTGCCTATGGCTAATGCAGTAACTCTTGCTCCATTGCTGACCTATAGGTCCAGTTCTCCCTTTATAAGCTGTCTACTATTCCTAAGGCCCTGCATATCATTACATATGTTTAAGCCACAGCCAGCATCTAATACCCATATAATATGATCAGAAATAGTATTAACATCAATGAAAAACATACCTGAAGGAGCCGGAGCATCTGATGCCTACTTCTTCTTTAAGAACTCTAGATAGACTTTACAGTTTTGCTTCTAGTGTCCAGTCTTGCCACAATGAAAGCAAGTTCCTTTAGGTGTAGTTTCTTTAAGTTTCCTTTTAGCTGCACTTGCTTTTGGTTTCTTAGACTTTTTTCTTCTTTAGGTTCTTTTTTCTTTAACCAGAAGAAGAAAAGTCCACCACCAACACTGGCTTGTTATCCTTCTTGATAGCTTGCTCTGCGGTCTTGAGCAGATTAATCAACTTAGGGATTGTTATGGAGATTTGGTTCATCAACACAAACTGTGAATAACTATCAGACAATCCAACCAAAATTAAGTCAACACTTAATTCATAATCCATAACAAAAATCAAAATGACCAACCTCTTAATATAACCATTCATCTTCAGTACATACTACACTACAGATGTCCCTAGAGTCATCTTAGTAGTGAAGAGCACTCTCGAGGTCTCAAACTATTTAGACCGAGCTTGCTCATTAAAAAACTCTTTAAGATAAAACACTATAGTATTAGCATCCATAGACTCATGCTGCTTTTGCAGCTTTGGTGACATAGAGGCTAGTATGATGTAGGTAACTAAGTCACTATCTTTGAGATGCTTACAATATGCTTTCTAATCCTCATTAGAAGCATCAACCGCAAATGGATCAAAAAGTGGAATGTCTTGGACATAGCCTAGCTCCTCAGATCTAAGAACAATTCTCAAATTTCTCAGCCAATCAAGAAAATTAGGTCCAGTTAATTTATTAGAATCTATAAGTGATCGTAAATTCACACTGGAAGACATCTTCAATCAACCTAAATGTGAAGAGACAAAGAATGTTAGAATATAAATAAATGCATGATCATATGGACTTGCATGACGTACATATGGCTCCCACTAGCTTCAAATAATCCATAGCCCTCACTACGAATCCAAGAAAACTTATGACAAAGTGTCTTAGTGGTCAATATCTGACATTACAAAGAATAACCTTGGGTTTACCTAACAAGCCACCTTAGGTCAATCGGTAGGTATCGATCATATCAATTGCATTATAGATGCAACTATGGTCTAGTGCTATCAACTTGTGATGTATGCACACACATTGGGTTATCAACTCTTAATGTGCGTACATCTAATGTACGCTACCCAATTGCACCTCTGTCTATGTTGACCTTGAGTTTACTCAACAAATCAATGATGCTAGTGAAAACCGACTCATTAATCCGAAAATCTTATTTTAATAGTTCAAACATATCTGTATAGAGTGAGCTTGGGTTTAGCCATCAACCCTAACTCTAAAAGAATTCTAGTTCTCCCCATATTAGTTTTTATATTATTTGTGAGGGATTTCATACTCTGGCCTTATCTAAGTCGTAGGATTATAGTCACAATGACTATATGGAATGATTTAGGAAGTTTCATTAATCACATTGAATCTATATCCATAATCATCCATCATCCCTCATCCCACCTAACCAACCCTAGCATGCATTCTTTAATGCAATCATCTCACAAAGTTTTCCTATATAGGTTGTGACGTGTTATGTATGTAAAGATTTGACATTCGATTCAACTCTTGAATCGAATTACTTTTTAATGTTGGCATCGGCTAATTTCTCAATCTGTATGTTTTCAATTCCAATTAAAAATACCAATATACCAAATGTAATACCTTCTACTATGATGTACCAATTAAACATTTTAATTGTATCATGCTTGCCATATCTAGTCATATTAGACATGAAATACTAGAAATAGATTAATACAATATTATTCTATTAGATTTTCAAATAATTTGAGAACATCAAACTATCACCCTAAGTTTCTCTAGGTAGTCTCCACTTCGTCAAGACTATTTTGAAACTTGTCACATAAATTGTGATGACCAAAATAATCAAGACAACTGAATATATCAATGAGACGATAATATGACATATTTGACATCCGAAATTTTTGGAAACCTAATTTCAAGCAAATCAGTTTTACATTCATACAACATCAATGTAACATATTTTTGATCACATAAAAATTGATCCAAGGCATTGAAACCAAAAAACACACAATCAACATTTCAAACAAACCAGGTCCAACAGTTTTCTCAAAATTGTCTAACTCTATCTTTTGCTTGAAAAAATCATTGAAACAATTTAAATAAATAGTAAGAAAATTGCAGAGGCTATAACATGTTCAAATATGTTCCATAAAAGTTTTCATAATTTATTTCCAAGAAAAATTCAACTGGCCTCAACAACCAAGCCAATCTAGAATCTGTGTTCCTTAACGCAAACCTTCCCAATGGTTCACAAGAAATTCTCAAATAAATATTCAATCACATCAAAAACCTTTTTCCATCTTCATAGACATTTATAAACATCTTAGAAACATGTTGGTGAAAGCCAATACCCAAAAAAAAAATTCTATAATTTATTCTCGAATTTACAAGCATGCCTATTCATGTAATGTGCATAAACATAACAACTAGAACAGTAGGGAATTAATTAGCAAAAACATATCAAATCACATTGATAAATTTTTTCCTTCCATAGACATATTCAGCAACATATGATGAGTAAATATAGGTAGCATCACACATGTTATGGTTTCTCCTTTATACGAGACACAAGTGGCTCTGATACCATTGTAGGAAAATCCTAGTGTGAGTATATGATACACACAGTGTGGAAAATAAAAAAAATTGTTCCAAGACTTTCCTGAAGTCTAGGATCTATGTGCCTATACAAAGAAATACCATAAAACTTAGCTGAATGTTCCCAATTCATATACATGTTCATAATATATATATATATATAGGGATTAGTGGCATTTACATAAATCAATCATTCATATAATAATCATGTACCTTGTGTGTAGTCTCCTTCGTTCTTTGATCTTCTACTCATTGGGTTGTCACAAACCATATTGACTAAAATAGACCGTCTCTAACAATATCCACACAGAGATTGGAGAATCTAACCAAATCAAACTCTTTGATTCAGAATTGGCTAGAACAAATATAAGAGTGCTATCTCTTACCTTTTGTTCTATAGAGAGCAACATGAAGGATAGGAGAATATGATGAAGAAGAAGGCTTGAAAGATTGTTTCTAAACCTTTTACAAAACCTTCTCACGATTATCATCTTCTTGCTTTTGTCTTTTATCAATTAAAGAAATTAAATGCAACTTTGACAAATTCTCTCTTCCTTTCCACGTTACTCAGACCTTATATATATATATATATATGTTGAAGTGGTCCAGTCACGTTGGGGTCAATCCTACCAGGTTCTAGGTGTGGAAAAATATTGGGGACCTGTTTCAACAATATCAATATCACGATCTCATCAGGACATATCTTGATCTCCTCGAGATACATTTGGTTCTATTGCTCTCTATATAATGGATCCCTATCCAAAATCATTTTATGAATCTTCTGAGTCACTCTTATGCGTGTGACCCATTAGGCTCTCGATTATGCTGGCCACTTAGATTAATACTTAATCCAAGCAAGTCATGGGTGATGTCTAGCAACACATCATGATCCCTAATTGACCAAAAAGCAAGTGGATTGATGAATGAACACGTGTTCACCACTAACCATCTCACGAACCCCCTCATAGACAATTGCTTTGCAATTCGTCTTTTTGACCATGCTATACCCCACTTGATTATAAGTATTGGCAAAGTGTCAAATCTAGTCTAAGTGATATTAGTTCTCATCCTAGGACTCATTACTCTATATGTCAATGAAGACATTCTTGATGACACATGTACTCTGGCAAGAGATTTTCTAGTAATGACCCCAACAAGAGGCCGTGAATATCATCTTTTGCTATCACAGAAGTGGTGAATCCTCTATTGACTACTCAATTACCTTCGAATAGCTCAAGCTATACTTAATCACCATTATATAAGCAACGTTTGCAAGGCAACAAGGAATGGAGTCAAAGCACAGAATTAGTATCTAAGATATACTTGAGTACCTTAAATCTAAGGATACTTGCACCATTGCCATGATGAGATTATCACTGACATTAGAATAGAACATCCATGTGATGATCTCATGGTAGGTCATCCATTGTACTTACTACCTCTAGTAAACATTCACATCTTAACTCTAAACATCTCATGTTTACATTTTTTGAGATCCATTACTTGATCAAATCAAGGAGTTTGACAAGTGCTAGTCTATCTAGATTAACGATGTCCAATCTCATTAATCCTATAACTAGGGATAATTTATATTCTGACATAATTGCACATGATAGGAATCTTAGTAGTATGTTCACATCATAATTTCCTTCATGCTATGTAATATATCACAGACTTCATTAACTTACTTATAGGTCAATATCAATTCATAAATAATGAACACCAAAATAATAAAAGATGCCTTTCTTTATTACTAAAAATAAAGTCTGTACATAACTTTGTACAAAACGTGCTAAATAAGATTAACTTTAAGGCACTGCTATAAGAGAATGGGGATCGAGACTCCTTGGCATAGCAGTAGCCATAAAGACCCATTTCTTTCTCCTCTCCTTCTCTTTCTCTCTGTTCTTCTTCTCTCTTATTGGAGTGTCTCCTAATGTGGCAAATTGGAGGCTCCTTTAGTGTTCCATCCTAATGCCTTTTATACTTTTTTCTATTTAAGGCAATCCTAGGGCTTTTTTCGAGTTCGAAAGGTCCAAAAAGTCTCTCGAAAACTCAAGTTAGGATGTCTGTCTACATTTTTGTCATGTAGGCCAAGAGTTTTAGCTTCTGTCACAATCGTGGCTTATTGACCACGATTGTGGCCTTACGTCTGGGGATCTTTCTCCAAATCTTTTTCGTTCTTCTATGTTTTCCTTGAAATACTAGCAAACATATCAAGGTATCTTAAAAACATAAAATTGAAGCTCAAACGCGTGCTCTAACCTATAAAAAAAACTTAAATCACAAATATCTATCTAACTAACACAATTCTAACCTATATACACATTAAACAATCAAATTAACAATTAAACATGCACCAAACTACCCATTAAAACATGATGCAATCTATAATTATCACTTATTTTGGTAGTTTTATCTATCTCAGACAATTGGTTTTCTAAGGATTCAATTTGACATTGGGAAACTACATTTTTCTCCATTGGTAGTGTGAATTTTCTAGGCGGCTGAGTTATTGTTTATGTGAGGGAAAAATTTGCAGAAAATTAATCAATTTATGCAGTTGTGTTTCTTTGTTTTTATGTGAACAATTACATGCTATGTTGAGCTATTTGGTAGCTGCATTTTTGCATATGTGGGTGAATAATTAAACTACTGCTTAATTGTTTTTATGTGGGAAAATCGTGCCGTAAAATGATAAATTGTTTAGTTGGATTTTTGGTGTTTTAGTGAAGAAACACGGGTTCATTTGATGATATTTTTGTGGCTATTGTGTGTGGATCTCTTCAGTGATTTTTTGGAAGGATCACAACAGAATTTTTGTTGAACGACTTCCCATTATTTGGAGTTGATGAGGTTGCACATATAGGGGAGTGTTTTTATCTTAAGTGTCTTTCTTTGTTTATATCTTTATTGATTTAATCACTTGAGTTGTCTTATTTTCATCTTTATTATTAAACATTATTGTGAAAATCCTCTGTTGAGGTCAGCATGAGATGGTCGCGTTATTGGGAGTAAAATACTTTCACGAGGTGTGAGGATGAGTGAGTACCGTCAAGGGTTGGTGATGTTGGCTCAGTAAAGCCTTATATGAAAATATTATTTTTTAGTTAAAGTGATTAAGCTAGGTGAGAGTCCTGTAGATGTAAGCAAGGTGTGTTGAACTGTGTTACCAAATTTTAGTTGTTGATGTGTTCATTTTGTGTTTAATTTTTCTGTTTACTTTTTTTCTGGAAAATTGACAATTGTTATCACAGTTGCTTTATATTAAGCAACCAACAGAAACAATTTAAAGCACTTAAGTCAGAACCAGATTTTACAAAACTACACCCTTTCAAATTTTTAATTAGAATCAAAACTTGGGTCACTGAATCAGAACTTGGTAAATCAAGTTGATGTAGATTCATATTTTGCAATTATGGCTATAAGAGAAAGGGCATCAATCACTAGGCCACCTTTAAGTGATAGTTCCAATTACCCTGCCTAGAAATCAAGGATAAAAGTATTTAGTCAAGCATAAGGAACCAAATGATGGAATTCAAATTTGAATGGCTAAATACATCCAGTGACAATTGATGAAAAGAGAGAAGTGATACTTAAAGATCCATCTGAATGGACAAGGGCTGAAGAAGAGCTAGTGCTTGGAAATTCTCAAGCAATGCATGCTATCTTCAGTGCAATAGATAAAGGTCACTTTGCTATGTTTTCAGCTTGTGAATTAGTAAAAGAAGCGTGGGACACTCTACAAATAATACATGAATGATCAAAATCTGTGATAGCTTTGAAACTTCAAATATTGGCTGCTAGATTTGAAGAGCTGAAGATGGATGAAAGTGATATTATTGGAGACTTCCATGAGAGGTTGCATGACATTGCCAACCAAGCACATCAACTTTAGAAAAGTATTCAAATCTAAAACTTATCAACAAGGCATTGAGATCATTACCTCCGAGATTTATACCAAAAATTGCAACCATCGAAGAATCCTATAATATCAATGAATTATCTTTGGATAAAGTAATTAGGATTCTTACAAACTTTAAGATGAAATTTTTGAGAGATAAGTGTGAGAAGAAAAAAGGGTTGACTTTGCAAGTTGAAGTTGCTAAATCCATCAATGATTTAGGAGATGACTTTGATGAAAATGATAATGCGGTGTCACTAGAAAGAAATTTTAGCAGTGGTTAAAGAAGTTGAAGAAAGATAGAACTGAGTTTAGGTAGAATGGTGGGAGTTAATCAAATAATAATTTCAAACAACAAGCAAAAACTCAAAAAGTTGAAAAAAAGGTGAAGAAAATTCAATGTCATGAATTTTAAGGCTTCAGACATGTGTAAGTAGAATGTGCTAACACTTTGAAAAAGAGAAAAAGTATGTCCTATACGAGCAACTGGAGTGAAAATGATTATGAAAGTGAGTATGGTAGTGAAGAGGAACTTGTAAGTAATCATGCTGCATTATTTGCTTTATACAATAGAAATCCATTTGCTTACTTAACAACAACCAAAAAAGAAATTAATAGGGAAAACGTAGATGAATCAGTCAAAAATTCTAAGAAAAACACAGATGAGTCAATCCAAGGTTTCAGTTTAGATTATGACAGTGATGATAGTGATTCAAAATACAAAAGGAAGGATATTTGCAAGCTTATGAGTTAATGTATACAAAATAGGTACAAACGTGTAAGAAGAATGAGAAGCTTAAGAAGGATAATTCTACTATGAAGAATATCATCCAAGATTTAGAGAAGAAGATGCTATTTATAATAGATGAACTTGATAAAAGAAAGTTGGAGCTGGTCAATATGGACAAAGGTATAAGGATGTTAAATGGAGGTACGAAAAAGCTTAAACAATTATTGGAAATTGGTAAAACCAAAGGAGACTTTCAAGGTGTAGGATATAAAAGTGAATGTTCCAAGTTAAGTAATAAGCAAAGTTAAAGGAGAAATTTCAAAGAGGTACCAAAAACTTGTTCCTACATGTCACTTTTGGGGGGAAACGGACACATAAGACCGAATTGTTACAAGTTATTATAGATGATGCTTCAGAGAGCTCAAAACTAAAAATCTAGCTCAAAACTAAAAATCTAGACACCCTTCGATGAATTTTCAGCAGCCCCCCACATTACCAAAGTATACTTAGGTTAGAAAGGAAGCAATTGTAACTTTTAAATTCATATCTTATAATGGTTGCTATTTTGACAGAGGGTGTTCAGGTCATATAACAGGTGAAAGGATTATCAAAGTTGTGTTAATGACTACTTTACTTTTGGTGATAAAAAGAAGGCTTTGGTCATTGGGAGAGGGATGTTTTGTGTGGATAGACAACCGAACTTCAAAATTGTGCTTCATGTTGATGGTTTAAAAACTAACTTGGTAAGTATTATTTAACTTTGTGATGATGGGATGTTATTTAAATTTGCTACTAATGGATGTAAGGTGTTGAATGAACAAGGAAAGTATTTAGTAAGCAACAGAAGATTGGTGGATAATTGCTATATGTTGCAAGCTATTACTTTTTGCAATTTAACCTCATATGATTATAAGACTCTATGGCACCAAATGATTGATAAGGGGGTAGTAGAAAAATGTCAAAATCAGCCTCACACATCATAATAGAGATGTAGGGAGTTAGTACCAAAAACTATCCAAATCTATAATTAGTTGTTATTGGAAAAGAAACCAATCAAATAGAGGACCATTTAATTGCTTTTGAAAAAGAAACCAAGATGAGGAATAAGGCCATGTTTGAATTTCTTTGAGGGGCATTGAGACTATATGCTTTACATTTTTTAAGTATATTGATTTTGTTTATTAAAAAAAAAGAGCAAGTAAAAAAATTCAAAGGTGCTAACATCTAGGATTTTTGGGTTTTCTAAGCTTCAGGCGATTAGTGCGTGTTTGACTTTTTCTTTATTTGTTAAACAGTATATTTGATGTGAAGATGAGGCTCCACTTAATGGTTTGAGAGTTCTACTTCTGAATTTTGATTTATTTAGTTATGTCGAGAAAATGTCAATGTTTGGTTAGAGATCTATAGGAAGATTCTAATTTCTTATGATTTGGGGTTTTTCAAGTTTTGCCTTGGTTTCTCTCTATATTGTGGGCTGTATGAATTTAGGCTGTATACTTTTATATGGCTAATATGATGAAGAGATTGATTAAGTTTAATCGGTGAATGCATTTTTTGGGTATATGAATTTAATCAGACATATGCAGATGGCTTTGATGCGAGTAATGATATATTGACTAGTGTTTTAACTGGTGATAAATTGTCATCTTGTCTTTTTACTACAACACTATATGTTTATAATTCTTCCGCTTCACATATTGCTAATTTTGATTCCTGTTTAGTTGATGAGATTGATCTCATTGAAGACAATCTTCTTTTGGCATTGTTTTGTCCCAATGAGGAGAAATTTGGATGATTGGATAATTGTTTATTTGAGATCATTGTTTCTTTGGATATTTTCCACTTATTTGAACTTGTCAATTGTTTTTGCGAATTTGATGTTAGTTGGAACTCGATATTCAATTAAGAGGGAGTGTCCAATTATCTTCTTAAGGGGAGTTCTCATATATGATAAATAATGTCCAAAAGGGGGAGATTGTTCTAGATATTTGTTACGATATCTTTTTTTAATTAATTTTAGGTATTATTTGTAATTGGACATAGTTAGATAATTGAGGTATATCATTATGATAGGTAATCTACCTTATGTGAGATTCTTAAAGATAAGATTACTTGAAGAGTAAAATCCTAACGATGATAGGATTTAATTAGGATAGAATCACCATATCTTAATAAGGATAATGCATAGATTTTTTAGGTGATTTTGGAGCTATCTTCGACAACTTATTTTGGTAGTCCTATCTATCAAAGTCAGCTGATTTTTTAGAGATTCAATTTGACATTGACCAGCTGCGTTTTTCTCTATTGGTAATGTGAATTTTCTGGGCGGATGAGCTATTGTTTCTGTGAAGGAAAAACTAGCAAAAATTAATCAATTTGCTTAATCGGGTTTGCATGGGAAAAATGTGCAATAAAGTGATAAATTGTGCAGCTATATTTTTGGATGTTTCAACGATGAAACACATATTTGTTTGACAATCTTTTTGTGGCTTTTATGCGTGGATCTTTTTATTGATTATTTCGAAGATTCACAACATAATTTTTGTTGAACGACTTTTCATGATTTTTTAGTTGATGAGGTTGCTCATATAGGGGAGTATTTTTATTTGAAGTGTTTTTCTTTGTTTATGTCTTTATTGATTTGAACACTTGGGTTGTCTTATTTTAATCTTTATTATCAAACATTGTTGTGAAAATCATTAGTTGAAGTTAACACAAGGTGGTCGTATTATTAGGAGTGAAATACTTTCATAGGATATGAAGACGAGTGAATAGTATCAAGAGTTGAATAATGTCGGCTCAGTAAAGTCTTATATAAATCTATTGTTATTTGATTAAAGTGATTAAACTAGATGAGGGTCCTACAGATTTAGGCAATGTATGTCAAACTACGTTACTAAATTTCAGTTATTGATTTGTTCGTTTTATGTTTAATTTTTCTGTTTACGTTTTTATGATAAAGTGATAGTTGTTAATACAATTGCTATGTATTAAAGCAATTAACAGAAATAGTTTAAAGCAATTGACAAAACAAGATTTTGTGAAACTACACCATTTGGAAATTTTACTTCTTATTTTATTTCATGATGCTGAAAGAAAATGAATGAAGTCTCATCTCTCTTAGCATATATGGTTTGCTATTCTCTTCGTCATAAGTAATAGAAGACAACGAACAATCTCAACCTCATTTAAAGGTTCAGGAACATTCGTCAATGTAGTAATATTTTGCTATCATATGATTAATAGTTACATTATTATTTTTACACACATTTAATATTTGAAATCATGAAAAATGTTAGGGATAATTAACTAAACAGAAATAATTTCTCAATCAAGTCCTATTAAATTATTATATTAATTTAAAATGCTAATATCACATTTATGTAAATGACATTTTAGTAATAAAGTGATGTAACATGTATACGTCAAACTTATCACAATTGTATTTTTATTAACATAAAGTATTTAATTAGAAAATGTCAAAATTAAGAAGAATATTATAGAAAATTTTAAATAGAAATGCTTAATTAGTAAATATTCGAATGTAGGACAATTAAAAAAAAATCGAGAAAAAGAACAAATATATGATTAATTCTCTTCTTTAATATGAAATGGATTTGTCACAAGCAAATGCGGCTGAGATACCCGAGTAGTCTTGTCCATTGAAGTAGACTTGAGTGCAACGGGCACATGATGTGCCATATTATTTTACCTTTGCCCACTTCCCACAATCCGCGCATAATTACTAGCGCACACCGTGACCGTCTTACCTTTCACATTTCTTCCACAATTCCTCTGTTGCCCACTTGTGATATTGTACTAGTAAATCGACTCATACTCACTAGCAGTGGCGTATCCATTGATGATTATGATTGATAATGACATTAATGACTTGCAATTTACCCTCCTAATCTTGTTTGAGTTGCTTAGAAGTCAAGAAAGATCAAGCATAAGATCAATCTAAGGCTTGTTTGGTTGACAGAAAAGTGAAATTAATTTAGAATATGATTCTGCGGAAAATAAATTTATGTAAAGTAAAGATATTCACATATTTGGATACTTACAAAAATTATAATAGAAAAGTTGAGTAAATTCTTATTATAATATTTGGTATGCAATAGTATTTTATGGATTGTAACTTAACTTTAACTTGTATTTTCAATTATATCTCTACAAATCAAATAAAAATTAAAAGCGTTAAATAATATAAACCTGAAAATTGTTGATTGAAATTTTTGAATAAAAATATTCAAAATCCTACTAATGGAAGAACAATAAAAATAGTTAAAGACAATATTATGAATACCGGTACATACCAGATCAAAACTGGTACGAAATAAAGATTGGATCATATTTAAATACCGGTTAGTATCGGTCCATTTCGGATAGTACCGGCCAATACAAAAAATTTTAAAAAATAGAGAGACATTTTTAGCAAAATTTTCAAAATTTTTTAAAATTTTCATCGTCTCTCTTATCTTTGCTTCTCCCCTCTTTTTTAGTTTTTAAATTAGTTATTTTATTTATTTCAACTTTTATAATTATTGTAAATTATGAATTTTTATTTTTAAAATGATAACTTTTAATATTTTTATTACTAATAATAATTATAAATTAAATAAAACTTAAAAATAAATTATTT
>JANZLD010000002.1:45194437-45204703 GCA_026413575.1 Erythroxylum carthagenense
ATTATGAATAAAAAAATACATCCAACTTCTCATTTTTCGAGAACTAATTCCTTTGGCTTTGACTGGGACCTTATCAGTCGCTGTCAACAACGGTGACAAAAGCAACGTGGAATGGACAACAGTGCCGAGCAAAGAAGAAGATGAGCAACCAAGCTTTTTGCCTGAGAGTCAAAGCTACGGTCTTTATGGTGAAGAGTCTAAGAAGGTTCCGACCAGTACCACTACCACCAAGCTGGGCAATGAACTTTACGGAGTATCCACTTATGTCCCTTACACCACCGGAACCAATCAGGAGACCCATGCCCCAAGCAACAATAACAACATCAACAATTATTATGAGAACACCAATGCTTTTGAGGAGGTTCAGCAAGAGAACTTGGGTGAAACCAGCCTCCAACAGACTGGTTACAACCCCACTAATTCCAACCAGAACACCAATAACAACAACTACTACTATTCTGATGCGTACGGCAACACAGAGAAGCAAGGAATGAGTGACACCAGGTTCCTGGAAAATGGAAAGTACTACCATGACGTCATGAACGAGAACAAATACTACACAAATCCGAATCAGAACCAGCACTCGGGTTACAATTACGATACTAGCCAGGTTGTCCAGAATGAGCATTACGTCCCATGATGACTTGTAGCGGCTGGAACCAAAGTGAAAGAAAATGATCTGTTTTTATCTTAATTAAGTTGGTGAAGCGCTTCGTGTTAATGAATCTATGTTGAGTGGGGAAGATCAACATATAATTTTTATTTATATCTTGTTGCTTTCATGTTTGCATGGTCTCTCCTACAGAAAACTGCTTAAGGTAAAGGATGAAAAGAGTACGGCTTTCTTTGTCATATTTAACGTTGATCACAGGAGTAAAATCCACAAGAAAAATTCAGTGTTTGTCTGAATTTAGTCCATAATCACCCAAGCCCACCTTCTTTCAGATATTCAATTTTAAGTAAAAGAAAGCTTTAAAAGAACTTTGATCACTCCAGCAACTAACCACTAGTCTAACAACTCACGGTAATTTGAATTTCTTTCCCTTTCAAGTTTCAGCCATTTCTCCAGGCTTAACTTCACACAACATTAAAGATGATGGAGTCCATGAATTTACTTCAGCTACCAAAGTAGCCTAAGGGGATGAGTTTCTTAAATAGGACAGTGACCGATCACTTGGATCATATGGGAGTGTTTTTATGGCCTAAGAGGAGTGCTCGGCCATGTCTTTTCAATCTACCTATGCATTGGCTTCTAAGGGAGTTGCAAGGAACCAAACCAAGTCAAAATCCCATTTCAATTCCCAACACAGAAGTATACAGCAACATCTGAAACCGGATAAATTGAAAAGGATAACCTAGTGAATGTAGCCCTGCAGATGTTCCTTGTCAATGTCAGGGTAATAAAACATGGTACTTGATGCCCACCACTTAAAAACTGAAAACTCAGATTGCCAAGTTGACTTTTACACAATTGTGCTATGCTAGACTGGCTTATATGGTTGTTGGTCACTGCATGTGCTCTACCCTGCACTAAGTTTTCGTTTAGCTGGGGTTAACTATTTCTATTGCTCTTTGTCGATGCATTGAGTTCTATGTTTTAACAGATCTTTATATTCAAAAATCAAATTGAAAATGAGATTTAATCATAGAAATGACGAAAAGTTAGGACCTAAACCTTAGGAAAGGAGTGGGTTTTAAGTTACTATGAAGGTCTTTATCTAATGCACTAATAGCCTTTACAGTAAATGGAATATGATCATTATATCTCTTCTTCCAAGAGCTTGTAATTCTAAATCTTGCATATATGGCTGGCACTGATCTTCAGCCAGTCCAAAGAGAATGCACCAGACAACGTAATTACAGTGGATGAAAAGTATGTCCTTTTCCTTTCTCTAAAGGTGGCCTGTGGGGCAAAGAGATGTATCCTAGATTTCTCTCTGCGACAGCTAACGTAAGGACAACAAGTGCAACAGAAACAAGGATGTTGACCTGAGTTCACCTAAAATACTTTAGGTCACCTTGAAAAGTCTCAAATTCTATTTCTAACCTAAGCAACATTTATCTTAGTTAATAAGTTGATTTCATCATTTTCAGCAACTATAATGTAAATACACCAAATACAACAGAAACAGCACCAAAATATTTTGTGGTTTCCTTGGAAAATTTTATTTAAACAGGGCTAGCCTAAATAAGCACATTTGTGGGTTAATGTGTACGATCAATTTCTAAAATGTTACATATATGATCACATTCCAATTGTTAACTTGGGTCACTCTCGGTCTCAGCTTTAGGGCCATGGAACACAACCTTTTAAGCTGAGAGGTTTCACAAGTGGGTGGAGTTGACTTTGTAACTCAGGGATAAGCATTCGTATTTATTACTAGTTGTCCTAACTGCAAATTTTCGGCAGAGCTTGTCCACTTAGCTCCGTCAATAGCGGACTGACTTTTTTCTCAACCTCTCCGAGTCTTTTTAGTTTAGCCTTGCAAACTGGATGCTAAATTGAATGGTACTTCATGAGGTCATGGTAGAAATTTCAGTTTCTATTCACATGACAATATACTTCAAATTTTTCTTCTAGTGTATTATTTGACTCGATCAGACGCATTTGAGAATTTTGAAAATTCGAAAGGATTTAATTTTAGAAAATTTTGGTCTGCCATAATTGCTTTGAACTGTATGTATGGTTACTTGATATAAAATAGCTGTATTAGCAATTTATAAATTTTTTAGCATAAACGAAAACAGAAAAATTAAACATTAAATAAACAAATCCACCCAAGATTTGGTAATATAGTTTGACATACTTTACCTACATTTACGAGCCCTCACCCAACTTAATCCCTTTCACCAAAAAATAATAATATTTTTACTCAAGGCATTACACAACCAACTTCATGTTAACCTTAATAGAGGATTTTTTCAATAGTATTTGAAAATAAAAAATGAAAATAAAATAACTTAAGTAATAGAAACAATAACGGATATAAACAAAGACAGTTGAGATAAGAGAAACAACTCTCCTAAAAATCTAGCTTCTTTAACGAAAGATCGAAAAATTTCACTTAAATTAATTTTGAACAAAAACAAAAATAAATGCAATCCTAAACATTTTATCCCAATTGTTAAGAGAAGGCTTTAAAAGAAAATCGTAAATTAGTCTAAAACTAAACTATTCAATCGAAATCAAAGATGAATAGATTAATCGAAATGGAAGGCTCTTGAGAATTAATTTCACTAATTTAATATCCTATTAAAGTTTAAGAGAAATGATCAGTTAGTTGTTTTATTAAAATTAACAGTTGAGTTCTAAATCAACTCGACAAATAAACTAATATAACTTTCGTATTCAACAAGCCATTATCTAAATTAATTATGAAAACTCAACTATTAATTACTACTTAGGTTAATATATCTCTAGTTCTTAACCTAAGCGTCTATAATTTCTCGTTCCACATTAAACTTCTTCTCTCGATCCTTCGCTTAATACTAAAATGATGCAAGATTTGGTTAAGTCATTACGTCCATTCATCTTAGAAACCACATCAATTAATAAGACAACAAAACCGTAACTTATTCTTGCATAGTTTATTAAAATAGTTACATCAATCCTTAAGAAAAAGATTCAACTCATCATAGCATAAACACGGTTCATCATTCTCAAATACTTAAATCCTATATTCAAGAATAACAAAGAAGTATCAAAGTAATGAAACAGTGAATACCAAAATGGACTATCAATCTTTAGCAAGGAAGACAAGTTCAAAAGACAACGATAAAAGAGTTTAATAATAGTAACATAAATGAAACAAAAAATGAAAAACAAAATAAACCCTCGGATAATAAAGACGGTAGTGGATCTCCTGCCTAGCTTAGAACTTCGATCTTGGCTCTCACCTTCTGCCTCTACTCTACTGCTCTCCCGATTGCTCCCTATTATGTTCTTCTTCTTTTTCCTTGCCTCTGCTCTCTTATTTTTGTCTCCGTCTCTCTGCCTTACCTCTCTCTTTGTTCTTTTTGTTCCAACCAAATTTGTCTCCAGTGTGAGTGAAGAGTGAATAATGAGTGATGTTGCCGCCACTCTCCTATCCTTTCTATTTATAACCCCGTCTAGGTTTAGGTTTTTATGCCCTCTCAACCTACAACTGCAACGTAATAAAACAGACAGATTAAAGGAGTGCATCAGAATTTGCACGGGGTGACTATGTCTGTCACCCCTGTGTATAATCTTGCACAGTGGTGATTAAAGACATGTTTATCACCACCTTATGCTTAGTGGTGACACTTTAGTCACCACCATGCAGGTGGTGACATTCTTACTATTATATTCCTTTTTCTTTCATGCAAAGTGACGTGAACTTTAATTAATTTTTAATGCAAAATTCATAAAATAATTTAATTAACATGCATGCAATTTTCACACCATTTTCGTTCAATTTATCTCTCATTTAGATCAAATCATAAAAATTTGTAACCAAAATCAAGATATGAGGGTAATTAAAAGAAATAAAAACTAGACATAACAAAGTTGTCCACCAAAAATTCTGCTGTGAACCTTCAATAATGTCACTAAGATATCCCATGCACAGTAGCCACGAAATCTCAACAAAAACACTAACGTTTCATCATTGAAACGTCAAAACAAAAAAGCTATAACAACTCCAAGTTTTTTGGAAAATTTCACACAATCCACACTTATAGACGGCGCCACAAAGTCATGTAACCTTAGAGAAAGAACACACGAATTCAAAAAATGCAGCTACCTAATCTAGAAAAAATACGCAAAAATCAGCTTCCAAAAATCACTCAAAATTCCTAAAAATCAAGCTACCAAGTCACCATATCCTTATCGGTTTTTCCCACACAAGACAACAATAAAACAACTCTAAAAATTATGTGAAACATAGAAATAATGCAACTGCAAAATAGTCGATGGAATCTCCAAAAATTCAGTTATCTTAGATAGTCATTATCCCCAACATAGGTTATCAAATAAGCGTCAAAAAATCACCAAATAGTTACATGTTATATTAGTAAAGATATGTTTATTTGATTCTAATTAAATCCTATCCTCATTAGGATTTTAATCTTCACATAAGAGTCCCATATAAGATAGATAACCTAGCAGAGTAAAATTTCAAAGATGTCCAACTTTGTCTAAATACAAATAATGCCTAAAATTAATTAATAAAATAGCTTAGCTCATATCTTAACAATCTCCCCCTTTTTGGCATTATTTGTCATTTATCGAAGCTTCCCCTTAAGAAAATAAATAGACATATAACATCAAGTTTACAAAACATATAAGAAGTTCCAAATACATTCCAAATGAAATCTAGTGCACATAATATCAAGTTCGTCAAGTTTAAAAACAATAATACCAAAGCTCAAAAACATTCTTTCCCTTGAGACAAAAAGATGTCAAAAAGCAAGATGAATAGTCACGCATATACCTTGAAGTCTCCCCTTGAATGAAACAGTCACAAAAAACAATATGATATCTCCCCCTTGGGATAAAACAATGTCAAAACAAAGAATGCCTTCAATGCGATCAACGTCAGCAAATAAAGAGGCATAAAAAACATCAGTAGGTACAGCGGAAGAATCACAAGCACGTCAAGATGACAATTTAATACTATTCAAATCACTAGCCAACATATTAGTACTCACATCAAAGTCATCTGCATATGACTGATTAAATTCATAAACCCCAAAAATGCATTTAATGAATTGTAATCAAACTTAATTTATCTCCTCCTCACCTAAACCATGTGAAAGCATAGTGCCCAAACTTATACAGTCCACAATGTAGAAAGAAACCAAGATAAAACTTGAAAAATTCAAATCATAAAAATCTCTGATCTTCCTATATGTCTCCAACTAAGCATCAACATTTTCTTGACATAACTTTGTAAATCAAAATCCAAAAGTAGAATTATCAATCATCAAGCAGAGCCTTATTTTCACATCAAATATACTATTCAACAAGTAAAGAAAAATTCAAACACATACCAATCAACTGAACTTTAGAAAACCCATAAATAAAAACTTAGAGAGCCTAGATGTCAACTCCTTTGAATCCTTTTTATTTAAAAAAAACAACATCAATATACTTTAAAAATGTAAGAAACACAATCTCCATACCCCTCGAAAAAATTTAAAATTGGCCTTTGTTATCTTAAGGTTTATTATTAATGATTTTGATGATAATCAAATTGGACTTATTTCTTTGTATAGATAACGATATAATTCTTAAATGGAAATAAAATCATAGCATAAATGTTTCCTTTCTTGCAGGAACCTTCATAATGAACTTACCTTATTTATTTCACAATATCTGGAAGGATCTTGTTAATCTTTTTCAAATTGGATTTATTTCCTTGTATAGGTAATGATACAATTCTTAAATGGAAATAAAATCACAAGGTAAATGCTTCCTTTCTTGCAAAAACCTTCATAATGAACTTACCTTATTAATTTCATAATATCTGGAAGAATCTTGCTAATTCAAACAATTAGCTTCGATATTATGTCTTAACAATTGAATATTAGAAGATTCTAGTAGAAATGATATCGAAGATTTGTTAGATTCAAAGTCAACTCAAAACAAAATTGAAGTAACAGCTAGTTGAAGAAAATGTCTAGTTAAGGAAGAGTCACTGTAGTTGTGAAAAAAAAAAGAAAAGAAGCTAAGGAAGTTAGATTTTCAAAATACATTCACAACATTAGTACTTTTGAAAGTTATATCATCATCAAATCTCTTGTGCCTTAAAAAGCGAAAAATTCTTTTTGACAGAGATCATTGAAGCTCATATCAAGCAAATTACTTCTTTATTCTTTGAGAGCTTGTAAAGGCTAGTTAAATATTACTAGTGTTGACGGTTGAAAAACTTTGAAAAGTATGTACTTGTGAGCTTGAAGAGGCTGGTCAAATTACTACTTAGGATTTTAGTGAAACACTTAAGTTGGATACTTGGGGACTAGATGTAGGCTTGAGTTATAAGCCGAACCAGTATAAATCGACTACGTCATTCTTTCTCTCCTCTTAACTTTTAAAATTTTGCATTATATTATGTGTGTGTGTTCATTTTAACAAGAAGCTTCTTCACTTTTATAATAAGCTCCTTATACTTTCAACTTACAAGAGGTTCCTTTCATTTTAATAGGTACCTTCTATTTTAGATTGTTTAAGCAAGATTTATTGTTCAACAGGCTCTTATCGTTTAACAGGCTCCTATCTTTATTTGAATTGAAATTAACTTGCAAAAATTTTCAAGTCACACATAATTCACCTCCCTTTTGTATGTTTTTGCTTTATCGGTCTTATTCCCCGTCATATTATCTTTGTCATCAACTATCTATTTGGTTTCTTCTTCTAAAGTAACTGAATTATCCTCCATTTAAACAATTTTTTTACCAGTAACAACTAACTGTAGATCCGGGTAGTTTTTGGTTCTTGCTTCTTTGCATCTTTGAGTTGGTTCATGATGTTGTTTTTAAAGGTTTTCTTCAACTACCAAGTTGGTTTTTAAACCTTCCATATGAAGCACATTTTTGAACTGTGGTTGTCCATCCATGCAAAATTTCTTGTCAATAACATCATATCTTTATTCTCATCATATTCATCTCCTAAATCATTCATAACCTTTCCAACCTTAACTTGCAATGCCAATCCTTTTTTCTTCT
Source organism: Erythroxylum carthagenense (assembly GCA_026413575.1). Lineage (NCBI taxonomy): Eukaryota > Viridiplantae > Streptophyta > Magnoliopsida > Malpighiales > Erythroxylaceae > Erythroxylum > Erythroxylum carthagenense. The sequence goes on from JANZLD010000002.1 coordinate 45,202,124, forward strand.
CACGTTTATCTCTCAATAAATTCATCTCAAAGTTTGTAAGAATCCTAATTACCTTATCTAAAGATAATTCATTGATATCATAGGCTTCTTCAATGACTGCAATTTTTGGTATGAAACTCGAAGGTAATGATCTTAATGTCTTCTTGACATTTCAAATTCGAATACTTCTTCCCAAGTTGATGTGCTTGGTTTGCAATGTCATGCAGTTTCTCATGGAAGTCTCCATTAGTTTCGCTTTCATCCATCTTCATCTCTTCAAATCTAATGGCCAACATCAGCAGTTTCGAAGTTATCACGAATTTTGATCCCTCATATATTGTTTGCAAAGTGTCCCACGGTTCTTTCATTGATTCACAGGTTGATATCTTGGCAAAGCAACCTTTATCAACTACAATAAAGATGGCGTGTATGGCTTAAGAATTTCGATATGCTTTCTCTTCTTCAACCTTTGTCCACTTCGATGCATTTTTAAACACTATTCCATGCTTTTTCCATGTGCCTGAATTCTATGCTTTTTCCATGTGCCTGAATGAATACTCTTATCCATGATTTCCACCTAGGATAATTGAAACCAACTAGCAACGGTGTCCTGGTGATTGACACCCTTTCTCTTGTAGCTGTAATTATGAAACGTGGATCTGCACCAACTTGAAGTAAAAAGTTCTGATTCGATGACCTGCTCTAATACCAATTAAAAATCCAAAAGAATGTAGTTCAGAAAAACTTGGTTTTGCCATAGTTGCTTTGAATTGTATCTGTAGTTGCTTGATGCAAAGCAACTGTATTAGCAATTTATAAATTTTCTAGCACAAATGAAAACAGAAAAATTAAATGTGAAATAAACGAATCAACACCTGAGATTTGGTAACACAGTTCGACACACCTTGCCTACATCTACAGGGCCCTCATCCAGCTTAATCACTTTCACTAAAGAATAACAATAGTTTTACTCAAGGCATTACAGAGTTGACTTACCCTACCCTTGACACTATCCCTCATCCTCACAATCCGTGAAAGTATTTCACTCCTAATAACATGAACATCTCGTGCTAACCTTAACAGAGGATTTTCTCAATAGTATTTGTGTTGGGACCTGATCTCGTGACCGGCGCCCCAACCAGAAAATGAAACGAAAGATAACGAAACCAAAGTGAAGAACGAATCAAACGGATCTAAAGACGATACAGGAAGCAAACCAAAGCATATCACCAAGCAAAATGAGCGAAAACGAATAGCGAAAACAAAATGCGAATCGAAAAGCGGAAGCGAACGAATCGAAGCAAATCAATTACGAATCGCAAGCCAACTTGAAAATCAAAACATACAAATGAAGTCAAATCGAATTGGCTCAGAATCAAATCAAATAAACGATTCAAGCGAACTGAAACACAAATTTCCAACATCCGTGAATAATTATCTTAAAGAAGCGTCGAAATGGTCGCGTTGGATACCTTAGACTTAACCTATCCGAACCGAATCAGTGTACATTTTTTTCTTTTTCTTATTCATTCTTTTTTATCTTTATTCAATCTCATGAGAATCCAAACCATTTGGAAACTCCTTCTCATTCAAGACTCAATTTACTTCATTTCTCTTAATCAAACATATCTTAATTTTATCACTAACAAAACATGTTATTCTTATTTTATCTTTTCCATACAACCAATTTTATAAAAAATTGGGCAGCACAACGACTGCATTTACAAAAACCCAAAACCTACACATAGGCAAATGTACACTTCTATATCTCAGCCCAATTCCACAATCATTAAGTTCCACGTACCTCCAGTCCGGAATCCCAAACACATTCTAGTTCAATTTCCATTTATACACACATACGAATTCTTATTTCAATCAAACCCAAAACCAATCATATTTATAAACCATCATAATTCATATCCCATCATCATGCACATTCATCCATATCCATATACAATTCCAATTCCACCACTCAAACTCTTATACAATTTCATAATCCATACATGTCATAAATTAATCACATACAATTTCTTAATGGCTTTTCAAGCCATTTACAAACCAATTACCAAAATCCAAATGTACGAAATTACAAAAATATGTAAAATCGGACAGATGACTTGACTTTCTTTCATCCGATCTCCTGCTCAAAACCTGGAGATGGGAATGAAAGGGGGGTGAGCTTTAAAGGCCCGTGGGTAACATGCTTATAACAAAATAACAAGCAAAACCTTTTAAAAGTTTATTCTCGTTGAACATTTTCATAAACATAGTCAATCCACGTTAAAATCACAAAACTCTTATTTCTTCAATTTCTCAACCAATGCACAATAATGCCAACAATGGATGCATCAAATTCATAATTCATAAATGCAATGCACATCAAATGCAAATGTACAACCAAATGGCTCGAGGGTTCCGTGAAAGAAAACAGCGAAACCGAAGTTTACACCGTGAACGAAACGAGTCCATTTTCGGGTATCATGGGCCACAGGCGGGCAGCCGAGAGAAGGCTTTGTTGACGTGAACGTGACTACAAAATGGTTCCTCTCTCGCCCAAACAACGCATATAAGCAATGCTCAAAATCATATTATCAAAATGAA
>JANZLD010000002.1:45309045-45320729 GCA_026413575.1 Erythroxylum carthagenense
ATTTTATTGATGCCATGCGAGTGTTTAGTGATTGCTTTGCGATCGTAGCACTTCCTCGCTGTGGGATATGCGTCGGAACGACCCACGGACGCCCCGGTGTGTACCCTATGGTGAGGGGGCGCTACAAGAACTCTCGGTGTAAATCTTTTGGCCGAAAACGGAGAAGAAGAGCTCTCGTGAAGGCATACCAAGCACCCAACTAACGATGTCGGGACATCCAGTCGAACCAATAAGCGGCGTCGTTGTCAAAATAGGAGGAGATGAGCACACGATCCTCCTCACGGATCTGATAAAAATCAAAATAACGACCAGCTTGCAACACCCACTGATCGAGATGGAGACCGGAGAAGCGAGCCATGTTCAAACGAGTATTGGGTTTCGTCATCTGAACGGAAGCTCAATGAAAGCACCAATGTATTGAACCGTTATTCCAAATGCAATGAAACAGTAACCAACATAAGCAAAGTTCAAGGGTGTATTTCTGAAAATTGAAACAATGTTTACATGTTCTGGGAATTGAAAATGAACTTAATAAGAAGAAGAAGAAGAAGAAAAGGGAAACAAGGGAATTAGATGAGAAGAGAAATAGAGAGAACAGGGGATGAGAAGGAGACTTCAATTTGCTTAACAATTTCGATAACCGATTCTGTTAATTTCCCCTAACTACAAAGCAAGTGGTTGCTCGGTTCACACGGCATGCAGTCGCTTGGTTCACTCGGCTCAGCTCGATCAATGGGCTTTCGACCCTATTCATAACAGTAACATTCCCGTTAACTCCATTAAAAAAAAGAAAAAAAAAATAGAGAAATAGAAATGTCGATAAAAATGGAAAAGAAAATATATTAGATCTTGCAAAAAATTGTTGTCGTTGTTTTGAAATGCAACCGATGCAATTAACAATAGCACAAAATTTGTATTTATATAAAATTCATGTTTGAGTATTAGAGATATTAAGGATGTTGAAACAAATATATTTATACACATTATTTTTAGATCACAATAAAAAACTAAAAAAGAAAAATAAATACTCCCTCAATTCTTTTCTACAATTAAGTTTTTCTATAAAAGAATGACTTGCAGTGAGTGTTGGCTAATATTAAAATGAAAGGTACCTAACATTAATTTAGTTACGAACGAAATACTATATTAACCTATCTACTTAATATTTAACCATAATACTATAATCTAAAGTATGAAAAGACAAATTCTAAACAAAAGGATAAATCTAAAATTTTATTGTCAATTAAATATGAAATTTCGTAGAATTTATCCTTATTATATTTTCTGAATAATAATTTTCGTACTTTATATTATATGTGAACTGAAATTAATGGATGTGATATTATAGTTTTACTTAATTTTTTTATTAAGTTGATTACCTTTTCTTGTCTTGTCTCCTTAAATTCCGCTCTTTTCTAAACTTCAATAATGCTAAATTGCTAATAGAGGTTCGGATCAGGCCTTCATAAATTCTTTTACAATGGTAAAAAAAAGAGTAAAACATAATGGACCCAGGTTCAAAAGAAATCATTTTTATGTGCACTATCATTTTTAACTCTGATATACAAAAATCTATCTATTTAATAAATAGAGTTCATAAAAATTAAGCTACTAAAATCGGAACGAAATGTAAGAGACACACCAACAGAGAATCTTGCGTCCTGAATAGGAGGTCTGTTAATTTCATTGCTGTATTTCAATTTTAAAATAACATGTCAAAAGCCAAGTCAGGACTTTGGTCTGACGTTGTTGTCCAAATCTAACAATTTATCGGTTTCTCAGTACAATATCAAATCAGTCAGCCCTAGCATGGGTGCTTGGGGGGTCCACTCGGTCCATGGGTGCTTGCGTATTTTCAATGTCGTAAGTCTGATAATTGGCTCCAAATACGAGCCTTTGACGCTAAAAATTATGCAATTACCGACAAACGTTTTCAACTAAAACAACCGAGAAACAGCACCATTCTTGTCAGTGCTTAACTAACGCCACTGACTATCCCGCTGGATGACAACAAAAGGCGCTAATTTTGCTGATTTCTCATCAACATCACAATATAGTCCTGTAATCTGCATGAAACTTTACAGGAGTCCTGTAATTTTCCCGGCTTTTCGGTTAATAACACGATTGTGATTAACCCATTAGAAAAAAGGAATATACGCGTAGGCTATTTAAGCTGCATTTTGGATTCTTTAGAGCAAGGGTTTAAAAAGTGGACAACGGTTAAAATGTTGTTTTTGTGTGTGAAACTTGAACGGTCTTGATTATGGATGATGGCCAACAAGCTCACAGTGATTCAATTAGTTGAACGTCCACGCGGGACCCAATACCATAAATTGTCTCATGTTTTAAGGAAGTAACTTTTAGAGTACCGGCAAGTCATTCACAGGTAGCGTCATGACAAGCTTCTTACTTGTTTTTGAGTAAATTCTGTGTTCCTCTCCATATTTTTATTCCACTTCTTTTATGTGGTTGATGCAGATACCAATGGTGGGAGAGGTAACAATCCTTTTTCTAAATGTGGGTTGATTGATTTCCGTGCGCCCTACTCACTATGTGTGTCTTCTTTTTTTGACCTCTTCGTTCTTCTCTTTTCTCAAATCTTTCCCTGTTAATTTCGAATCTATTTGCTGGATGCTGGTTTCATTAATTACGTTGGATATCTATTTTGTGTAGGAGGAGTTGGATGGATAATCTTTCAGATAAACTGCTTTAGTTTAGTTGGATCTGTTGATTTCAGTGTCTGGTTTGAGTTCAGGATATCAAAGCCAAGTTCTTATTGTTCCGAGTTAGTGGGAGAGACTTTCCTGGTGGTAGCTAGCTCGTGACATAAAAAGATGAAACTTAACAATTAGGATCAAAGTACAACTGATGGTGTTTCAAGCTACTTAAATCCCCCATCATTAAGTCGTTTCCCTAATGATTTATTTGTGTGTTTTTCCTAGAACCTCCAAAATAAGGGGAAAATGGAGGAGCGGTAAGCCAACAAGGGAAATCTCCGATTGCTATTGTATTTAGTGATTATCAGAAACATCACATGTTTATGCTTCTGCAACTTAAGTTATCCAAGTATGGAGAACCTGAGATGTCCTAATTGAAACTCAGATTAAGATAGGAAACTTCCAAGACACGGCCATCTAGATCTTGTCTTCTCGAAACCAGGTCATATTATCCGATAGATTAAGAAAATTTTCACATCTGCAATTGCAGTGATTGATCTTATTGTTTACCAGGAATATAGATGATAGATATTTTCCCCTCTTTCTGTTATCAGAAAACTCAGAAGATACTTGATCATGCCAACAGAATTGAATGAAATTTGTTTCAGGGTTGAAGTTGAAATGTTATAGTCTCTATTAACGTATTGATTCCAGGCTCACCATGGGACATCCAGTGGATGGCCACTTGGACTAGAGATTATGAACATGAGACTTCGAGTAATTGATAGCTCGCAGGCTGCTCTACCAGAACCATATTCCTTGCGCGAGCCATCACTCAGCTTCTCATCTTTCTCTTCATCCAATCTTGAGACTGAGGTAAAGTTCCGAAAGCCTACTTCATTCATATTGTTTCACCATATCTGGTCAGTAGAAGCAACGTTTCAATTAAAGTAATTTTTCTTTTGTCTGTTCTGGGACCAGTCTAGCGCATCGTTCTTCCAAGATCATAGCGTGTCTCTCGGAAGGCTAATTGGAATCCGATCTGGTGAAGGGAACTCCTATTTCTCAAGCAGAATCCACCCGCATGAGGGAGAGAGAACATTCGTGAGGAGTGAGAGCACTGACGTCTCTAAAAGACGAGGAGTGGACATGTCTCAAGGTATTTGCATTCCTTTGCTGTTTGGAACACTGGAAAAGATGAGCAGAAGTAAGAGCCGATGAAGTCGATGAACTCTTGTGCATTACATGGTGGAATAAGCAATCAATTTCTGCTGTCTGTGCTTTAATCTCCGTGTCCAGAATCATTATAGGTGTTACAAATTCACAGGTTTCTATTTCCAATTAGTTAGTGCATAGTTTCAAAGCTTATTGTGCCTTGGAATAAGAAAGCAGAGGGGAAATGTGACTTTAATTTTACGATGAAATCTATCTCAGTTTGCATTTAGAGTGGTCATCACCTTGTAATTGAATAGGATAGATCAAATGTGACTTGATAAGCATTTGTTATAATCCTGAGACCGAACTTCGGATAGTTCAGCTACAAGCACTTCCCAAGTTGTGTTCCAAATACCCAACATCAGATGGTAAAAATCAGTTGTTAAAAGTACTACAGTCATTAATCAAAACTGCAGTGCCTTTTCAATCGTTTACGGTAGGTATGAAGTCCTCATTTTCAGCGTTGCACCACCGCCATAAATCAGGTATTGAAACCAGCCACGTGTAACTCAATTAATAAGCCACGCATATCTTCCTCGTACAGGTAGACACACTATACAGCATCATTTTCTGGTCCATAAATAAAAAAAAAAATTTGTGGCCCAGCTTTAAAAACCCGAAAACAAGAGAACAAAGGTTAATGACTGAAAACCCTCGTAAAGCCTACTCCGTTAGCCATGTCCGTCACCCAGTGTTACAGGTCTCACGAAAGAATCAATCCCAAAAATTAACTAATCAATCCCAAAAATTAATAAAAGAGCTCGTAAATTTATAAATTTCATGTCAATTTTTTTTATTATCGACGTGAGATAATTAGATCGTAATATTTTATTATGCTTCACCACTTAGGCACCGATGGACTGACTATACGCTAGATCTTTTTTAATTTTAGGTGAACACTGTTATACTGAAGTCACCACCCACGTACCCACAAGTTAGATATGCGCTAAATTTTTTCTAGTCTTGGACGAACTTTGCAATGCCATTATTACCATTCGTGGGCGTAACATAAGGGCTTGAAGAAATGGTATTAGCTCTGATGCCAATTATTATAGATTTTACGAGAGGATCAACCCCAAAAACGACGTCACTTTCTTTTATTAATGGCGCGGGACAATTAGACTGTAACACCAAGCCGCCAGGTGTCTTCTCCGCTCCACCGCAGTCAGAACCCCTCCGCTTGCCAGACGTGCCGCCGGAAGTAAAACTGTATACGGACCCGGACCCGGACCCAAACCATCTTCCTTTCCGTCTCGCATGTCTAAAAAGAGCTCACTCTCTCATCGAATTTTCAGGTGAAAACATAATAAGACCCAAGAGTCGTTGTACTATCGTTCTCCTATTTTGTTGAAGCCTAATTATGATTTCACCTGCTTTGTTCTTTATTGGGTTTTGAAGGACACCCGTTGAGATGAGCTGCTGCCTAGAGATATTTCTTCCATATCACACAGCCAGTGCGTCAGCATTGCTCACTTCTATGCTCTCCATCTCTCCCCGTTGCTACGGTTGGACTCCAGAAGGTTAGTCAGTAGCCTCGATCGGTTTCAGATCCTGTGGATGTCTCGTTTTTAGATTGAATTGTTCTTTGCTGAAACGTAATTAGAGGCGATTAAAGAGCTTTTTTTTTAATGTTTCTGTATGCCTGTCATTTTACTCGTATTTCACTGCGATTGTAAAGCTGTGGTCTTCAGAATTTATCGGTTGAATTGATTGCTTTCGATGTGCAGACGATTGGTTTGTTTACCTGACGAAACATTAAATTTGAAATGAAAAACTAACTGTAAACTAAGAACCAAGCATTCTCCACCAGTTACGCATTAACGCAATGGTACACAAAGGATTAGACACAACTAAGTGACGTGGTAGAAAATCATTAATCGGTTACAGCTTATCAAGTGCTTCTCTGTCAACGATTTATTTATTTTGATCGTGAGGCAGCCACTTACTTTTCGATTTTATACTTCTATTCTGATAAATGTAAAAGGTTTGTTGTGTTAGGTGTGTAGAGAAACATAATAGGCCTAGGACATGTTTACTTTCACCATAACAGGAATATTTTGTGTCCTAACAACTGGGTTGTCAACATAGCCTATCTCTTCATCAGATATTGAGTTGTTTTTCTCTAGTTAGTCTGAGCTTTCTCTGCTTCGCCCCTTGTGAAATTAAAAAATAAGTATTCTTCTTCCTTTTGTAGGACAATCCAAGCCTAGATGAAGACCAAGTCATAGAAGATGGACTCATGTGATTTTCTTTGTTGTAAAATGTTGTCAGAAAATCTTGATAGATTACCTGAGGATAGTTTAGATAAATATTCCATGTTAAAACTTTCTTTTAGCTTCCTAGAGATTGTTATTACTCCCAACAAATCTCAGTTGTTCTTCATATACTGGAACAGAAATTACCTAGCATTTTCTTCTGGAGTTTCAAACTCTAGGCATCCATTCCACTATATTTATGCTATAGAAATTAATTTAGAATGGTGAATAGGAAGAGGGACGTGTATGGTTCATGTTTCTTGATGACTGATTTAGTAACTGAAAATTTCTCGTATTCATTATGCATTTTCAGTTATTGCTGATGCCTTAAATTGTAGATATAAAATGACCGTAAAAACATGGCACAGCATAGAGGCTTGTTCTAGTTTGATGACTTGCATAACTCTCTTTTGGTTACGTTCACGTCATAAACATTCTATGCCAAACTTCATTGTATTCCTCAGATTGCAACGATGATGTATGATGAATCTCAGAGGTTTGAGCAAAGAACTTGTACATGCACTCTATGAGAAGGTAGCAGAATAAAGCACATACTAGGATCTTAGTCGTTTCTTGGTCTTTTGGGCTAGCAAGGTGGTGATTCTGATTATTTGAGAAGGGGCAATGGAGTAGTCCTATGTTTGTGATTCTAAAGTGGTACTAATCAATAAGCACCGAACAAAGTGGTACTTTAAGAACTTCAAGTAGTCTTGGCACTGCTCATACATAAATTTCTAGGATGAATTAGCATACTGAAAACAGACAAACAGCTCATTTTAGACCTGCATTTTCTTTTTCTCAGATAATGCATATTATTATGTTTTGATATCAGATCCCTTTTGCTTAGGCCCCTGACTGATTCTTGTTCACTTTTTTTGGACTGGGGAATTTCCGTGTGCCACTTTCACTTACTCTATTTTTCATATGGCCAACTAGTATTTGACTTGAAGGTAAATTAGTGACACATTTGTACTATTTTGTGTCTTATATTGTAGATGGATGAGTTTAGTGGTGCATTGTTCGTATGTTCAAGGATTGCAATGGACATTTGTTAAGAATTGCTCGAGGCATTATTCTCATTGTGGAATGTGCAAAATCCAAAGATGTTCTGCAAGCATGTAGAAGTAGGTATCTTGTGGAAATGCAATTTTATAGTTTTCAAGGCTGATTATGGTCATATCCAGATAATTTATATTTCTTTTATTTAATGGTGGTGGTGGGACATTCTTAATGGTTAGCCTTTTCAACTGTTGTTCCTATGCTTACATACCAGGGATGTTTAATGGAGAAGAAGCTGTGCATAGATCCCTTTATACGGTTTGCTGGTAAGACTGCTTACGTGAACTCCATGCATAAATTACATTGGAATTAGTTAGTTGGGTTTCAACGAAATGATTCTTCTCTTTTGGTATATCAGGTGGAATGATTTTACCCCATAGCATCTTTGTCCTTTACAGAATGCGATTACTGTGTGGAGTTAGGCTGCAAGTATTGTGATAAATTGGCTGATTTAGTTGGATCCAACTTTGTTTCTTAGGCTGGTCGTTCACTCCTGATAATACAAGAGGACGTTGAACTATTTGCTAGAGCAGTTACTTGAGTGAGGAGTGAGAAATGGAACATTCCTTCACACTTCCGATTGCAATGTTTAGTACTCAACTATTCAATGTCGCATGCATAACGGGCGAATTTTGATATTCTCCCGACATCCAAGTAAATTCTCAATGAATGTGATTTTGTCAGTTTGTTCTTGATCATCGTTTGAAGTTTGGAAAAGAAAATCGGATCATTAATATGGTCAAGTTTATTAATGTGGTCATTAATATGGTCAAGTTTATTAATATGGTCATTAATATGGTATGTTTGTCCTTGATCATCATTTCGAATTTAGAGCTGCGTAGCCATGAGGCTTTCATATGGTCAAGTTTACAATTTCGTTTCAGAACTGCCATAAGCGATCAATGGGATTCAATGAATGGCTAAATGTGGGATTTTCAATCGCAATAGAATTTGCAGATAGGGAAATGGAATTGCAGATTTCCATAACGAGTACTGACAAAGTGACTACTCATTCAAACTGTTTTTTCCTCGAATGAGAATCCAAACATGTTTTTCCCAAGGAATTCTACGAAGTATACTGTAATGAACTTGGTGAGACAATGATAAGCTGCACTTCACATGTTTTTGGAATCCGAAAATTTGTCCTGAACATTACACGCAAAACGGGATTGTACTTCGATCATCAATCTCTTTGACGCCAGTCTGGCCTTACAAGGAACTGGAGACTATGAGCACATTCTACTAATCAGGAGATCTGGCTATCAAACTGGCACATTAATTCAGTAGAATCTCCTGTTAATCCCAGGTTCAATGGGGAATGCTCTAGTCAAGCGAGCATCATCACGTCCGAGACAAGATTTAGAGTTAGAGAACAAAGGCTTTTCCTTATAGTAGAAAATTAACAGCAAGACAGAAACACATGGGACAATAGAACTACCATGAACACTCAATATTTTAATTCCCAATTCAGTCTGCACAAGTTCTTAAAACCACAGGGGGTAATCTATTCATAAACTAACTAGCCACATGACGTTAAAATATTCCAAAGGACGTTACCAAAGTTAGACCAAAGAAGGGCCAACGGATTCAAGGAGATCTGTATACCAAATCCAACCGTCATTTAAAATCATCTGACTAGCACTTCATGAAACAGAAAATAGAGCAAAACAATCATCAGGCCTTCATATTCTTCATGACCCAGGTATCAAACTGTAGTACTGCCATAGCAATCAATTACTCTTCAGCAGGCACAGTCACCAATTCATACTCGACAAGGGACAGATTGTTATCCTCTTTCACGACGAATTTGGCAGGTTCTGCAACCTCAATGCGCCCCCATTTGTCAACGGCTAACCTCATTGAACCCTTAAACATATCAATCTTGGCATTTCGAATGATAACAGTTGTATCTGGCTTCATCAGATCAACTGCACAAGACATAATGATCATTATACCAGAATGCAACTTACAAGATTGTCCAAGAAATCTTATTTCTCAAATTCCAAACTTTAAAAGGTGAAATTGATAACAGAAGCAATATGATATTAAATACACGTAAAAAAAAGTTGTTTAATCACCAAGTGATTGGAGGATCGAAACGAGAGGCGAATGGTGTGGAAGACCAAGCGCAAAGAATGGAGAATAAGGATATGCATGCAGTGTCACTACGGCATTAAGACTCCAGGTGGAGTAAAATGGAATAACCCAAAGTGAAACAAATGCAAGATCATTAAACGACGAAATATGTAACTCTAGGGCCGGATTTTAGTTCTCCACATTCTTAAGACTACAAACCGGACCCAACAGTACTCGAACAAAAAAAATTAAAAAAACGCATACATTCTTCGGGACAAAATCACCGCAGAACGTGAAATGATGAATATGATTCCTGATCTGAGTGCCAGAAGACTAAATTAGGCTAATTCAAAGCAAAAGAATCAAATCTAACTCTTGAGAGAAACAATCGACCAACGTAACACAAACCGCTAGCCCTTGCAAAAAAAACACACGCATACCCAGGTAAATCCGGAACGTTGCCCGCAATTATACGCTTTGTTGAGTGTTCAAACTATAAAAATGCAGCCCCTAGTACATGACACAAATCGGTATAAACTGTATGCACAGAATCTAGAGAAACACGATATGGTAAATATCACCGACCTTGATCATTGCGAGCGGTGAAGAGAATAGTGCCGGTGTCATCACCGATGAGACACTCGGCGATGCGGGAGTTACGGACGCGGTGAGAGGCTGGTCGGCCTTTAGGCAAGACGGTGGATGAAGACAAGATCTTAGCGATGAGAGTGTGACCATTAGTGCCAGGCTTGAGCTGATCGACTTTCACAAACACTGGCTTTCTCTTCTCTATTTTGTTTTGATGTACTTGTTGTTGCGATTTTTGGGTTGCCATTTAAATTTTTTATGCGATTCCGGCTGCGAAGAGATCAAAAAGATTCGACCTTCTGGGCTGGTTTGTATGGAATTTGGGGGATTCGGTTTCTGTTTGTTTGGTTGCAGGAAGAAACCCTAGGGAAAATTATTTTCAATTTGGGGAACAGCTCAAGTACTCTTTCGGGTTATATGGCTTCGGCATTTTATATGGCTTCGCTCCGAAGTTTTCACTTTATATGGCTTCGCTCCGAAGTTTTCATTTTATATGGCTTCGCTCCGGAGTTTTGGGTCTTGGTTATTTTCACATAACAAACGACAAATAATTAAAGAACTCAATTAAGATTAATAGTATAATACCTAAACTTGGATAGATAATATTTATTAGATTTTAAGTAAATTCAATTAATTGTAATTTTGATTATAGTAATTAAATTGTTGGATTAAGTGACATTCTAATTTATTATTTTGAAGATAACAAATTATACTACAACTACACACTCATGCTTTATCTGATTCTTAAAGAAATGGAAAGTACTTAATTACTAGGTGTTAGGAACCTGCACAGTCAGTTCTTTGGGTTTAATTGATCTTAGTTCTACTGGACATCAGTTCAGTTGATTCATTTAAAAGAAATTAGATAAATGCTTAGACAATTTGGATTGGATTGGAAATTTTCCTTACAATTAAGCCTTATTGAACAATTCATTGATCTATTATACCTCATTGAGGTTAATTTAGTCATGCAATGTGCAAAAGAAAGGCTTCATTCATATTCTTCAACTCTGTCTTAATGCACTCTAACTTCAATCGTATTGTTATAGAGGGAACGAGAACTTTTTTTTCAAGATCACAAGTTTACTCAGTTCACTCAAAAGTTAAAAACATCTAAAGCAAGTTTAATCAAGGTCTTAAGAGGTGGCATAGACCCAATGCAATATGACAAGGGGAAGACTTTTGAATCACTCAATAAGTGCTAGGAAGCTCTAGCTAAGAACCCTTTTGATCCTTCAATCAAGTTGCAAGAAAGAATAGAGCTAAGAAAGCATTTGGCTATAGTAGAAAATATTAACTCTTAAATGAGGCAAAAATCTAGAATTTTGTGGTTGATTGAAGGTGACTAGAAGTTAAATTAATTCTATAATGTTGTGCAAGGTAGAAGGAATAGGAACAAGTTAACAACCTTTACTAATTCTAAAGATAATGTAGTGCAAGATCAAAAGAGTCTCAAGGAACTTACTATAGAATATTTCAAAAAGATCTTAGGAATATATAGGAGGGTGTTACTAATCCCACAAGAACTCAAGAATACATTTGAATGCTTTTTCCAATCCAACAAATCCTTAAACTAATCAAAGTCATTACTTCTAAGGAGATTAATTCTACATTGTTCTTATTCCATCCGAATAAAGCCCATAGCCCAGATGGGTTTAATGTTAGATTTTTCCAGGTAACTTGGGAGAATATTAGGCCAATGATTATCAAAGTAGTTGTCAAAATTTTCTATTCTGGCAAGATGCTTGTTGAGTTTAATAAAACCTTATGTCTTTGGTTCTCAAAGTGACAAACCCCTCTAGCCTTAATGAATATAGACTCATTACATGTTGCA
>JANZLD010000002.1:45385939-45397534 GCA_026413575.1 Erythroxylum carthagenense
TTAAAAATAATTTTTTAAAAAATCTTGGGGGGCTGTGCCCCCCAAGTCTCAACATAGCTCCTTCTCTGGTCAAACTGTTGATTGCACCTTCGATCTTGTGCCAAGTCATCGTAGAGCCGTGAATTTCTTTCCAAATATTGAAAGGAAGTTTACTTGTGAAAAAAGCATTGATTCGGGCATAAACTGGCTGGTGGAGCACGTGAGTGTGTACTTTCCTTCTGATTCCTCGTCCTTTCCCACTCCAGGCTTGCATAATATCGGCGTGTCTGCTGCCTATCTTTCCCATGGATGTCGGGGACCATTCGCCACTTTTCGGATATCTTGCTGCTAAATACTGGAGAAAGACAGCAGACCGCTGAATACTTACCACGAAGTTACCATTTTGATTTTGTGTTGATGAGGCTAATTGGCAGTCCTAATCTTACATTGTCACGTCGCACTATCAAATTATTCGGTTTTGTGTTTCTTTAATTTACACCAACTTTTTATTTTAACTATAAGTTTATTTTATTTTTATTTCAATCCTTGAATTATCTAAAATATCCCAATAAAAGTCATGTGGTGAAGTCCATCGAGAATTCATTTTCATGGAGCCTTGTGGGAGGGACCTCCACCCCCAACCATGAGATATAGGCTTGGGTTTGAGTATGAGATTTGCACGTAATAGACGGCAGGGAATTATGAACTAGATGGAGAACTTACTAAAAGTAGTCAAATAGATGCAAATTTGCACTATAAAAGATCAAAGCTTTTGGAGTATTAAAACCAATCAAAACAAATTTTGAACCCTCAGCCAAATGTTAAAGCTGAGACATGTCATGTGTCGAGAAATGAAACTTATAATTGGAATGAAAATAGCACATGATTTTAATTTAATAACTAGAATGTGTTAAGCCTCCTTTATGAAATTCAAAGAATGTAAAATTTGATTCTCTTAATACCCTTAAAAGCCAAAGTTAGGTTGATCATATTAGATGAGGATTGGTACAACTGATCCAAGGGTCTCATCACTATCATTAACCACTTAATGGGAAATTAGGACGATATGATCCAACACTCAGTGAAATAATCATAATACTTTTTACTTATCTGATTTTAAAAAAGTCAAAATTACTTAAATTCTATAAAATAATTAACATATAAATCATAATCAAGCAAGAATAATAATTTGTTCCTTATTCCGAATTTTGATCTTTTTCTTGTTGTTTTCCTTCAACTGTTTATAAAAACTAGTTAATCTTAACCACCATAGCCCTACAAGTATTGGGCCTCTAACGGTATCTATAAAATGTATTATAATAGATTTTGAATATTTTAGTAATTTAATTGAAATTAAATTCTAATTTTAATTAAACTTTAATTAGAATAATAAATAATTTTAATTAAATATTAATTATACTAAAATAAGATTCAATATCTCATATTGATCCTTATTTATTAAACACCTCAAACATAGTGATAAAATTTTTGAAACTTTCCAATCAAGTTCAACTTAATTAAAATACTTCTTTATCTTCAACTCATTCTTTGTATGAGATCCATTAGATTTCTAAATATGTTAGTAATGGATATAAATTATAACCTAATCATATTTAGAATTAGATAAATTAAACTCACCCAAATATTCAAGAATGTCAAAGTAGTTTTAGCTAACCTTTCTATGCATAATTTTTGTGTATAATTTAATCCTTTCATTATGAAATTTCTGATTAAACATAGAGCATATAATTAAAGTCTAATTTATTTGAGTCCAATCGTGTTAGTTCTCCACCATTAATAATTGATTCAATTAAGAATATTTGATAAATGTTTTTAAAGTGTCAATCCACCTTAGTCAAGGATTTTCTAAATTAATACCAATCAAGAGCAACTAAATTCTTCCTAATCACTTTTGGTGATGAATAATGTATTAATCACTCAACTACTTTCATATAGTCATACTATATTCACTGATTACCAACTAAACTACCTTTGACTAGAATAAATCATAAGTAGTATCAACATATAATAATTCCTATATGAGATAACTTTGGAGATCTCTAGTTAAAGGATCACTTATACGATCATCACTGTAAGAATTTTCATAGACATACACAAGTAATGTTCCAAATAGAATTCTCATATGGGTTAATTAGGTAAACTTTTTCTCCAACAAGTACCCATATTTTTGTTTTAAATATCTCCATACTTTAGTTTATGAGATCAACTACTTCCTTCATAAGGAAGAAACATACCATGTGCTAGTCTTTTTTATGCTCTAGTAATATATTGCCTTAATGGAATAATAACTAAAAACAATTTAGGGATAATATATAAATATAATATAAATCTCATAATTATGATCTCATCGTAAATTTATTTACAATGTATATTTACCTCCTGGAATTTATCATATACATCTGCATATGTATAAGACAAAGAATGCTTTTAAGAAATTATATCACTAAACTATAACAAACTGATTGGTCGTAGGGTATAAACTAATAATCTAACATTCGCACTAAGTCAATCATTTAACTATCTTATATCATATCACCATATGACAATCACGTTACTGTTGGGACAGTGGTTTAGCGAGAGAATTCTATAAGATTCGTTACAGTGAGCCCTTATTTAAATCTTAAAACTTTCATCTTAATTATCATCATAATTAAGGAAAATCGCCTAAATATATTCTTCGATATTTAATGAGACTTTAAGGAACTATATCAAGTTCATTAAAGAAGTTCTTGATCCAAATAATCATTTCACTAAATGAAAATTGTATATTGGCTTCATTAGCAACTAATGCTACATTAGAACCTTTCCATCCTTAAAATATGATTGTTTTAAGTAAAATATATATTAATTATGATTTAGCTGTAAAGTTAATGTCCTTATAACTTTAAACTCAAATCATACATAGAATAATGGATATTTTTGTTACTTCATAAATATCATATATTGATAGGTCTGAAATGCATCGTATTTTAGGGTATAGTTTGATATGTGTTTAGCCATTTATTCGATTATTTAGTATGTGTTTATCTTAGAATTGTGTTAGTTTGTTAATTATTTGTGTTTTAAGTGTTTTATGGGTTAGTACAAGCTTTTGAGCTTAAATATTATGTTTATGAGATACCTTCATGTGATTGCTAGTATTTTAAGGTCAATATCGAAGAACGAAGGAGTTTCAGAAGAAATTCGGGCCAAAACAATGGCCCACGATCATGACAGAAAGGCCTAACATAGGCCACGATTGTGACCTATGTCAAGCAGAAGCGCAACTACTCCTAAACTTCACATTTTGAGGGATTTTTTGGACCTTTCGGACCCAAAAAAAATCCTAGTTCAACCTTAAACACAAAAGAACATAAACATAACAAGTAGAACAGAAAGAGGGAGCTTTTGAATAGCCACCATAGCGAAACACTAAAGGGGAGAACTTTGAGAGATCGTGAAAGAGAAGAAGGAAGAGAGAAGAGTAAGGCGACATAGTCTTGATGTGCTACCCAAAATAAGAAGCTTTCCAAAGTCGCGACCTCCTATCATCCATTCGAGTTCTATTTCCTATGTATTTTAGTTTTATTTGATTGTAGAATTGGGATATATAGTTTGATGATAAAATTGAATTGTTGATTGATGTTCTATACTCATCTTTGGAATATTATTTTTGATTTATTGAAATATAATTGTTTTACGTGTTTATCGAATTAATTGTGGTTTAATTATGCACATCATATTTCTATAATAAACTGAGAGGGTTAATAGAGAAAAAAATGATTAAATAAGGCTAACAAGAGTTAGGTAATTTAATAGATTTAGAATTAAATTAGGTTGGTAAATCTTGCGTAGAGAGATCACATATAGGTTTCTAATTGTTTATTAGAGAATTTAAGAACTGATTACGTTTTGGATAGGTTATTAATTGAGAGATTACAACTTCCTATAATCTGATTAGGGTTTATAGTTTAGGGTTCAATTATAACTTGAGAGAGAGTAACTGACCCTAGGATCATCTAGAACTGTTAATTTAATAAATCGTAATATGTTAGGTTAGCATTAAAGATAGATAATAATTCCTTTCTCTCTTTTGGTTAACTCACTAGGTTGAATTATAGGCTGTGCTATTATCGTTCAACAAACTAATCAGTTTCCATTATTTATTATTCATTTTTAATATGAAATTGTTAATCATTGTCCATAGATTGTTTTTGTTAAGTGTTAATTATCAATTGTTGTTTTGTTATTTGAATTGGTTTGTTTGATTTATTTAGTTCTAGTGTTTAGATTCATTATCTATTAAAATTATGTTTAACAGTTTCCGACCTTAGATTTTAGGATTAGATTAACCCTCCTCATAGGATCGACACTTTAAGTACTGCATGAACAACCTGTACACTTACGGAATATCAAGGTTAAATGTTAAAAATTACTCATATCGGAAACACATGATCAAGTTTTTGATGCTGTTGTTAGGAACGCGATTAGTTTAGTTCTTTAGTCTAAGGCTTTTTCACTATTTGTTTTTTAAAATAATTAATACAAAAGAAGAAGAAAAAGAAGACGTTTAGGGAGTAAAGTAGAGACACATCATGACAATTTAGAGTGAGAATGAGACATTTGAAGAGATAGATTCCAAGAAGAAATGGAAAGAATGATCATAGAGGATGTATATTATAGGGAGCAAGGAACTTTTGCGAACTAGAATAAGGCACAGTATGGTTAGAGAAGTAATGATCCTTATTGGAATATGTACATTCCAAGGTGGCAGAACCACCCAGATTTCTATTGGTCTAATAATGCAAGCACTCATATAGGACATTAAGGCCTATTTGAATTTCATCAAGAAGAGTACAGTTTATGGGAATCCAAATTGGACAAAATCATGGATAAGCTAACAGACATGGAAGAGAACAAGCAGAGATTGGAAGAGCAATTTGATCAAGTAACAAAAAATCATGCCTTGTCTATTCATAACCTAGAGATTTGAGTGAGACATCTTTCTCGTGAATTTTGTAAGAGAAGTGTGGAAGACTCTCTAATTAATATGGAAATACATCAAAGGGAGCAATATGAGGCTATCAAACCTAAGAATGGGGAGAGCCAAAAGGATCAGTGAAAAATCAAACTGAACCTCACCTTATTGAAGACCAAGAGATGAAAAAAGAGAATGAAGAAAAGAATGCCAACTATCCTTATTATTCACTAGTTCTTGATAAACCATGTGTGAACGTCGAAAAATTTCGGTAGATGTCTATGAAAAGAACCCTATCCTTTATATTAATGATGACTAAATGACATTCAACATTAATGATGCATTAAAGAATCTGAAATATAGTAGTTCATTCAGGATAATTGATGTGTTCGAATATTCTAAAGAATAAGAGGAGAAAGAACACATGACAATAGACATCAAGTTTGAAGAAGCTATGAAAGTCTCTGTTCATGAAGCAGAAGAAGCAAAGAAAACAAAGCTTATTACTGAAGAAAGAGAGAAACTTACCTTCTTACAAGAAAAGTTGTTGGATTCGATGGAAGATTCAAGGAGCTTTGTTATTCCCTGTTTTATTGACAATTTGTTAGAAGAAAGGACATGATTGAGCTTAATTGGTTTTCTCAAATTTATTAATATTGTCCTTCTGATCATTTTGCAATTTGTAACTTACTCATAGGCTACAAAACTGATGTTGAATGATAAAGGTGGAAGCAAGCTGCTCATAATTGATCCTGACTGAGTTTTAAGGAATGAAGGACATGCTAATGACTATAAATTAGCACATTTAGTAGTTAGGTTTAAACTATTATGTAGTTACATTTATTTTAAATTTCAAAATAAGTTCTTAATAATTTGGAATGTTTTGGAGTGCTAAATCTCTTACTCTTTTTGAAGCAATTCTAAGATAGGGTTGTAATTATAAGCATCAAGCAGAAGTGATCTCTGCCTCCATCACCATCAGCACCTCAGTCAACATGACGGTTTCGTGTTCTAACTCTTTTCTTTTCATTTTTGTTAGCATTTTCTTCGTATATTTTTCATATATTATTTTTTATTTCCTCCTGATGTGTTTGTGTACCCTTCTCACATTGAGGAGAATATGTTGTTCAAGTGAGGGGAGGGTTGTGTGTTTTTACCTTAAGTGTGAATTTTGCATATTGTGTGATAGTTTGTTTAGGTTGCATGATGTGAGTTGTGTAAATGGGTTAATGACTAAGACTTAACGGGATAGATTTAGCCTTAAACATAGTCATTTATGTTACAAAGATTTATTAGCTTGTGAAATTAGTGACCTAAGTTATATAGATGCCGGTTAATTAGGATACGATGTTAATCCATTCACCTAAGGAATTTGCCATACTCATTTATAATTTTAGGCCAATCAAATAAGTGGCATTATTAGTACATTTTCATGAGAATGATTAGTTAAAGCATTAAGGTAGGTAAATTTTTGTGTGAAAAAAAGTTGTATAAATTTTAACTAAAACAACTATTGCACTGGCCTTTGGGTTATGAATAAAGCTAGTAGCCAGTTGAGAATATGATGTAGCTGAGTAATCAGATCAACAGGCATCACAAATGTGTGCCTTCGTATGAAAAGTCTATAATGACATTCTGACCAAGTAGCTTTATAACAACATGATTTAGTTGAGTAACCGGATCGGCATTTACGGCAAATGTTTGCCTTTGCGTAAAAGACTAGGTTTATGTCCTTAAAGAAAAATCAACAAAAGAATGTTTTCTAATAAAAACCTACCAAACTTGTTAGTAGCTTGATTTTTCTTGAAAACCTATTGAGCAATAGCTACACTTTTGTTTTGACTGAATGATTATCAATATGTGTGTGCAAGTGATAGGGGTGAATAAACTCAACATTAAAATTTTGATTAGTTTATATATTAAGTCCAAAGTGCTTATACACAGATTTCGCATGTTAATAATTTGGAACATATTGAATGATTATGTTTAGAGTTAAATTATTTTGTGAAGTTGAAACCATTGCCACATTTGTTGCATTGAGTGTTTCGTGCTTTGTGTTGTTTTTTGTTTTGTTTGCTTGAGGACAATCAAACATTTAAGTGTGGGGATGTTGACAAGTGTGAAATGCATCTTATTTTAAGGTATAGTTTGATATGTGTTTAGCTGTTTATTCGATTGTTTAGTATATGCTTAGGTTAGAATTGTATTAGTTTGTTAATTATTTGTGTTTTATGGGTTAAAACAAGCTTTTTAGCTTAGATATTATGTTTATGAGGCACCTTGATATGTTTGCTAGTGTTTCAAGGTCAATATTGAAGAACGAAGGAGTTTTGAAAGGCATTTGGGTTGAAGCAATAGCCCATGATCATGGCCTGATGGTGCACAATCATGACAGAAAGGTCTGACATAGGCCATGATTGTGGCTTGCATTAGGCAGATGTGCAGCCACTCCTAAACTTCACATTTCGAGGGATTTTTTAGACCTTTCAACCCTAAACACAAAAGAACATAAAAAGAATATGTAGAAAAGAAAGAGGGAGCTTTTGATCCACCACCACAACGAAACCCTAAAGGACATAACTTTGAGAGATCGAGAAAGAGAAGAAGGAAGAGAGAAGAGGAAAACGATGCAGACTCGACGTGCTACCTGGAATAGGAAGCTTTTCAAAGTTGCGGCCTCCCATCATCCGTTCGAGTTCTATTTCATATGTATTTCAGTTTTATTTGATTGTAAAATTGGGATATATAGTTTGATGATGGAATTGAATTGTTGATTAATGTTCTATACTGACCTTTAGAATATTAGTTTTGATTTAATGAAATGTAACTATTTTATGTGTTTATTGAATTAATTGTGGTTTAATTCTGCACTTCATATCTCGATAATAAATTGAGAGGGTGAATTGAGAAAAATGATTAAATTGGGCTAATGAGAGTTAGGTAATTTAATAGATTCAGAACTAAATTAGGTTGGTAAATCTTGTGTAAAGAGATCACATATAGGTTTTCAATTGTTTATTAGAGAACTTAAGAACTGATTAGGTTTTGGATAGGTTGTTAATTGAGAGATTACAACTTCCCATAATCTGATTAGGTTTTATGCTTTAGGGTTCAATTATAACTTAAGAGAGACTAATTGACCCTACGATCATCTAGAACTATTAATTCGATAAATGGTAATTGGTTAGGTTAGCATTAAAGATAGATAATTTTCCCTTTCTCTCTTTTGATTAACCTACTATGTTGAATTCTAAAGTGTGCTATCATCTTTCAACAAATCAATCATCATCGTCGTCATCATCATCATACCAAGTCTGAAGTTTCGCAATAAAATGAGGTCTGGGGAGGTCTAATAGTACACAGCCTTACCCCTACATAGTAGAGATGCTGTTTCCAGTAGACCCATATGCAGATGTGACAATAAAATGATGATGTCGGTTAAAGAATAAATAAGTAAAACTATCACGCTAAATAATTATGTAAATCAAATTACAATAAATACATAAAAACAAAGGATATACTTGATGGTGACCAGATCTGCTAGTACCTTACACGTTGCAAAGATTAACTCTTCTTGTCGCTAGTTACGCTAAGGGTCTTTATCGAGAGACCCTAAGGATATGATAATCTTACGGTTTTAGATGGCCTCGCGGGATCTTTCCCTACTTCACCTGACCTAAAAAACCAAGTTTTAGACCCGAAAGCCTTGTCCAAAACTTACAACTAACAAAGGCAGAAAGGACATTAGGTACTTCCTACGCGATAATTATGAGGCGCGAGAACCTTAAAAGGTATCCTTTACCCTTATCCAACCACGCCAAACTTTTCTATTTCTAGCCACTGCCTCAGTAAGGGCCAACTCTAACATATATTTTTTGATCACTTCCCTCCAGTTCTTACAAGGCCTTCCTTTTCTCCTCTTGTAGTCACTAAGGGTTATTTTTTCACAATGTTGTACTAGAGCATCAGAGGGCCTCCTACACACATGTCCAAACCACCTATGCCTAGTCTCTCTCAACTTGTCAGTAATACTAGCCACCTGTAGTCTGTCTCTCATCAAACGATTCTGGACCCTATCTCTTTTGGTAATGTCACACATCCACCTAAGCATATGCATTTTTTCTACCAATAAGTATCTTGTATGTCTACATTTAGTAAGCCAACACTCTACCCCAAATAACATGGTTGGCCAAATCACCATTTTATAAAACTTCCCTTTGAGTTTTAAAGGGATCTTTTTATCATATAAAACACCTGATACACTTCTCCATTTGACCCACCAAGATCTAATATGATGTACTATATTGTCATCGATATTACCATCTCTCTTAATGATGGACCTGAGGTATTTAAAACTCGATTTTTATGGTATAATGTCAGTACTAATTGTACCGCTACCTCTTGTACCATCTGGCTTCCCGAAAAGTTGCATTCTAAATACTCCATCTTGGACCTGCTCATTCTAAAACCTTTCGATTCTGACGCTTCTTTTCAACATTCTAAATTGACATTGAACCCCTACTTGGTATCATCCACTAGGACAATATCGTTAGCAAATAACATACACCAAGGTATCTCTCTTTGAATATGTTTGATAAGTTCATCTAACACTTATGTGAACAAAAAAGGGCTTAAGGCCTATCCTTGGTGTAGTCCAACATCAATAGAGAATGCTTCTATGTCACCTCCTATCGTCCTTACGCTAGTCAATGCTCCTTTATACATATCCTTAACTACTCTGATATAAGCCATAGGAATGCCCTTCGCCTCCAAACACCTCCATAGGAGTTCTTTAGGAACCCTGTCATACGCCTTCTCCAAATCTTTAAAAACTATATGCAAATCTCGTTTTCCTTCCCTGTAGCATTCCATTAGTCTCTAGAGTAGATGCATTGCTTATGTCATGGACCTACCAGGCATAAATCCAAATTGGTTGGCCAATATCGAAGCAGTTCTCTAGATTTTCTTTTCAATTATCTTCTCCCACATCTTCATGGTATGACTTTGTAATTTGATGCCTCAATCAATTTCCATTATTTCTTATTCATTTTTAATTTGAAATTGCTAATTGTTGTTTGTTGATTGTTTTCGTTAAATGTTAATTGTCAATTTTTATTTTGTTATTTGATTGGTTTGTTTGATTTATTTAGTTCTCGTGTTTAAATTCATTGTTTGTTAAAATTCTATTTAATAGTTTCCGACCTTAGATTCTAGGATTAGATTAACTCTCCTCGTGGGACCGATACCTTAGGTACTATGCAAACGACCCGTACGCTTGTGGAATATTGAGGTTAAATATTAAAACTTACTCATATCGAAAAACCACAATCATATATCTCAATTAAAACACCTTTAGTACATTATCTATATGTTTGGATCTAGACTAGGTAAATAATTTTTATATCCATCTCTATAAATCTAATTCACAAAATTAAGTTGTTACCTTTTCATAGCTAATATGAATTGTCAATATATTATAAACTTTTTAACAATTAAAAATATGAATTATTGTTCTTGCTTTGAGTAATATGCTCTCTATACTCTTACTGAAGAGGATAACTATACTCTCACCAACCTTCTTATTTACATGATAAATTCGCAATCATCTCCAAAATAAAACTCTTTGGATTCATCATGAAAGTGAATCTTTTAGTGTCTTGTAGTCTTTCAATTATACATCAAATATATCAATAAAAACACTAGTTCCATTTGGATGTATTATCATGACATTAAATTTGTTTAAATTTTCTTCTCCATTTGGATGTATTATCATGATATTTAAATTTGTTTAAAATTTCTTCTTACTCCCACTACTTATCATAAGAACTATTATCTTATAAGTGTTTATTGAAGCAAACAATTTATTCAATAGGTTTGTGAGATTATATTCAATCTTGCGGATATTTTATAATCTTTTATTAACCAATTTAATTAAAAACTTACTAGATAATATATGCTTCAAACAAGTATCTCATCCATAAATCATTAACTTTGAGTTTTCAAAGACTTAATGTTTTGCATCTAATATGAAATATTTCTAATTGATTTAATTAAAACTTTGGAAGGTAAGTTATAGTACTAGACATAAATATAGAAGAAATAAATATTACATGATACATTATCTCATATTGCATACTCCTCATATAAATCCATACTATTATGGAATTTAGTTATAGAGATACTCACTAAAGAATCTTATTCCATATAAATAACTAAATAATTTATATCTTACCACATTATCTCATTGAAGTGCTTTAACATTCTCAAATTTTAATTTCTACTTTAAGGAATTTATAATTTTCAAAATTTAAATCAATATTTCGTTTTATACATATGATATCACATAAAGTTGTTAGCACTTTAATATATTATAAATTTCATAATTTTATGAATTGTTATTAAATCTAATATGTAACATCCCATTACTTGTGGAAGGATTAGAATAGTAAATGTGAGTGATTAATAAGAGTTAAAGATGTATTTCCATGTTCATGTAAAAAAAAAAAAAGATGCCATGCACTTATACATGAATAGTGAATGTATTTGCACATGAAAATAATGGTACATGCATTCATGAATAATTTCGGGTATAATTGGATTGATCTATGAATTTTTAGAGTTATGGATGTTTTTACATT
>JANZLD010000002.1:45491325-45507848 GCA_026413575.1 Erythroxylum carthagenense
TTAAGGTGGGTGACATTTTTATATTTGTGTTAATAAGTCATAAATGTTTTTCAACTCAAGGGAATTAATTGATTTTTCCAACTACTTGATAAAGGTGCATTTATTATTCTTTGAACACTTGCAAATTTCCACATGCTTTTTGTAAATGAATTTTTGAGAATGATTGCTAAATGCTTTGCAATTGTGATACATGTTGCCTTCATATGATTTGAGAAAGGTTTATTATGATTGGCATATACTTTTGGTTGTGAAATTGTGAAATGATGATATAATTGCATATGAATGGTGCATGCTCATGAAAGTCAAGATTTTCAAAAATGTGCCATTGGGCCAAATGTTTTCAAGTTCATGAACTTCATGTTATATGGGTTCATGATAGTCCCTCAAGAACCGTCACGTGCACGTTGACCTAAGAATAGACTTCTCTCCCCTGCCCGCCAGTGACACGGAGCTCCTTCACGGACTCCCTCAAGTTTACGGCTACACAGGACCATTATATGGGAATGTGTAGTACGTCATGAATCTGGACCTACCTGAACCATTATGATGTGTTTATGTGTTTTCATGCATTGACAAGTTTGATGATTGATTGACTTGAGTGAAATGAGGATTTGCTTGACAAGTTGACAATTTTGAGAAAAGAATGTTTTATAAATTTTCAATGAGGTTTTGCAATAATCATGAAAGTTTCAAATGGTTTTTTCTTATTACCATTTATAAACTTACCCACAAGCTTTTGAGCTCACCCCCTCTCTTTCCCCATCCTCAGGTAATAAGCAAGAAACAGAGTGAAAGTCAAGACATTTTTTCGGATTGACATGTTTTGTTGTGTTTTGGGTTAATTGATGTAAAACAAGGCTCTACATGTATTCTGAGAATTATTGAGTTTTTAATGTTTTGTATATTCGACATTGATATTGGTAATGTATTGTGGCATGAGTTACCTTTGAAGATTGTAAACTCTTAAGTTATGATGTAGATGAAGTATGGGATTGTGTATGATAATGAAATGTAAATTTGTATATGGATGACTATGATGAATGTTGAGAATGAATGGTTGGTATATATATGTAATTTTATATATACACATCAATGAGATGTTATGAAAAGGACAATAGGAACTATGTATGGTTTTGGATAAGAATGATGATGTGTTATCAAGGAAGTAATGATGGGTTAAATTTCAAGTTTTCATGAGGATAAGTTGTGTGTTATGAGTTCAGAAGAAATTCTATATTTATCTATGATGATTTTGACCAAGATGTCTTAATGAAAGTTATAGATGATTCTCTTAGCTTTCCGATGCTATAAAGTATGCAAAATTAGGATATCGGAGTGAGAAGATATGAATGTTACAAGTTATGATATTGCATAGGAATTGTGCATGATCACAGCTATGTTAAATGATAGGAAATGGTGGTTTTGATGAACCAAATGAGTTGGGATTTGAGAAGTTTGTGAAATGAATTTGTGGTTTGGATTCTTATGAAGTGTTTAGGCATTAGAAGAAGTGAATTTGTGAAGATTATAAGTGTATATGATGTTCAATTGGAGGTAGGAAGCATTGGAGAAGGTTTGGAGGGCTTTTGGAAAACCCCATGTCCATTAAACGGACACACATGTCCGTTTAACAGACAGCCACGGGTCAAAAAGGACCATTTGCATTGCCCATGTCCGTTTAACGGACTTTCTTGGGTGAAATGGTGCATTTTGGCCCGACAGTGTCCGTTAAACGGACACTCACGGGCCATCATAGAGGCAGAATCTGACTTTGTAGTCTTCATGAAAGTTGTAGATCTAGATGTCTATTTTCAAATGGTCCAAGAACGAAACTAATCCTACATTTTTTGGTGAAAGTTATGATAATCGCGCCAAGACATGTTACTGCATGATTGAGGTTATAAACATGTTAGATTCTTTCGGTCATAACTCCATCATCCGACCTCTGAATGAAGTGATTTTTGAAGCGATGAATTCATAAGACATGTATTTATCTCTCCATGAAATTTAGTAGCTTTTGGATTTGAGATGAAAAAGTTTGATCAAAAAAAATGAGAGGTCAGTTTAGAGAGCATGATTGAGGTATAGATACGTTTTGGAATTTTAAGTATATCTTAAGCTATATAGCTCCGATTGAGGTGATTCTTGCTTCAAAACAACTTAGAGACTTAAAGCTACAATTTATTTGAAGAAGTCAACTTATGTTTTGGTGATTGTTTAGTGTGCGCTCAGCACCATTGTGGAATGATAACAAATGACCCCTTCAGGAAAATAAGCTCAAGGTTTGTGTCTCCGAATGTTGAGCTCCAGGAACGGGGTCCATGAGCATGGTGACTAATTTTATATGAGCATTCCATTGAACAAATTGTGAAAAAAATATTGTTATTTTATAAGAATGAGAATGAACCGATGAAGCGCAAGTTTCATGATTTCGTAAGAGTTGGGCTCCGGAAGCAAGCGGGGTCCAACAACTGTATGAATCTGCAAGAGGGTTGGGTTCCAAAATCGGGATCCAACAGACATGTCATTTGGTGCGTTAAATTTGAATGATGCTGATGATGAGGCTCCTCTTAGTGATGAGGATTTTGCACTAAATGATAACTGAAGTCAGTGCAGTTATAACGAATATCCTTCCATAGACGATTAAATGAAGTTCCAGGTTTATGTTTTTCTTCTTCTTTTAATTTTACTTATATTTAATATATATGTTAAATTTTGTATATGTAATGTAATTTTAAATATTTTTTGTTTCAAGTTTAACTTATACTTAGTTGTTTCCTCATCACGAACTCTTATCATAAATTGTAATAGTTTGAGAGTTAAGGATATTTATTGTTTTTTTGTTGGATATTTTGATGTAATTATTATTTATTAGATGATGAAATTGTAATATTTTTAATACTTTGTATGCTTTATAATTTTATATTCGTATGATGATAACTATCTTTTTTATATTAATTGTGATTATTATTTATATGTGAAATATTTGAAAATTATTATTATTTCTAATTGTGGTTATTATTTTTTATTATGATTTTTGGAGGTAGGGTTGATATAAACTTATAAAGTATACAATACAACTGTACAATATGATAATGAACTATTTTGCAATTGAAAAAGATGACTCTTTCATAAATTTTAAAAATTACCAAAAACAGTACCTAATATTAATCGATACCGATATTAGTACAGTACTGTACCATAACCAATCTTGTACCAGGATCAGTATGATATTCGTAACTTTGGTCATGACTTAATGTGAATAAAAAATTTTCTTACATACTATATTAATTAAAAATGTATATGTCATAATTATATTAAATAATAATTGGACAAAAAATCATATAATTGAATTAGTGGAAAATAAAAGCCTTAAATTGGATAAAAGGAAAACAAATTTTCAACCTAAAAACATCTTTACAAATTTAGTATATTCAATTTATAAGAGAATGATATTTGCCTCTCACTATTCTTCCTACTACGAAAGTGGTAAACAATATAAAAGGTAATGTTCATTGTACATCACATGTCACATATGCTATTGCATCTCCTGTGTGCCATACACTTGGACTTAATTCCTTTGTATGTTTTAGAATTTTTCTCACTGTTGCATTATCCTCCATTGTTTTAAAGTTGATAGATCTATGTTGAGTGTTCCAAGTGATACCTTATTGGTCGATTAGAGAAGTAGAAGCGAGGCAACGTAGAGAGGAGAAGTAGCAACACAAAGAAGTAATAACAAGCCAATAACAAAGAAGCAGCAGCAGTATCGAGAAGCAACAATGAGCTAGAGGCAGCGCAACAGAGAATCTCAAAAGTATCAGATCCTGTTGAAGAAGCAAATGGAGCGATCGATGAAGAAGTTGCACAATAATGAGTGCATGATTATAAGAGAGAGGAAAGCAACACTGAAAAGTAGCAACGAGAATTGGTTTGTGTTTGAATGAGCGAAGTGCATGGTAGACAATAGGTAGATGCTTGATAGATATACTAGGTTCTTATTTTGGTCCTTAAAAAATTGCAGCTATATTTGGTAGGGTAGTTAGTAATAGAATGGATTGTAATGTGATATTATTCCATCGTTTAGGAGGAATGCTTATATGGAATAGGATGGAAGGGGAGGGTTTCATATTATATCATATTCCATTCTAAACAGTAAAAATGAGTTACCTCTGATTTGAGGGGTTTAGGATAAAATGTAAAATGATAAATATATACTACCTAATAACTCTAAATAAATTTTTATAATACTAATTATACCCTCAATGTTATGTTCTATATCTATTAACATATGTTTTGTTAATCAAGGGTAGAATAGTCATTCATTATTATTATACATACATTAAATTCAATTCCATCCATCTTCCAAACAACATTTCACTATATTACATTATGAACCCTTCTATCCCTCCTAAACAACAATTTTCTAATATTACATCCATTTACATTTAATTCTATTATAAATAATTCTATTTCATTAAAAACCTCATGTCTAACCAAATATAGCAACATAGCCTTAGGGATTCTTTCTTCAAGATTTCTGAACTTATTATGCTTTTAATAGAAAAAGGGGTTAAACCCTTCTCTACCTGTTTTTAAATAGGTTAAGCCTAGAAACGACTCAACACTATGAGGAATTTGAATATCATACATCAAAAGCTCTCCCAACCCAAGTGGAGGATAGAGCAAAACATAAGAACCATTTACAAGACAATAAGCATACCTTGCAATAAAGTCTACACACCAGGCATATACTAGGTGCACATTGTCGTTCATAGCTTCTCCATTTAAAACTTACTTGATAGTTAATTCATAGTCAGACTCCACCAAGACATTAATTATCCCTTGACTCTATGGAAAAAACAATCCATGAAAAATTCCTATAAGCTCATTTTTAATAATTAAGCCCCTGCCAATATTCATAGTAAAACCCTTAATCCAAAAACCATTATGGTCTCTTATTAAACTACCCACAGTAGATAAACCATTATTTGGGTTGACTGCTCCATCTATATTCATTTTCAAACAATTGCGGAGGAGGCTACCATTTTCTTTCCCTATCCTGCTACACACCAGTCTAACTAATGGAGCATTCCTTATGTAAAGTGTGCATGCATATTCCAGATATCTACCTTCTATAAAAATTTATAAGCAACATATCTACTTTGAAATCTAATGATTTTATCTAACCCATCAAATGTAGAATTAATCATATACCAAACTTCAAAAGACAGATTAAGTTTGGGGCTGATAACAATTAGTTCCAACAAAAAATCCATGTAAGTAGGATTTCTTAGAAAAATATCTCTACTAACTTCATAGCTTGGCTTGTTATTATTTTCAGTAGTAACATCATATTATCTCCCACTTGGCCACTCTCATTAAGTTATGAGCAAACAAGAACTATAATGACTCTCTAATGCACCCTAAGTAGAGTTGCTTTGAAATCTTATATATGATCTTGTTATCTGTTGCTTTTCCCATTTAGTGAAAATGAATGATTGGTGGCTAGTAGTGTGTTGCTTGAGAAGGAAATTAAGATAATAGAAAGAAGTAGAGAGAATAAATGAAGAGTTGAAGAGAAAGAGAGAGAGAAGGGAAAGAGGAGAAAAAGATTTTTTTTATTTTTATTTTTTAGACCTCACTTACCATATAGATTATACATATTGTGGGAGACCCATAAACAATGATATATATGTTTTCTGTATTTTCTAATATATAAAAGTGTTTGGATTTAAATTAAAAATTTGGTGAAAATATTATGATCCAAGTTAACCATTTTATATTTCCTTTAGTTTTATTCAAAAACATGTATGGTCAATGTTATAAAGATTTGGACGAAACATTCTATTTATCATTTTTGACTTGATTAACTAAGCTCAACTGTCACCTTTAATTCTGTATACTATATCCTTTTGTACAAATCTCATAAAATTTCTTTTACAATTGATCAATGCTTAAAAGATTAGTTTTTAAATATGGAATAAAAAGGACATTTCACAATTATTTAAGTAATCCTTTGGTTTGAATAATTATTTATCCTTTTCCCATGACTACAACTTTAGATTTATTCCCAAACTTTATATTATTTTAAAAAGATTCATCAAAGATTTGGAAAATTAACATGTCTCCATTCATATAGTATCCATTCGTTACCTAAATTATTAGGAAATTAGGAAGTAATCTCATCACACACATTGAAAGAAAATTTTTAAATAATTTTTCAAAAGTCAACATCACTTTAATTCTACAACATAATTAGTCTATAAACATAATAAATTATGTATTATTGATATGTGTTTAATTGACTATACATTTATTTCATAAAACATAGTGAGTAATGATATGAAAATGCTTAAGATACTCACTTTAGTTTATACATGGTTTTAGGTACAACTCGGAAGTGAAAAAGCTAAAATGAGTCAAAAGCACAATATTTGAGCCGTTTTTTGAAGATTCACAATCAATTGTCTTCATAGAGCAAGAATGAGATGGATTAGAGTAAGAGGAGAGAAGAAAATGCATGAAGATGATGATTATATGTCACAAACATTAAAAGGAGAATGCAAGCAGTGACTCACGACTTACATGGGCGTGAGACACCTCTCATGCCCATACAATGTGTCTCATAGCTGTGCAAAACTTCTCACAGCATACAAGGTGTCTCATAGCTGTGATACATTGCCACCTCACCCAGAAAACCTTAACTTTTTAATATAGAAGAGATGTTGTGTGACGACAAAGAGCATGTTTCGTTTGTTTCATTCTGAAAGTGAAGAGTCTCAATTTTGAAGAAGGGAAGGGGCAAAGCTCCATTCCTTTGGAGACCCAAGGAGGGTTAGCTTTTTTTTTTATAATGCTAGTTCAGAGGAGATATTGACACTAAAGAACCTGGTTAACCATATATTTCATTGTTTTTGTTGTCCTTCCTCTCTTTAGGGATTAATTTGATTATCCTATATGTATTAGGTATTGTGTTAAGATGATCTTAATGCATTTATTGGATTGTTTTATTACGAACCCATTATTAGAATCTTTAATATAATCTGTAATTGTTATGTTGAGAATCATTTCTAGCAATTAATGATTTTGGATCGTTAGGGAGACAATTTGTAATTATTGTGTTTCTGATTGGTGTCGAATCATTAGACATAATATAACCTAGGATAAATGACCTGATGTATGGTTATTGCCTTAATTAATATATTTTCCTAATTTGTAATTTGGCTGTCCAATTAAATCTACAGATCGTATTCTAGGTTGTTTGATAGCTAGGTTTAATTAACGAGCATCTCTTAATTAAACATGACTTAAAGGAAAATTATGGTTAGTAGAATTTATTGTTAACCTATTAATAGTTGCCAGGAGAGGTAAGAGAATAATAATTCAATGAAGATTGTTTAATTGAGTGTAGGTAGAGATAGAACTGATGACCGGGTTCTTAACGAATTCATCACTTTTATCATTTTTGAATGTTTTCTTTATTTTAGTTTCACTTTATTTTCTTGTTTGAAATTAAACCAAATCCTCCATAACCTAAACACCGATTATTTTCATTTTAAAAGCTTTACACACACTTTTTGTGGGATCCACCTAGACTCCACTACTATAATTGTAGGTCTAGTTTATTTTGCATAGTGTTACGACGCACTAATGTCAATTTTGGCTCCATTGATAGGGAGTGCGTGTTTTAGTTTTTATTCTTGATTTAATTAGTGTTTTGTATTTATTTATTCATAATTAATTTTACATTTGTTTCTTGATCTTTTCAATTTTTTTAAGTATTTGTGAAAAAAATAATGGAAGGAAGTAACTTTTTCTATAACTCATATTCCCAATCTTATAACCAAGTTTGGACTCATTATATGAACTTTAATTATAGATGGGATAATTAACAGAATTACTTCTTTGATAGTTTACAGGATACACAACAATTCCTGTATATACCAAAAGCCTCTTCTTCTAGTTTAGGTACATCTCTGGATGACTCTTTCAAAACTTTTACTACTACTAATCTTCAATTTCAATAAGGTATATCAACAACTCTAACAGGGCATACAACAATTTCTGCAAAATGCTCTACAATTTTAGTAAGAAGGAAAGGCAATTTTGGTCTAGTTTCTAAAATTGGAGAGCCAACAAAACTCAAGTACATCTTTGGAAGAATTTATTAATATTATGAATTCTAATATTTTGCAATTTTAATAGGGTGTACAACAGTTTCAGTAGGTGTGCAACAGCAGTTCCAACAGGAAATGATGCAATTTTGCCAAGATATAACATCTAGACTCCAGAACTTGGCAAGTCAAATGGGTAAGATGATGGAAACTCTTAATCGCTTAGAATTATAAAGTGAAGAGAAGCTGTCATAACTTGAGGTGTACATAATAGACTTCAGTGGAGAAACCTTATAGAGTGAGAAGGACCTTGAGAATCTTGAGAGAACTCTTTAAGGAATTGCTTGTGTCGAAGAAGTGGAGAAGGAGCTCAAACTAGAAAAGGAAATATCATTTAGCTTGAAGGTGAGTATTAAGTTCATAATTATTATTGAGACTATCTCTTCACCTTCATCTAGCAAGTTAGAGGAATTAAATAAGGAAGAAAAAGGTTAAGAGATATTCGAGATATTTTTGGAGTGTAGGAATTTAGTAGATATCACGAGTTATAGGATAGGGAAGATGCTAAATATGGATGATCATTAACTTAGGCCCTATTCTGAAGAACGCCAAGTGGAGGAAGAGCATGTGACACCTGAAGATCATAATTTTGTCATGTGAGGAAAGTATAGAGTCGAGTCAGCGATACTAAACAAAGGCGCTTCTTAGGAGACAACCCAAGGGAATTTAATTTCTTTTCCTTTACATTTTCTCATTTCTTTCTTATATGCATGTGTGTTTGTAAGTTTGTTTGTTTTTGCATGTTTTTAAGTTTTCAATAAAAGAGAAAGAACCAAACAAACATATAAATAGTTTCTCTTTTTCTATTGCTTCTACGATTATATAGTTATGATTAGAGTGTGAATTGACTAGAAGAATCCATGGCAACTTTAACATGTACTTCTAGTCTAGTACTTCTAGTCTTGTGATTGGTCAATATGCATTATCTTTAGAAGATTAGTGACTAGTGGTAGACACAAGCTAGTGAGATTTTGAGCTTGTATAGATTGACACATTCATATTAGTCTTGTTGTCTTTTGTTTATATGTGACCTTCATGACATGTACAATTTGACTTTTCTTTGATTTTCTATTCAAAACCACATTTTTATAACATGCATTAACATGTAAATGATATAGGCATTCTATCTTTTTATAAACTAAATTAGCCAAATAGCTTATGCTAATATGAATTTTCCCTTTGTTAAACCCCCTTGAGCTTTATTAGTCTTTCTTTCAGTTATAACCACATTACATGCTTTAAACCTAACTAAATGCCTGACCCAAGCCTTAATGCTAGTGGAGAATTTGTTGGTTGTTAATGATTATAGATGTATAAGAGTATAAGTGTGAGGGTGTGCATATGTGTGGGATGGTTATAATTATTGGGATATTATTTTATATCTTGTCAATGAAATTCCCATGTTGATATAGCTTCTTTCAATTTTCAAATGAAAAGAAAAAGAAAGAAAAAGAGAAAAGGGAAAAGAAACAGAAAGAAAAAAAAATGTTTGAATAAAAATATCAAGGAGGAAATACATTTGTTTTGAAAATTTACTCATGATTATTTCTCCTTTTAAAGTTGTATTGAATGGGTGATTTCCTTATAATGTATATGAGGTAGATGTGGCATTGAAGGATCACGTCTTATAGTTTCAATGTGTTGATATCGTCGATTTTTATGAGTGATCCCTTTTAATTAGTTATGCTTCATGTGGTTTGTGGTGTGGGAGCTTGAATTTGAGCTGTGAAATTTAGTTTTTGCATTCATTATAATTGATGGCACCTAGTGTTAAATGAATGTTAGTTTTTGCGCTTAATGTTATATTGAGTGTTTTTCTTATTTCTTTAACTTGATGACTTTTGTGCTACTTTACATAAACACATCTAACCTTACCCTTGTCCACATTACAATCTTGAAAAGTTCTTTGATTTATGATTTTGCATGTAAACCCTTAGTGGTGGAGAAATGAAATGATTTGCAAAGTTATGAAATGTCTTGATTGTGAATGGTATTTGAGTGCACCCATAAATGCATCTTATTTAAACACATTTTCCAAGTCTAACTCTAGATTTCTCAAATTCTAAAGGTGATGAATGTCGATTGATCTTGAGTAGAAGTGTTAAATGTTGAGTTCTTGCTAT
The DNA here is from genome assembly GCA_026413575.1 of Erythroxylum carthagenense. Classification (NCBI taxonomy): domain Eukaryota; kingdom Viridiplantae; phylum Streptophyta; class Magnoliopsida; order Malpighiales; family Erythroxylaceae; genus Erythroxylum; species Erythroxylum carthagenense. The sequence continues at coordinate 45,501,626 of JANZLD010000002.1, forward strand.
GGGTTTTGAAAGTTATTCATCATTGCTTATGACTATATATTCTTGGGAAATATGGGTAAGTGTTTTTGATACTGTGATTTTGATTTTGATGTTGATGTTTTGTATTATAAAGCATACCTTATTATGAAATTTAATTTTACACTTTTTATTTCCCTTTAAATCCATGGGTTATGTTTAAAACTATAATAATAATTCAAGTATTCGGCCTATGATAGTATCATTATGAATAAATTGAGAGAACATTACAAGTGGTGTAAATACGGATAAATCAAGAGTATTAGCTCATATAAAGCCTATGCTTATTTATAATAGGTTTAGACCTTTTAGTAATTTAATTGAATTATTATAATATTTTTAATTAAACTTTAACTAGAATTACAACTAATTCTAATTAAGAATCAATTAGGTCCATATAAGATCCAAAATATAATATTGATCTTTATTTATCAAATATCTTATATTTAATTGTAAATTTTCTTTAATTAGACAATGAAATCTAACTTGATTAACCTACATTTTCTCTCCTTAACCATTCTCTGTGTGTGATGACTTAATAGGTTCTTGAATATATTGATAATGAATATAAATTATAATAATAAATTACAGTTATAATTAGATGAACTAAAATTTTAATTCACCAATTAAATAATTTATATTCTTACATCAAGATTGACGTTTAATAACACATCATCATTATCAAAATATTAGGATATCAAAGTGGATTTAACTATTCTTTCTGTGAATAATTTTTTGCACAATTCATTCCTTTCCTCACATAATATTTTGATCAAGCATAAAACATAGAATTAATGTCTACTTTATTTGAGTCCAATCATATTAATTATCTAATAATATTTTATTTATTATAGAAACTATTTTCAAATTATCATTCCATATTAATCAAGGATTTCTCAAATTAATATTAATTGAGAATAATATAAGATTCTTCCTAATGATTTTATGGTGAAAAATTATATGTTCATCATTTAACTACCTCAGTATAATTCAAGCCATACTTATAACTATTGATTGAGCTACCATTGACTAGGATATGTCTTAAATAGTATTAGAATGTAATAATTAGGGTTATCAATAGGCTATGTTAGGTTTGTCATCGATTTAACCTAGCCTGAAACCCCTAAGATGTGGCTTGAGCCAAGTTCAAATTCTAATGGAGCCTAACTCATTGTACCTAAGTCTAAAATTGATTGAGTTTTGGTCAATTTGAAGCTCAAACTTGCCCAACTTCTACCTAACCTGATCTAATTCAACTTAACCTAGATGTTCAATGCCTTAACCTCACCTTTTTTCTCTCTTCACCATCATAGTCTACACCTTCTCTTCTAAAGATTGAAGAGGCCTATCCATTAAAATTGCCCTAAACGTCACTTAAAATCTCAATTTGTTTTTATTATAAAGAAGCAATTTCACACCTATAAAGAGAAAGGATTTGTTTAACATAAAGGACTTCAAGGAAAGTCAAGGTAATAAAAAAGTAAATCCTCTGTCATTATTTATTTTAAATGTATCAAATCTAGTCACATGAAGTTATAATGCCTTGTAGTTAAGGATGATGACAAATATCAAATAATAATAAAAAAGAGAAGAAGGAAAAATATAAGAAAAAATCACTTAAAGCCTTAATTTGAGATGACTTAAGTGAAACAAAAAATGAGCAATTAGAAGGTGAGATAGCTCATATGTGCTTTACTATTATGAACAATGATGAAGCAATATTCAACTCCAATTTGTGTGATATTATTAATGATTTTACATATGAAGAACTGGTTGATTGCTTAGAAATCATGAGTAAGAAAAGGAAGAAATCTTCCAAACTTAAAAACGTTTAAAAGCAATTAAATGTAGGCATGAATGAGAAAAAAAATGATGAAAAGTGCATTACATTGCATTAAAAAATCTAAAAGAATGATCATTAATGATAATCATGACTTAAATGCATAAAGGCATGAGAATCAAACATTGAAAAAAGAGGTTGATGCCCTCAAGGATTCATTATTAAAATTTACTAAAGGGAGTGAAAATCTAGAAAACATGCCAGAAGCTTAAAATAATTCTAATAATAAGCATATAATAAGATACAACCATAGAAATAAAACCAAATCTAAATCCAAGTTTGTAAAAGGAAAATATTTTTATAGCAAAGAACCATTGCATATGTGACAAACGAGTATGGAGCATCCATATTTAGTCATATGTATGCACATGTCATGTCCACTAGGACTAATTGTAAAAGAAAGCATTATGCTTTCATGTATTGCTTACAATTTAGGCATAGTTTCAATACTCTTAAGGGAAGAATAGGTATAAGTTCTATGATAATATACAAACATATTCACACCCCTTTAGATGTAAAAAAAGGCATGCATCAAGCCATCATTCGTAGTAGGTATCATTCATAGTAGGTATCATACATATAATCATGATAGGTCATCTGACTATATTAAGAGAATATTCAACACTTTTTATGTCCAAAGCAATATTCCACATTACACATACACACATAAAATACCAAGTAATGCATTTATGCACAATCATCACTCATATAACATGGTATGTAATATTTTTTTTATTAAACAAAGGATAGTAACAAACCCTTAAAGGAAGTGGGTTGACAAGAACAAAGGGACTAAAAGTAGGATGAAAAGAAGGAGACTAATAGTTAAGGATCTAAGTTCATTTGGATACTTAAAACACATTGATTTCCTTGCTTTGTAGGGCCTTTAAAAAAGAAAGAGCAAATTGTATGTAGTAGAGATAGTGATTATTAAATATAGTATTATTTTTGAAGAGTTTATGTTTCCTTTTATCTTGATGAATATACCTTCTTGTGTCCATGAAATTCTTGAAAATATTTATATAAAATGTGGAATAGCTCTTAAAAAGAATAAGAATGATCAAAGAATTTTCAAAAGAGCTAATTATTCAATCAAGTGAGTATAGTAAGAAAGATAAGATGCTTTTAATAGATTAATTTTTTTAAAAATATCATTCTCCTGTGACTGATCACTTGTGTACATTGATTAAACAATTTCTTTTGAGTGATCGACCAGTATCCCCTTGACTAAGAGGTTCTTTCATTCTAATAAGTTTGTAATTTATTTGGTCATTAGTCTTGTTAACCACACACTAATCTTAATCGACCAATCGAGTTATATGGTTAACCAATCGAGTCATATGGTCGACTAATCTTAACGGTTTAACCTCTCCTCCTCCACTTTTCTTTTATTTTCATCTTAATTGTTTATATCTTCCAAATTCCTACGTAAATCACTCTCCTCTTTTAAAAAACACTATCTTATAATTCATCAAAATCTCATATTGCATAAAAAATTAAAATTGTCATTATTGGGTTTCAAATTTGAGAATTTTCAAATTTTTTCATAATGTAGATTATATTTTTAGATTAATGTGTACATAGCTAAATTGTAAAAATAGTTAAGATTGTTTTTCTTTTAATTATATCAATTCACCTTTAATTTTAGTCAATTTTAGTATTTTAGGCACGTTTTCATATGTCTATTATTCAAATTTTAGGACTTCCAAAAATATACATTCTTTTCTGAAACTAATTGTTGGATATTGCAATTTTGCTTATAATTTTTTATAATTTCAACCTCTAATTTTGTCAAAACTTACATTTATTGCTTTAATTGAATTTTTTTAAACTTAGGCTTAATACCAAAATTGGGAATTTTCAAACTTAGATATTGTTAAGGATGCTTCTATTAAAATTGCCCTTTTTGACCTTTAAATGTCCAATAGCCGTCTTTCTTGAATAAGTGTATGAATCTCAACAAATTTATTTTGCTTTTTTTTTCAACAAAGTTAGCTTGATGCATGACACTTTAATTTATGCATTTTTGGATAATTGATTTCTTTTTGTTGATTCTAAAAAGGAGGAGATAGATTGGTGATATTATATTTAGGTGGAGTGATGAAATTCGGGAGAGTGATGTTATTATTGCATTTTATGTGATATCTTGAGTACATTTATTATCTAGATGTATGCATATTTATATGATATTGAATATATCTTTTTTTCTTAATATTTAATTTTTTCTTATGTTGAATTATGTTTTTGATATTGAATTACATTTTATGCACAAATTGAAAGGGTGTTTTTCATTATCTTGATAATTGTTTATGCTTTAATCATTATCATAAAAAAGGGAGGTTGTTGAACCAAGGGAGGTTGCAATTGATTTTTTTTATGATAACCAAATATAGTTACCACTAATGAGTTTATTATTTTCATGAAAAGCAATATAAAAACAAGATAAAGCCATAAACTTAAAGAAGATAGTTTATGAAGTCGATAAAAGACAACGTTGAAGTTTTCAAGTTACAAAATGAAGATAATGTTAAATCAAGAGGACTTCACTTAAATTAATTTTGATGAAAATCAAATAATAAAAATCTTAGAAATGTATGAACTGTTTTGATAAGTTTGTTAAGTGTGTAGAACAATGTAAGTAATACTTAGTCAAATCCGGAAAATGTGCGGTCAATAACAGACGATATATCTATAACAAACGATACGTTAGCAATAGACGATATGTCAGCAACAGACGATATATCGACAACAGATGAAACGTAACAACAGATGAAGAGCAACACCAGCTGAAGCGCTACAATAGACGAAGTGCGATAACAGACGAAACGCAATACCAGACAAAGCGCAATACCAGACGAAACGTGATAACAGAAGAAGTATTATTCCAGATGATACAAAAGGAAGATATTCTAAAACGTTAGTCAGTTAGTTAGTTGGAGTTAGTCATAAGACTCAACTAATAACAATTTCTAGAAGATTTAAGAAGTAGTTTCTTAAGAATACAGTTAGAGACTTAGGATATAAATACTAGTTCTAGTTGAAGACTAAATAACTTTTTTTACAAGAGAGAAAATTATATTGTACAATGCTTAGAGAAATTCTGTATTCAAAATGTGAAATAAGTGAGCGAATACATTTGTAACGTGAAGCTCAAAAATATCTTTCCTAGAGAGAGAACGAAAGGCTAGAGCCTAGAGAGGCTAAGATAGCAAATAAAGAATACTTTGTGAGAGGGACCTGAAGAGGCTCTGTAAGTATAGAAAGAATACTTGTAAAGTTGAAGGGTATAGTGAAATCTCAGACAAACTCTAAGAACTGGATGTAGCCCAAGGTTTAGGGTAAACCAGTATAAAATTGTGACGTCTATTCTCTAACCCTTATCTTTTAATTTTCTTATTGTTAGACGAGTAAATAATATTACTTGTGATTGCATTACTTATCAACTTTAGTAAAGTGTTTTTGTGATCATCTAAATTCAACCCCTTTCTTGTGTATTTTACATATTATACCAGATTTCTATATTAACAAGTGATCTACTTCAGTTGGTATCAGAGAGAGGTTTCCAAGAAACACTGTCACAAAGTGAGGAAAAAGATCCATGGTTGAATCACATGTTTTTATAGCTGAAGGTGCCTCGGTCACAAGACCTCCTACATTTGAAAAGATTACACAATTCAACCCCTTTCTTGTGTATTTTACATATTATACCAGATTTCTATATTAACAAGTGATCTACTTCAGTTGGTATCAGAGAGAGGTTTCCAAGAAACACTGTCACAAAGTGAGGAAAAAGATCCATGGTTGAATCACATGTTTTTATAGCTGAAGGTGCCTCGGTCACAAGACCTCCTACATTCAATAGTGAGAATTATCATTATTGGAAGGATAGGATGCGGCTCTTTATAGAATCCACACATATTGATCTTTGGGATACCATTGAGAATGGTCCATATACACCAACAGATGATGAGGGCTATATCATCTCTCATGACAAATGGTCAGCCGATCAGAAAGCTCAATTTCAGTTAAACTCAAAGGCTAAGTTCTTTCTAAGTTGTGCCTTAAGCATAAGTGAATATGATAAGGTTCATGGATGGGTATCTGCAAAAGGAAATGTGGGACATATTAGCCATTGAATACAAAGGCATAAATCAAGTCAAGGAGTCCAAGATCAGTATGCTTGTTCATTAGTATGAGCTATTCAAGATAAAAGATGAGGAGACTATCGATGAGATGTTTGGGCGATTTCAAACGATTGTTAACTGACTTAAAGCTCTTGCGAGAATCTACGATAATCAAGATCATGTCAGAAAGATTCTCAGAAGTCTTCCTAAAAGATGGAGACCCAAAGTTACAACAATACAAGAG
>JANZLD010000002.1:45555963-45568209 GCA_026413575.1 Erythroxylum carthagenense
TAAAATTAAAAGCTCTTTTTATTTTTATATTATCAAACAGTTTATTATACGAAATTTTTTTTAAAAAGTTCTTTTTTAAATGACAGTCAAACAGTTAATTGACTTTTTATAAAAATTCTTCTCAAAAAAGCTTTATAAAACAAAACTCTATTAACAAAAACTTTAATGATATAAGTCTAATCAAATAGAGTCATAAAAAACTTTTGTGCTTTTAATCTATACTCCATCGTCACACTTTTGTTAGACGAGTCTCCATGTAAAGAAGAAAAAAAAAAAGTAAAACATATAATCCTAGCTATTGTTCACTACTCGCCATAAACAAAGGCGGAAGCGTCATTTTCACCTTCTAAGAAAATGTCTTCACTGATGTCTGATAGTCAAAAACGTGTTAAGACAAGTGCTACACAGGGATAACTGAAGCTGACTAGATAGATACAAAGAACTTGAGAACTAGAGCCAAAAGGTGATCTGGTGGACGATACAATGAAACTGATAATTTACGTCATGGTTCCTTTGAAACTAAAGAAAACAAAGTTGCATTTATACTACAGTTGGGATTGATCCTTCAATGTATTTGTTACAAGAAGCTTTTGGCTGGATGAACCAAAGAATTGATGCCATTGTACACGTCCCCGCAGCAATTGCAAGCATCAAGTGCGCGATCTTAGAAAAACAATTCTGAACTTTTCAACTCGCCAAAGAACTATTAAAATGAATCAGACACTTAGGTGACGCCAGTTGTGGGAGTTGGATCATCTATCAGTTTCACAGAATTCGAGTTTGGAAATAGACGACCACAATCCAGAAGCCCAAAACTTTCAAAACGGATTTCATCAATCAAGGAATAATTATGAGAGTAAGCTAGGTCCATTTTCTGAAGCTGCCCGTGCATGTCCATGATTATGATGCCTCGTCATTTGGATATCATGTGACGTCTGGGTTCTCGCTTTTGCATATGGAGCGCCTCTTGCTGTACACAGTAAGGTAAAAGTAAATGAGGGAAGGTACCTAAATTGTGTCAGTTGTCTTCAGAGCTATTTATTGCACCAGCTAGCTAGGTAGCTCACTCACAAATGAAGACACAATAAACTTATAGGGGTCGTTCTAGGTAAATATTTAAATGCTAGACCGTATTCATCGAGTGAATATTTGTTTAAAGTTTCATCCATGCACGATTTCTTGCTTTCTTTCTTCCTATTGCTACTTTTCGGTATTAAGCAAATCTTTTATACTCACATCGGAAACTACACACGTTAGTTGATTTATTGTCTTGTGTTTCCTAAACAGTTGCAAATGTGCTTACCTGCGATCTGCTGTGCTCGGCGAATATTCTGTCGTCTTTTCCACCAACACATTGAACAAGTGATCAGGAGGAGGAATCCCACAGACGCAGCAAAAGCAATGCCAACTATTGCACCAGCAGAAAGGTGAGGACCACAGGTGGGTAATCCAGGTATACCACAAAGACCTGCATTATCCGTGAAACTGCACAGCCGCAGTAAGTATAAACATCAAGTATATGTTATCTGAGCAGCTACAAGTGCCATTTATTGTATTACACAAGAAAAAACTTTCATTGTCTAATTGCAAATTTAGAAAACGATTTGCTTTTGCAACATACTTTTAAAAAAGAATAAAATCAACCGTGTTGAGGGTAAAAATTCTCTCACGCTCCGTCCTTTAAGAGCCTTCCTTCCAACCTAGATGGAAATCAACCTATTTCTTCATATGGGCATATGAAATTCCATGTAGAAAGTTAACTAATATCTACTGCCATTAAACCCAGTAAAAAAGAGAAGTATCACGAATATCATACTTGAAGCTAGCTCTATGTAAAAGCCTTCCTCCTAGTGCAGCTGGTACTTTCCCAGACAGAGAGTTGCCGTTGAGATACCTGCATTATAAGATATCATCTACTCAACATCAACTATATGCCACTAATTTATCAGCTATGCAAGAAGATCTTACAGCCTTTGCAATGATGCCAGCTGTCCAAGGCTTTCAGGAATTGAGCCATTGAAGAAATTGTGTGAAAGATCTCTGTAATTTAATCAGACATGATCAACTATTTCATTCTTGTAATATTTGATTCAAAATTAACTTGGTCATCTTTCTAAGCGTACATTCGCAGTGACTAACAACTGGGGCTACACAGTTTTAACATGCTCTAAATGCTATGGAAATATTTTTGATTTGCAGTAACCATCTTAAAGTTCCCATCTCCAAGGGAAAAAAGCAAAACAAATAAAATAAGAAAGAGGAGGTAAGCATTTTCTCATTCTAGCACTCCAATAACCTACGCACAACAACCATGAGAGCCCTTCAGATTCATTACCTTAAAGTTTGTGGCAGGTACAAATGTTTATTTATCTTACATTTCGATTTTTGAAAGTTCCAAGGGATTATCAGTTCCTGTTTTTCCAGAATTTGTCTCCTTTGTTAACTGTTGCAATATTGTATGGGCATTTTTAAATCTCCACAAGTTTTTTGTTATCATTTTCAACCAAGTCAAACTTGCAGTTTCCACAAATATAGTCAACTCTATTATGCATATATTCTAATTGATGGAATCGGGTTCAAGGTCTAACATATAAACACCCTTTTACTCAATTATGATGTAGAATATTGCTGCCCCAGAGATGAATGGGGTCTTAAATGGAAGGATGGGAGAGAGATCAGGGGATTTCAACCTCATCATCAAAAAGGGAAATCCATTGAAAACATTAAAACCCTTCACTGAAATTGAGTAACCTTCATACTCCTCTTTTTCATTCCTTAGTGAAGAATGTATCGAATGGTGCTTGTGGGTGAGACTACCACACAAGAAATCATGCATTGCAGAGTAATACTCCTTTATAGGACATTGGCAAACCGGCGTACAGGCAGATACATTGTAAGCAAGGTTATAATAACTTGCTGGTGTGTTTTGTGGTTTATACTAGTCTACAATTCTTTCATCCCGAGTCTAAGCTGCACTGAGTTTGATACCTTTTAGAATCTGCAGAACATTTAAAACAATTTATGGAAATTGCAAAATTTTGTAGTGGTTGGGGATAAAAGTGTACTTCATTATTAGCCTTTATTTCACTAATTTAGTTCCATCTCTTTGCAACTTTTGTAAGTAATACCAACTCAATTGGATTAATTTCATGTCAGACTTCTATTACATTCTTTTCCAACTTAGCTGTTCTAGAAATTCTTATCCATTCTGTCAGTAAACAGTATGCTCATACACGCAAATATGAATACAATGGAAAACTGTATCTGTTTGCGTGCGTGCACGTTTCTTGGACGAACCAAACTCATTGTCATTTTCAAAAAGTTGAGAAAGAAATTCGCAGGGTATATACTAAACTACCTAATTACAATGCCGAATAGCATGAAATTATACCTATCTCAAGAAATTAATAATGAAAATATAGCATTGGGTATTTATAGGGACATTATCCTCTGTTCCCTCTACTCTGTCCCAACCTGCTTGACTTTATCTCAATTATACATTTATGTGGGCACATAAATGTATGGTTGAGATAAAGTGAAGCAAGGTTGGGACAGAGGATCTGAGAGGGTATTTACATGAGGTTGGTTGAATGTAATGGTGCTAGACTTTAAAGGTGAGTACTTGAAAAACCATAGTTTGTCAAGTGAACATACAATCTCATTGATTCAGGGAAAGGATATGAAAGATTGAGGTCAGAGTTGCAGGCAAAAACAGAATAGTTGACAAAACTTGGCTGTTAACAATATGATGCCTCTTCTGAAGGCAGATATGACCAAGTCATTTAGGTCTGCTTTGACACTTCATTAGCAATGATGAATACTTTGAAAAAAGAGAGCACATCAACCAAAAGAAAAGATAAGATAAACCCATTATTTCTCAAGATCTTTTCATTATGATAAAAAGTGAGTAGAACAACACAAATCAATAACTAAAATCTATTCAAGATATAAAAGTGGTAATTGGACAAACAAATATGAGGGACTTACAGAAATTCCAAAGTAGTTACTGTTCCAATTGATGATGGAATGGATCCATGAATACCGTTACCACTCAAGTTTCTGTAGTCAGCATCAGACAAATAAATCACACAGAAAGCTATAAAGTTTGCAATCATTCAATACTTAAATCCCACAAAGATTCTAGCGTAAGATAGGTGTTTATGTGTATGAAACTTACAAGCTCTGTAAATTATGAAGTGTGGATATGTCATTCGGTAACAAGCCCCTCAAATCTTGATTGTCAAGCCCACTGATCATTAAATGAAACGCATTGTAGAGAAGAAATTTTATCATGATATGCATAAAAATTTAACTTAATATTACTATCAAGTCATGAACTGTAGGGAATGAGGGTACACTTGAATGTAAAAAAAGTCAACTACAAAATCAAAATGTAACTAAAACCAAAGAGGTATGCCAAACCTAGCACTAATGTTAAGATTTTTTTTTTTCATATCTTTGCATTATACAATGAAATAACTTTAATGCAAATAGGATGGTTTATCAGGCGTGGCAACTTTTTTTTTTGGGCTAAAACATTGAAAAAAAATCAAAGAGATAAGAAATTACAGTCCATCAATAAACCATTTGCCGCTAGCTCTATCAAGCTGGCAATCCACCCCACTCCATGGATGTTGTTGGGGAACACACGGATCACCATTCCACCCAAATCGAAGAGGAAGGGCCAACGCACTCCTTAGTGTCTGTAATGCCCTAACTGTGAAAATACAATCATATTAAATCACCAGTAATGTACCTTTTATTAGCATTTGAATGTCTAAACACCATATTTTTCCTTTAAAAAATTCCAATCAAAAAGTAAAATGTAATTACATTTCATAATTGAAGTAGACTGGCAGAGAGGACGGTTAGGAAAATGAAAATGAAAAAGATTTACCTTCTTCCAAAGAGGTTTTGGACTCAGCTATAACTACTTCAAAGACCTCAATGGCATTAATTATGGCATGATTGCCTTCTTTAGGATGCAAGGTTATCGTTAAGGTTCTCCCATTGACAGCAACTGTTGAGTTAAGTACAAGAGCCTTATAACGATCTCCACTCATTTGGGCAACATCCACTCCTTCAAACACAATATCACCATTAATTAATATGTCGAAGATCCTTTGTTTCACTCCAGTTATGTCACTATCAATCTCAGCAAAGTGCATCCAAATTGAATAGTTTCTATTAGGGTCTACATCAATTGTGTATGTTAAATCGGGTTGACTGTCTGTGCTAATAAGAGCAGTTTGGTAAAGAGCTTCTGGGTAAAAGTTTGGTGCAGTTGAAGCCTGCTGAATTCTTCTTGTAGTGTTTATCATTTGATCAGAACCCAAACCAAAAGTTTGAATGGAATTCCAAAATCTATCCCCACCCCAGTGATCCCCACTGTAATCTGCATCAAACTTAGACTTTGTATTGCCACAACTTAGTCTTGCTGCTGTTCTGAGTACCATCCCTTCACCCCATCCAGGGCCAAAATAGTAAGCTCTATCATCAACCTGAAGAAGTTCTATAGAAAGGATAGCTGGATCGCCATGACCAGTGCTGTGAAAACAGATAGAAGCTGTGCCATCAGTGAGAAAGACAAGAGCTTCAGTAAACACTTGATCATCATGATTACTCCAACCAGATTTCAAAGAATAAATTTGTGTGCCTTCAACCGAAATGTCAAATAGAGGCTCATCATTGAAGTTAGGCTGTGCCACTAATCCATAGAAGGCTCTCACAGCATAGTGTCCTTTTGGCACTCTTTTAATATTATAGCAGTTATTGGGACCTTCTGAAAGAGGGAAATAGCGCAGTGATGTAAGCCGTGGAGAAACAAAGCGAGGAAGGGTTGCATTTGCTGGAACCCCTCCGGTATAAGCAAAATCCTTAAACCAAAGTGTATTGGACGGTGGGGAGTGGACATTTACACGTGATCCACAACTTATGCGCATAACCCAGGGTGCTGCATTAATGCAACAAATTCCATGAGCTCCATAGAAACAACAGCTAAATCACAACAGTTAAGTAACAACAGCTAAACCGCAGCATTTAAGTAATCTCCACCTTCGATGTAGCAAAGACTATGGTTCTTCACCAAGTTAATAACGGTGAAGCACTGCAACATGTTCTACTTATTACACACATGTTCTTTGTACCCCCTAAAGGTGGTTGCCTAAGCTATACCTGTTTTCCACACTCCAACCAACCTATATTTGACCACATCAGAAATCACTAAAGGCATGGCCCAATAAGCTTAGAGTGGCCCTGGGATTAATCAGCCGAAATACCAATAGAACTAATGTAAGATCACTTTGTTTGCTTTTTATGGTTTTCTGAAACGAAAGAGTAGATAATAAATTTGAAACGTTTCCTTTCATATTATTAGAGAAGTTAACTATTGGTGTGGGAAGTAAGACTTAATGGTAAAACTTGGAAAGAAGAACATGCTAGTCTTTTCTTAACTGCCTCCTTCCTTACTATGCAAACTTTTCTATGCGTGAGCTCTCGTTCTGTTAGCTGTATAATATTGAAACTCAATCCACTTTTATGTTCACGTTTCCAGAAAACAATTAAACCAGAATTAGTGCAGCTAAAATCTGTATGACTCTGTGTTTCTTCGGTTTTTCCAATTGTAGTATGGTCAAATGGCAGTTAATGAAGCAAACTAAGCTACACTAATTTCTTTACTTTCCCATGGTTTCCGCCAAGCCAAACAGATCGAACATGTTAATAAGCATAATTCAATCACGTAACAGAAACAGTTCTAGGACAAAAGAAGTAGACGTCTATCAGTCCTTTTCCACCACACCAATTGCTTAGGCTCCTCATTCACGGCCATGATAAAGCAATCTCCCAATTCGACGATGGATAGTAATTCAAGATGAGGATTTCCGAAGATAAGACAAAAGAAAAGAACTCGACAATACTGACCTGGTTTAGCTAGAGAAGTAGAGAGAGCTAAGTGGAATACCAGAAGCCGTAGTAGAAGCAGCATTTTGGATTCAATCTTTGCATTCCTTCTATGTCGTTACCAATCCTTTTCTGGACAGAGAATGTGAGTTGATAACTTGTTCGGAGGATTTTTGTTTTTATTTTATTTTATTTTATTTTCTATATTAGTTGACTCGTGAATGAGCAGAGCAGTTGATCCAGTACATTTAAGAATCAGGCCCCTTGGTGCGCATTTCATCTGACGGTGTTAACCGGCCACCAAGTCTACATCAGAGTCGTTTAATGCGTGCCTTGCCCTTTTATGCAATATTTATCTGGTAGGCCCAGTTGGAGACAGGCGGTGACGTCTGTTAACAGGCATTGCTGCACTGGTTATGTCATCTATAAAATACATCTGAACGTTAGGTTTGATACAAGGCAGCAGGTTTGCAAGGAAGAAGTTAAGAGTGGCCCAAATATTTCTACTCCGCGTGATAAGTCAGTGAAATTTAAGAATTGCCTTTAAGATTCTTCTCCTCCTCCTCCTATATGATGATAGTCCAGCAATTCCACTTCACGTCTTCCTGATATTCAAACTGTTCTCTCATGCAAACAAAATTATACGAAACTCTCAGGCATTTTTAACTTCTCAAGAAGGAGGTGACAAGTCTTTTAATCTCAATTGATAAAGAGGATTTATCTTTATCCATCCTTGTTCACTATGTGTACGAGGAGTCACTGGTACCTTTCTTTTTTTCCCACAATTTCTTCACTTGTCAAACACGAGAGTTAAATTAGTCCTTCATAATTAGCTAATTACATTACCTGCTATCTGATTTTAAACGATTACCTAATAGCAAATCATATTTACTGATTTGATCAGAAGATAATATAAGCTATTTATTTAAGAGGTTTAATTGAGTCAATTATTTAATATTAATGTTTATGTATAAAATAACTTATAAGAGTATGACTTTAAAAAAATTATAAAAATATGAGTATTATATCTTAGTATTATTTTTATAAAATTTTAAATTTTAAATATTTAATTTTACAAAAGTTAAGTTTATAATTCTAATAAAAATATAGATCATATAATAATAAAATAATTAATCAATTTTTATTTATTTTTTATTTATCTATAATTTATAAATTAATTAATCAAATTTTAAACTTTAAATTTTATTATCTTAAAAATTTTATTTAAGAAATTAAAATTAAATTGATAAAAAAAATCAAAATAAGCATCATGGCGTGACACAAGTGTCACTTCCCATGACACTTAATTTAAAACCCTAACACTTATTTTTATTTTTTATTATTTTAATTTTAACTTTTTTATAAAATTAATACTAGTATAATTATAATTATAGTTTTTAATTTTTTATAAAATTAATAGTTGCATATCTAAACTTAAAATGATAAAAATTTCAAAAAAGACTGACACTTTTTGCATATTACATTTTTAGCAAAACGAAATGCTCCTATAATCGAACGCTTTTCTTTAATTGATTGAGTTAAATATGGCAATTTAATCAATGGTTTACCAAATATTTCAATAGAACGAAATGTTCCTATATTTGAATATTTTTCTTTTAACTGATTGAGTTAAATTTGCCAATTCAATCAATGGTTTACCAAATATTTCTATTATTAGATATATTAGATCAACTAAAAATTTTGAAATGGCTAAAAGTTAACCAATAAGTTTTAGCAAACAAGGGATTAGTTTAAGCATTTTCAGTTTGTTTGCGTTTTCTAGAAGTGAAGTCATTGTTATTTTAAGGGCTCAATTTTAGGCTTGTGGACCTGATCTTGTGTTCCACTGACTTATATAAATGGATGGTTAAGATTAAATAAGACTTGATTAGAATTGAGGTAGTGAGACAGAGAATCTGAGGGGTCTTTTACCATAAATTAGAGGTAAGCTTCTTTTTCTACATTATTGAATTCTTTTCATAGATAATGGTGCCAAAATTGTCTCAAGTAATTAGGAGGCAAGCGCCAGTTCGTCTCACTCTTTCTTTAGTAAGGTTGGGTCTGTAGATTCTATACTTATTACCCTTATGTCTGGATGCAGATGGTGCAACATTAGCGTTAGAAGTAGATGTCATCCTTTGACAGTTCCTAAACGCCTGCACGAATGGAAGCACAAATTTGCATTACTTTCAGACTTTGCAGGGCGTGAGATTTTAGGATCATTTGGTGGTTTTTGTGATAAGAAAAACTTTGAGTTTGAGACAATATCCAACCCCTACAATCCTCGCTTCTCATAAGACGTCTTTGTTAGTGAGCCCAACCTGGTTTAAGCAAGGGTATTATGTAAAGCACAATCTTGTAGGTTTATTCCTTCATTTTACTTCAAGTTCCTTTATAATGACTGTTTATTTGAGATACCTAATTGGTATGACTTGGATGATAGTTTGCACTAATGTTGTTAAGAAAAAAAGTGTGGATGGCTCTTCCTTTCAATCAAGGAAGAAGAAAGTTAATCATAGTGTCCGAGTCACTATGATTAAGTCAAACTTGTACATTTCCTCTTTTGTGATCCTTGCATTTTTGCCATCTCATTCTTTTTTATTACAATAGGTATCCTAGCTTAGTTGGACTAATCCTAATTTCCTAAGACCTCACCCCGAGAGCCCTAGAGGAGGTAAACCTGGTAACCCCAAGATCCCTCAGGTTCCTACGTCACCTGTATACTTTTGCGCACAAGGAGTCTTCACATACTTGATTGTTCAGCTGATTATGGATCGTTGGCCTCCCCTTTGCTTAGCATTAGGTTCCCATCAGCCCCCAGGTTTCCTATTAGCTCCTACTCCTACACTGCCGCTGAAAGCGAGACGTCCGTAATTGATCCGATCAAGGAGCTGTGCCTAAGGAATTAGAGGATCATCAATAGGAATAATGTCTACTTCCCCTCCTTTGACATGACTCGAACTCAAGACTTCCTGAAAGAGAGAGCCTTAAGTGAGGAGCTTTCACCACTCAGGCCACTCCTACTTGTCACTTTGCCATCTCATTCTTGAGTGTATGACAAGTGGTCTCTCTTCCTAATGCTACTTTGACTTATGAAGGAGGATGAAAGGTCCTTCTAACAGTTTGAACAAGAAGAAGATTGACGTAATGTTTAGAAAGATGGGTGTCAGACAAAAGATGAGTCGCATATTCATCTCCTCATACCACCTCCAAATCCTGAGGGAGAGTAATTTGGACTTCCTTAAAACTTTCACTAGTGTGAGTTTTTATTAAACCAATCATATATGTCACATCAGGTCATTTCTGTATACATTGAGCTTCATGGGGCTGCGTAAGAGAGGGGTGAAGTTGGGGCCATCTTCTTTCGTTCCTATTAGGAATTTGAAGTTTGAAAAAAAAGAGTTAGTAGAGAAGGTCAATAAATAGTTGGCTGAGTTAGAGGCTGAGGCGAAAGGCCTAAAAAGAGGAGAACTCAAGCCTGAAGAAATCAACGGAGGATTAGAAAATTAAGTATGCAGTGACCAGCTTGATTTCGGCATCATTAGGCATTAGCATAATTGGATCTGATTACATATTGCATAAATTAAAGACATTGCACCATTGGACTGTCCAAATTGTATCATTAATATATAAAATCATCAATACAAAAGATCAAACAAAAGTTCATCATATGAGGTCATCCAAAAGATCATCAACACATCCAAAAATTATTAATACTATACATAGGATTATCCATAAGATCATTAACACGTACGTGTGGGGTTGTTTAAAAAGTCATAAACATGTAGGACCACATGTTATACATATTAATATAACCATCTAGATGGTCTAGCTTTAGGTTCTAGGGTCTTGAGTTTTGCTTCACCAAACTCAACTTTTGTGTTCTTAACGTTGTTTGGTCATGCTCCTTTTGTGTTCTTAACCTTGTTAAAATGCTAGATCTTCCAAATTGATTATTGGTTGCCTTTCTTTCTGTTCCACTGCTTGAATTAATACCTTAGTTATGTCGTGTATTAATTATTACACTTTACTGAGAAGACATATGCACTTAACCATATATAAAGAGTAAAGATGTTGTCATTAGTATACGTTATATTATTCATCGAAATTCAATAAGGAAGTTTACTATCATTAAATATTGGGATTGATTTATGTTATGTAAACCATAGAATGATATCTTACATGTTTTAGACTTATGATTAGCATTTATCCTTATTGATAGAGCATCATTCTTACCTTTACTAACTTCTGTTATTGTCAAAAACACTAGTGATAAACAAATTATTATCACATGTTATAGAATTACATATTGAAAAAAGGATAAAAATACATTATCGCATGTTGCAGAAGATGGTTATTGCAAACTCAGAGTAGAAATGTTAAAATTAAATTTGCTTGCTCATTCCTTCTATACTAATGTAAAGGAATTAAATCGTGATCGAATCATAGACGTAGCGAAAAAACAAACAATTTTTACAAATTCCGAGCAGATCTCGATAATTGAATAAACTTGAATAAAACAAAAAACGAATTAGAAATTGTACCTTGTTTGTCTTCCTATTGCAAAAACCTTTGAAACATTTTCGAGCTGCTCAGTCATGAGTGTTCAATTGTTTAGCCTCTGATGATATCTATAGAGCAATTCTCAATACTGTTTTGAGAGAAAAAAGACAAAAGTGCTAGCTTCTAAATGTTCTTCCTTTATTTAAATAGAAAAATCATTAGGTTTTTTAAATCAAAATTAAATTTCTTTAATTTTAATAAAAATCAAATTATAATTATAATTAATTTAATTTTAATAAAATCAAATATCTCATATTTGTTCCTCAAAGTTTCTCAAACTTTATAATTAATTCCAACTTAATTAAATTGATTTTTCTTTCACAAATTATTCTATGATGTATGACCTATTAGGTTCCTAATAAATTGGCAATGATTATAAATTACAATTTTAATTCGCAATTAGAATTTCCTTTTAATTTATCTTTAATTCTTCAATTAAATAATTCATAATCATAAATTATGATTGACGTCTAACAATATGTTATGATTACCCAAATATCAAGAATGTCAAAGTGATGGACATAACCTATCTATGTATAACTATAATGTATAATTTAATCTTTTCGTCATTCAATATTCGAACTGGACAGAGTATGGATATAGTGTCTACTCTTTTTAGTCTAATTATGTGTTGGGGCCCGAAAATTTTTTATTTATTTATGAATTTATTTAATTGCTTGCTTACCTTAATTATTGTTTATTTTGTTTTAATTGATTTAATTATGTGCGTATATAAATATTTTTATGTTGGGCTTGGGATTAGAAATTAGAAATTAATTGAAG
>JANZLD010000002.1:45705356-45716238 GCA_026413575.1 Erythroxylum carthagenense
CGTTATCAACTGTGTCTTCATTTGGTGATGTTTCACGCCTATTGGGAAGACAAGTTCTACGTCTAACTGGCCCTGATGATATTGATCTTCCAGCACCTAACCTATCTGTTCAACCTCCTACCATTACAATTATTGAACCAGATGTTACATCCTCATATGCATATACTACAACTGTTGGTTTTGACATCGTACAACAGAAGCCTATTGAAGATATTGAAGAGAAAGTTGATTATCTGTGTGCTTCTGTGGGTGACTTACATAAAGAAGTAGCAGATATTCGCTAAGATATCACGTCACTTCGCATTGAGATGAGAAAAATGTTTTCTGAAGTTATGAAGCATCTGTGATCATGATTATTTTTTATCAATAACAAATAGGGGGAGAAAGAAGAAGAAGAAGAAATAACAAAGATAGGGGGAGAAGAAGAAAAGAAAAGGACAAAACAACAGAACTTGGAGGATAAAATAAATTTTTTCTATGATTATTTGTTATCATCAAAAAGGGGGAGATTGTTAAGTCAAAATGAATTTACGAATAATTTTAATGAAAACCAAATAATGAGGAAGAGAAAAGCAAAATGAGACGGAAGCGAAGCGAAAATGAGACGGAAGAAAAATGAGACAGAAGCGAAGCGAAAATGAGACGGAAGCGAAGCAAAATGAGACGGAAGCAAAAGCAATATGAGACGAAGCGAAGCTGAAAAGAAGACTAAGAAAAGAAGACGAAGAAGCAAATTAGTTTGAGTTAGTTACAGAACTCAACTGAATAACCGTTTCTTTAAAGATCAAAAATCAAGAAGAAAGAAGCAGTTATCAAAAAGCAGTTGAAGATGAAGACTATAAATATGAGTCGAAGTCGAAGACTAAAAATGTTAGAAAAGTTAGTGATTTTTCTTCTTAGTGATATTCAAAAGCTAAACACTGCATTTGTGCAAAAACACGAGAGCTATATTTTCTGTAACAAAGCTCGCAATATCTTTCTGTAAGAAAGAGGAATAGCTGAGAGCCTGAAGAGGCTAAGTGAAAAAGAATACTTGCTATACGAGACCTGAAGAGGCTCAGTGAAAAGAATACTTATACTATTGTGAAGTATAGTGAAATCTCAGAAGGGATTCTAAGGACTGGACGTAGCCCATGGTTTAGGGTGAATCAGTATAAAATTGTTGTGTCGACTCTCAATCTTATCTCTTAACTTTTGTTTCTATTGCTGACATAAATAGTTTTTAATATTTTTTGTCAATCATTTTAAGAAAGTAGATTATTTTTTAAAGTAAGGGGATTGGATAAAAATCCGATTACACAATTCAACCCCCCCCCCCCCTCCCCCTTCTTGTGCATTTTTAAAGAATGTGATATTTCATTTTTAAGAGGCATGTAAAAAGATATTTGAAAAGTTAAAAGTCTTGTTAACTTTACCCTAACTATCCAACTTTCTAAGTAGAGCATTAGTTTTAAGATAATGTGTAATACAAGCAATAGTACAATAGGTGTTGTGCTAAGTCAAAGGATTGGAAAGACACCTCACATCATTTATTATGCTTTTAAGATCTTGAATGATGCCTCAAAAAATTGTTCTACCATAAACTTTTACTTGTTTTATTGTCTTAAAAAGTTTCGTTCTTAATTTTTTGATACCATAATAATCATTTATTCTATCATACTATCCTTTGTTATTTAATGACAAATGAATAGGTAAAACCAAGGTTGAAAATGTCGATACTTCTCCTAAGAGAATTTGAGTTAGCATTCAAAAACAAGAGTGGAGTAGAAAATTATATCACTAACCCTTTAATTCAATTAAATGATATATAGAAGGAACTACATCTTTAGGAAACATTTTCTAAGTCTAATAAGATAAAAGTGATGCCTAGTACTATATATAAGGTTATCTTTACTTATTCAAACTCTATGTAGATTAAGTGATCAGAAGGTGCATTCATGAAGTGAAATCACCTCTGTTCTCAAATTTTTTTTTTCAATCTTATAGATGTAGAGGTGAATATGGAGCTAAGAAGACAACTAAGAAAGTATAGGAATGTGATTTCCATAGCCTAATTTATTTTGAGACTCATATTCCTTTTGAAAACTATATGATAACCATCAAAGAATATGTAATTTTTTTGAAGGAATGAAATTCCACAAAACACCATATAATTTTACAAAGTTTTTATATTTTGGGCACTAATTTCATGATACATGCCTTGTAACTTTTGGTCATATTTATATTTTACTAGCGTTAAATTATGTCTTTAAGAAATGAGAGGAAGCTAAAGCCATAAAGACTAATGATTCCAAATTAGTTACAGATTTTCTTAATTCTACCATTTTTCCTATTTTGGAATTCCAAAAGCTCTAATAATGTGATTATAGCACTTCCAAAAACTTTAATAAATGATCATGGAAATCATTTTGCAATAAATGATGAAGGCTTTTACTAAAAAAGTATAATATGACTCATAAGATTTCCAATAATGTATCTCACAAGATTTTCACTAACTTTCATCCATAAACTAGAAGGCAAGAAAAGGTATCCATTTGCAAGATCAAATCCATCATTAAAAAGATAGTGAACCCAAGTTGAAATAACTAGAATTTGCATTTAGATGACGCTTTATAGGTATATGTAAATTCCTAGAAGACACTTATATGTATGTCTACTTATTAGTTGTTATTTAGAAAGCCATATCACCTCCCAGTTGAATTAGAATACAAAGCCTATTGGGTAATTAAGGGTTTTAAGATCAATGTAGATGAAAGAAAAGAGCATAGGAAATCCCTAATGATGCCAATGGAGTGCATGAATTTACAAGGAAAAGACCAAGACATTTCATAACGAGATGATATATAAGGAAGCTTTGAAATTAGTAAAAAGGTCTTTTTATACGAATCGTAAATTCATCTATATTTGGATAAGTTGCATTCCATTAGGTTGGCCTTTTTATCATTAATATTTCTGTTTATGGTGCAGTGAAATTCAAATTTTAGCCACATTAGATGTGCTTAAAGTAAAGGAATATAAACTAAAGCATTTTTATGAGGACTTTCAAGTGAAAAAAAATCAAGAATAATTAGACCTTAAGAATCCAATTTACACCAATTGAAACGAGGCAATAAGTTGAGCCAATGATAGTAATTAAAGATGCTACTTAGGAGGCAATCTAAGAAACCGTATTTGCTTTTATATGTCCTTATCTTGTCTTTATTTATGTTACAATTTGCTAAGTCTTCTGTTTATTAGTTTCTTTCTTTTACATTTTGGTTTTTACATTAAAGAAAATGTAAGGTTTAGCTTTGGGGTTGGAATTGCTTTAGTATGTTTTTAGATAGAGAATTTTTTAGTTTATTCTAAATAGATTAAATTTTTATACTTCTTATAAGGTGGAATCAACGAAGTTTGAAAATGACATCTATTAAATGGTTGAAATAAAGAGATATATGAAACTTAATTAAAATCAAAAAGGGAAATGTAGAAATGTATGGGTAAAATACCTAACCTACAAGCTTTTGAGCCATATGAGATTGAGACATCTATATTAATATAATGTTTTATATGAGATGTTCTTCTTTGTAGATGCTCCAGAAGAATATACTTTGAACTATTTTGAGATTACTTTGATATGTGCATGTATGAAAAGGATAAATGTTATCATCGATTTAACCTTTTTAGCCTAACAACCAATCCAACAAAATATCTTTTATTAACTCCTTTGAGTCTTATAACTCATTTTATTTGAATATAATTACTCATATGATTCTAATATTAACTTTCATGATCTTTACCTAAGCTTAGGAGTTTTAAAGGCATTTAAATCAAATAAATAAAATAGTTTTGTAAAAGAGAAACCAAAAGCAAAGTGTAGGGTTGTGCTTAGTGAATAAGTGTTATTTTTTATAAATATAAATTGGTGATTGCATTAGAACATTAGACTTGTATACTTATATTTGAATATTTCACAAAGAGAGAGAGAGAGAGAGATTAGTGCGATATAATAACAATAATCCAGATTCTTGATCAGCTAATAGAGTGTGGGAAGAGACTGATGACTATTTGAAGGTATAATTTAGATTATATGTTCCCAATTACTATATCTACCCAATGTATGTTTTAAATACTTTACTAATTTCTTTAGTTTTAAACCTCTTTATCTACAAAAATCCTCAAATTTGATCCAAACCCCATTTCAACTAAGAAATAAAGATTTTTTATCATAAGCATATATAATCTAAGTAGTGGAGATTTAATATATTTGCAAGACTATGGTAATGCATTTACATAAGGAAAATATGAGGAAACACCTGACCTATGAAATACTTGAATGAATAAAGTGAAATTGGTGTGAAAAAATAACCAAATTTTTATGAATGAAACTACTATGTTGATTTTTGTTCAAATTTTCTTATGAACTTTAACTATATTATGTTTGCTTGACTCTTAATGGGATTTATATATTATGGTGTTTATACCTATTAAGTTCATGAGGAATAAATTAAAGGAGGCTTCTTTATTGTTGTTTACATTAAAGATTATGTTTACCAAAGGACGAGAAAAAGCCAAGTGCTAGAAATTTTAAAGGAATGTAAAATGACATGTTTTTCCTTAATATTTAATACTTTACACTTATTTTATACCTAAATGTACTCATTATTCTTATATTTTTATTTAGGATTCTAGTGAAGATGTTAAAAGAAAAATGAAGATATTTGCACAATTATGATCTCTTTAATAGTGTTACTTGAAGTGGGATTAATTATCTCTTTGAATATCCACTTCGAATGATTCAACATAATCATGGAAAGCTTAGGAAGACCTTTAGAACTTTATATTTCAAGTTTTGACAGATATCAATTATACACAGCCTAAAACATGCTTTTTTTCTAAAGCATATTCTAAACTAAGATTTTAAAGATAAAGACACTCCTTGAGACATGGGCTAAAAGGCAACCATATGAGGGAGAAATTTTTTGAAGAATACACAGCCTAAGACATGGTCGTATCTCATTTACCAATGGAGAACATTTTATAGGAAGATCCATGATTTTCTTAGCCTATATCCATCTTCATAAAAGTTAAAAATAAGATATATGGTCTCACATAGCCTATGTTCCTCTCTAGATAAAAGTAATAAGATACATGGCTTAGGAAATGTCATGTCCTCCATTGTGATTATTTCAAAAAGAAATGGCATGTCCACCATTTAAATAGCCTAAAAACCACAATTTTGAGGGAGATTTTGGTTATTAAGTTTTTCTAAAGTTTAGAGAGAAACCATCCTTATTTTCTCTCTCTTTCCATTATTTTGTCCCATTTATGCCCCTATATGGCTAAAATTGTACACTTGGTTAAAAGAAATTGAAATCTTGAGATGTATTAGACTCTGACATTTGATTTGTTTTCATCATTCAATTTATATTTTAAATATCAATTGTTTTTTTCATCTTTTATGATTGTATCGTTTAACTAATAAGAAGGCCTACTAATTTGTATTTATTACAATTTATTGCTAAGCTAGATATTAAATCCATAATTATTTAACCCCTCTAATCTATATAGAACCTAGGTTTAATTAAATATTTTCAAGAATCTTAGATCCCAAAAATAACAACTAACTAAATTAAATGAAACACTTGGCTTGTATTGTTCTATTTCATCAATCTTCCTGATTCGTAAAGTTATTAGTAGATTAAATCTTTATATGCTTGACTTAGGTTGTTCAATAGTTAGGGTTAATTTGATTGTCTCTCTTTCTAATTAACAATCATGAATATTCAAAATATGAATTGATTTATTCTTGTATCAATGATTAGTATGCAATTCCCAAGGTGGATACGGAATTAGACCAAGGTTTTTTTAATGAACTCCTCATATTTTCATATATAATGCTGCTTAGTTAATTTTTGTTTCATCATAATCAAAACCTACTTATTTTTATTTCTTACCCAAAAAAATTCATATCAAGCCCTCTCGTTAGGAGTGACCCTTCTTTTGGTACTTTATAAGTTTTTTAGAGAAAGATTTTATTTTTTGGTATAAGCAATGACACACTATTTCACCAATTTGTGTGTTTGCATTCCCAAAATTCTATAACAATTTTTTTAACTATTCAATTAAATATCTGTTACGAAGATTACAAATTTTTTATAAATAGACTGGGTATTACATAAAGTAGTTATATGTAAACTCTACTTGGTAGATTCATACACAATTTTCCCGTTTACCAAACCAATTATAGCTTAACATGACTCTAATAAGTCCTAAAATATTTAAAGATTTTTAAATCTACCAAAAACATGATTCAAAATAAGGAAGTTCATTAGGAACATGGTGTCTGTCCAAACATTAACACAAACTTAAACATACTCGTGTGCTAGGTTATGTAACTCACTACTTCTCTATGTAGTTAGATATAGGCTCTTACATACCTGTGCCTCAAGTTATATCTTTCTTCAAAAAATCCTCTGGTATAATAATATGCCTATATTGTAACTTGTGTATTCATATCTACACTCAAAACTTAGCACACAAACATTTATCAAGTTATCTTCTGAAAATTTTAAGAAATACTCTTGTTCTTCCAAAAACACTGCATGAATGTATATCCATTTATATGAGCTATAAACAATAATCTCTACCTTAGATAATGTGTGTTGTTCATCCAACACATTCTAGAAACACTTTTAAGAATGCATATCCATGTATATGATTCATACACAACAATCTTCATCTTGGTGAATATATCATGTTTAACTATCACACTGTAAGAAATGCTTTTAAGATAGTTTGTTCATATATATGAGCCATACATAATAATATCCACTTTATGAATATACAGAGGTTGGATTGTATGCTTATATAATAGCTTGATGCATAATTTAAAACAAAATAACTTGAGATGTTAATCAAGTCCAAGAAATGTTTGAACTTATCTGTGGTAACTAACTTTGTTAACATGTCAATTGCATTATATTAAGTGCAAACCTTTGCTAACAAGATCCAATAAGATGTAATCAGTTTCCTAATATTATAAAAAACATCACATCTTTCACCATAAAAACCATCCATCTATCCTTCTCTTGACTATTTATAGTCCTTTAAAAGGTTGTTAAATGCCCATTAGTGATGATAATGACAAACGAGATTGAGTTTTTCCAACCATATCTACTTGGAGACCTAATAGTTCATCTCACTATATTTATGGATATTATATGCTGATGCTCTATTTATAACATTGTTTTATTTTCTAAACCAAAATGTTTAGCCACTTTAACCTATATTCTTGGATTCTTCTAGTTTCACTGTTACCATCTTCAAACTAGTCCTACTCTCTATTGCTCCTATCACTTCTTCTCCATATGTTTGTCTCAATATATATTACTCTCAAATATTACATTCCTGAAGTTTACCCTAAATTTTTTACCAAGTAGTTGAAACTTACAAGAGTCTATCTTATTTTTGTTCACCTTTCGATAAACTCACCTTATGAAGATTGGAGATATGCTTATTTGACCATAATTATACACCTATTCATGTGTTTTGCTTATTATTTAATAGTTTTATAGTATTTTTGACACTTAATTCACTCTAAGTGCATTGTTAGGTGATTATTGCCCTTATGGATAAAAAGGAGAGTAATCCGGATGAAATCATGGCATAAAACAAAGATTTGAAGCAACATAGACTTACACTTTAATATGATAGTTCAATTTTGGTCCTGTGTAAAGTATTGTACATTCATTTCATAAAGCATGCTCTACTCATGGTATACTAAAGTAATTTAAGGTTTAAATCTATTATTAAGGTTATAATAGAGATAACAGATAGATCGAAGATGATTTTGGATTCGACTGGAAATTTGTCAAAAAAAATTTGAAAACTCCAAAAGGCTACAAAATGAGCTAGAACGAGCTTTAAAAGCCTTAAAATATCTATTGGAGATTTCAGTGACCCTTTTGAATGGAATTCGAACGATTTCAGTGACATTCGGTGATTTCTAGATTCAATTCAAAATTCTTCCAAGAAACTAAAAAGTTACTGAATAAGCTTAGAAATTAGGATTGGAGACCATAACAACTAAAATGGTTCAAACGGAGGTTGTTTGAATATAATTTGAGTAATCCAAAATTATTGGACTAAAATGCCCTTTTTGGAAAATAATGGGTATTGATGATTTTAAACCCATTCCAATTTTTTAAAAGCATCCAATCAATAAGTATTGACTCTAATTAGAGTGTTTCATGATCAATTTGATGATAAGAAGGATATGAAATAATTGCAAGATTTAATTCGGTTAGTTGGTGAATTAAATGCATTAGAGGGCAATTTGGTCTTTTTGTACTCATTAAAGACAATTTGGTCCTTTTACACAATATTAGTTGATTGATGAGTCATTAGAAATGACCAATGAAAAAAAATGACATATGTATGATGAGTCATTAGTGATGATAAATAAGAAGGTGACATGTATAATCCATTAAATGAGTATAAAAGCAACATTTTGCTTCATTCATTTAACATAACCGTGAGAGTGACTGGAGATTGCACGTGAGAGTGGAAAAAGAAGAACAAAAGAATAGAGAGAAAGGTGAGTTACAACCATTGATGAGAGAAAAGAGGGAAGAGTGAGAAAAGAAAAGAAAAGAGAAAGGAGAAGAGAGGTTCCACTATGGCCATAGAATAGTGATTCAAAGCATTTTTCATGCTCTTCTACCTCCAATCAAGCATCCAATAAGGTTCCATAGCCATCCAAGTGAAGAGGAAGAAAAAAAATAGGTAAGTACATTTACTAGTTTTGGTAAAAATTTGGACTTATTATGTTATAGTTTAGATTTGATTTTGATGGTGTGATTTACACCCTTTTGATGTAATATCAAGGTTTTATTACATTAGAAGCAACAGGGAGAAGAAAATCCAGAAAATCCAAAGTGTGCAACCTTGGTCAAACTTGGTCAAAGGTGAGGTTTGTTGCTTAAAATGTTTTATTTTGTCATTGGATGATTTAAGATTAATGAATGGCATTGGGAAGTTAGTTTAATGATGAAAGAATGAAAGAAAAACCATGGAAATAATTGAATTAGTTTTTTTCCATGGCTAAGATTGTTAATGTGATATGATCCAAACTCCTATTTTGATGTTTTATGATGTTTATAGCATGATTTTGATACTAATGAAGTAAAGAAATAAAACTAATTAATTTGGAATTGGTTTTGGTTAAAATTTAGCCTAGAGTGCTTGATTTTGTAAAAAAACATGTTAATGAAATTTTATGACTTAAATGTGTGTATTAAAATGTTATGGAAGTGAATTTGGATTGGTTTTAAGTGTCAAAAATCAAATGAAATTGAATTGGAAAAGTTTAATGTTAAATATGTTAAGTTTAGCCTTAAAGGCATTTTTGGTATAAAAGTATGGTTATGATGTAATGATCATATGAATGTGATTAAGGATGGTCATTAAGTATATTTGTGATATTGGAATTATAAAATGAAGTGTTATGTTACTATTTGGAGAAAATTTTAGTATATGGAGTGTATATGGAAAGTAATGAAGTTAACATGGTTTATCGCACATTTGATTGGAAAATGTATTAAGGAGTTGAATGCATTCGTATTTGGTTTTTAGATCAGAAAATGAAACCAACTGAAGTATTTTGAATTGGTGAAAACGAAACTAGCAAATTGTGAGTGTATTTTAATTGTTTTATATGACTAAATTCTTTGCAAAAAAATTGATGACATATGAGTGCACTTTAAATTGATTTTATGCAAATGGATTTAACAAGAGGTAAATCAAAATGGTTAAGGATACAACAACAAGGAGAAGATAGATTGATAAAGGAAAAGATTCAAGAGCAAAGGCTTTGGATACAAGAAGAAGGAGATGATAGCAAGGAATTAAAGCTGTAGCAAAGGAGTTGGTAATACTCTTATCTTGTTTATGTTTATTATTATCCTTCTACCATATCATGTATAGATTGGCATGATGATTTGAATATATTGCTTTCGCTGCAAATCAGATTTCTAAAAAGTTTTAAAATCTACCAGTTCTCTAAATATAGCATGCTTTCTTTTTCCGATCCAACAATTGGTATCAAAGTCAAGTTTCTTATGCATGATTTTAGTTCCTATATATGTGATACATGGTTTGGCTATGATTTGTGTATGCTGCATATTTTTATATGATAGAAATATATATGATGTATGTGTTGCTCTTTTGGTTGTCCATAGAAGTTAATTTTACCATGTAAGATTTCTTCTTTTGGTTATAACTAGGAGGGTGGTCTATCATCACCATGTTTCCTCCTTGGCTTCATTTTTCTATTTTCCTTGATTTTGTAATGTAAAAATTGATGTAATGATGAAAATGAAGCAGCCATGGATTAAAGAAGTGGAGAACTAAAGGTTTCGGTGTATCCTTTTGTGCATTGGCATAGTTTTGTTTTTTGGTTCAAAAACAAGTGCTGGATTTTTGTATCAAGGAATCAAGTTTTGATTTTGATAAAGTACTAAGTGCTGGTTTTTGTTTTAAGGGAATGAGTTTCGGTTTTAATGAAAACAAGTGCTGGAATTTTTTTTCATGACAAAGATTTAGTTTTATGAAAATCTAGTGCTGGAATTTTTATTTTCAAAGTGAAAAAATTCAGTTTTTATGAATGCCATTACATTTTGTTTACCGAATGGGCCAGATCATGTGAGCGAAGAGTTTGAAGCGGAAGACCCAATCCAAGAAGAATATTTTGGGCCTTAAAGGCTTGGAATTGTTTTTATGTTTCTAGGATGGACAATCAAAAGTGACTTAATTATTTCATGTGCTGAATGGAGAAATGAATGCAAATAATATGTGATATTATGTGATTGCATGTCATTTAGAAAATTGCCAACCCTAGGCC
>JANZLD010000002.1:45746432-45756941 GCA_026413575.1 Erythroxylum carthagenense
GCACTTTACTTTCTTAAAAATTTTGTTTTAATTTAATTAATCCAATTAATCAAATTAAACCAAAGTCTAGCCCATTTATAAATGTACATTTAGGCTTCTAATTAACCATTAATTAGTGCAAGCTCAACATTTGATTATGGGCTTCTAAAACCTCCATTTATATTTCTTCTTTTTCTTGATAATTTTCCTTAAAGCAAAGTGGAAAATCTTATTGGACTTAGATAATTCAAGCTCTAATAAGCCCAGAATTAATTTATTCTCGTTAGAATAAATTCTAGCTTATTAACTAAATGTCATTCCACTAAAGACAATTAGTTGAGCTCTTGAATTACTAAATATTATGAGAACACATATTTGAAATAATATGTCTAATTGCAAACCCTATCATGAGTTATTATAGCCATCCGCAAAACAGAGGGTAAAATTACCGTTTTGCCCTTATGTTGATTTTTCCTTCTAGATACCCCCATTTTACTTTATATGGTGATTAACACACAAGATCTAATCTTGGAGTTAAGACTTGATGGGTAACTAGTCTATCAAACTACTGGCGCCTGTTTAATCACCAAATCTTCTTAAAATATCTAAAAGAGATGTTATCATTATAAACTTTTTATTTGAGTGAATGTTCCTTGATACATGTTTCAATTAATAATTACAACATGCAAACACTGGATTAATACTCTATAAAAATCCATTTTGATCATATTAAGAATTATAATGAAGCACATATGAGTTCACCACTCATCAAGATTGTGGTCCATAATAAGCGAATGCTTAAGTTATATGTTTTAAGATTAAAGTAACGACCCACTTTATTCTTTAAAGCATATTTGATTCTAGATTCATTTAGTAGGGCCATTATCGATAGTCAACTACTATCATGATATGAAACTCATCATTCCCTTGAAGTAAACTTCTTTACTTACATAGAGATAAATCGCACACTACAGTCCAAATCATAATCAAGCGACCAACTTGATTATTCAACTGTGAATCAATTAATTTAGATTCTAATAATATACATGTTTCCCATACGTCTCTATGTATATGTTTATTATTTACAAAAGAATCTCAGTACCTTTTGACTAGATATATAATGCTCATACATATAAAACTAAACTCTTTTGTTTCATTAATAATAAATATTTTCATTACAAAACTGTAACTAGAAGAAAAATAAATTACATGTAAATATATTTGCTTTCCAAGGCACTATATTTACATAACTCCAACAATCTCCCACTTGCCCTAAAGCAAGTATGACATATCCCTCATTCCCATCCCTTTTAAATGACCCTCAAAGCTCTTTTGAGACAATGTCTTTGTGAACGGATTAGTAAGGTTTTGCTCTGTGGGAATCTTTACCGTATTCACCTCCCCACGTTATATTATCTCCCTTATGAGATGGTATTATCACTTAAAGTGTTTGGCAGCTTCATGATTTCAAGGTTCTTTAGAATTAGCCACTACCCTACTATTATCACAATAAAGTGTAATGGCCTTTTTTTCCTCAGGAACCACCTCCAAATAATTTAGGAACTTGTAGAGCTAGATTGCTTCTTTTGATGCTTCACAAGAAGCAATATACTCAGCCTACATAGTCGAATCAACAACACAAGATTGTTTGATACTCCTCCAGACTATGGCTCCACCTCCTAAAACAAATATAGAACCAAAAGTTGATATCCTTGAATCAACATCTGATTGGAAATTAGAATCTATATATCCCATCGGAATAAGATTACTTCTAGAGTAAGCAAGCATTAAGTTCTTTGTCCTACGAAGATACTTTAGTACGCACTTAACCGCAGTCCAATATTCCATTCCTGGATTGGACTAAAGTCTACTTACTAGTCCTACTGCGTAACAGATATATGATCTAGTGTAAAGCATTGCATACATTAAACTTCCAACTACCAAAGCATATGGAATGTTACGTATGTCTTCAACTTCCTCTTGGGTTTTAGGTGCTTGTTCCTTTGAAAGTTTGATTCCATGTCTAGTAGGTGTGAAACCCCTCTTGGAATCTTGTATAGAAAACTTATTGAGAATCTTCTCAATGTAGGTTAATTGAGACAAGGCTATCTGTTTGTTCTTATAATCCCTTATAAATTTAATCCCTAAAACATAGTTAACCTCTCCCAAATCCTTCATTGAAAACTGTTCATTCAGCCATCCCTTAACTATAGATAACATTCCCATATCATTCCCAATAAGTATAATGTCATCAACATACAGGATTAGAAAAATAACCTTTCCATCTTGATTCCTTTTATAGACACAAGGCTCATCTAGGTTTTGTATGAACCCGTAGGTTTTGATAGACTTATCAAACCTAATGTTCCAAGACCCAAATGCTTACTTAAGTTCATAAATGGACCTTTGCAACTTACATACCATATGCTCATTACTAGCTCAATAAATCTTTCTGGTTAGGCTATATAAATGGTCTCCTCAAGATCCCTATTAAGAAATGCGGTCTTGACATCTATTTGCCATACTATATAATCAAAATAGGTTGCTATGGCCAAAAGAATCCTGATGGACTTAAGCATGGCAACTGGAGAAAAACCTCATAGTTTATACCTTCTTTTTTAGTATAGCCCTTAGCTACCAATCTAGCTTTAAAGCTCTCTAACTTTCCATCTGATCCTCTTTTCCTTTTGTGGATCCATTTACACCCTATGGCTTTTACATCTGGTGGTAAATCTACAAGGATCAAGACTTCATTGGCGTACATGGAATCTATTTCTGATTCCATCGCCTTGAGCCATTTTTCTGCATCAACGTCATTAATAGCTTGTGTATACGTAATGGGATCTATTTTTTCTTGGTCTAAGATGGCAATAAAGCCTTCTCCTAGAGCTAGATACCTATCTGGCTATCTCACAACCCTACCACTATGTCTAGGCACTATTTGATGTTCAGGTTGCACTTCTGATTCAACTCTTGAATCCATTTTTATATCTTGTTTTATTATATCCATATCAACTCTTGAATTGGATGAAATAACTAAATCCTTTAGTACTACTTCACTTTTTCCTTTGTGATTTCTCACAAACTCTTCCTCTAGGAAGGTCGCATTTATCGACACAAATACCTTCCAATCCTGAGGACTGCAAAAATAGTACCCTCGAGTGCCATTAGGATATCTTACAAATAAACATACTTCTGACTTCGATTCCATCTTTGTGGATTCCGGTCTTAGAACATGGGCTAAGTAGCCCCAAGTCCTTAAGTGTCATAATGAAGGCACTCGACCAGTCCACAACTCCCTAGGTGTTTTAGGCATCAATTTGGATGGAGCAAAGTTAAAATGATATGTTGTCATTTGTATGACATATCTCTAGAACGATTCTGGAAGGCTAACGTAACATATCATTGATCTTACCATTTCTAATAGAGTCATATTTCTCCTCTCAGCTACACCATTCTATTGAGGTGTTCAAGGAGCTGACAAATTGGAAACAATTCCATTGTCAATTAAATATTGCTAGAACTCTCTAGAAAAGTACTCACAACCTCGATCCGGTCAAAGTTGTTTTAATGGCTTGCCTAGCTGGCTTTCAACTGTGGCTTTGAATTCTTTGAACTTTTCAAAAGATTCGCTCTTTTTATGCATCAAATACAAATAGCCATGTCTTGAGTAATCATCTATAAAGGTTATAAAGTATTCATAACCTCCTCTAGCTTGTATGTTCATGGGCCCACACACATCTATATGTACCAGGACCAATATAGATTCAGATCTATTTCCTTTAAAAGGAAATGAGACCTTGGTCATTTTTCCTTCAATACAAGATTCACAAGTGAGTAATGGATCATTATCCAAGCCCATAAGGATCTCATCCTTTACTAACCTATCAAGTCTTTTCTGATTGATATGACCCATTCTTAAGTCCCACAGATATTTAGAATTAATGCTAGAGTCATTGGAATGTCTTGGTTTTATCAACTCGGTGGTGTTTAGTGAGCTTATCATAGGTTCTATAAAAGACAATCTCTGTTTAATTATCGCATCACAAATAAAATCCTTATTCTCATATAGTGAAACAACATTTTCAAAATGTAAGGAATAACTAGATTTTATTAGTTCCTTACAATCATCGACATGTAATAAACATCCTCCAAATATAACTTGTGACCACTAGGAAAGTCCAAGATAACTACTCCCACTGATTCTGCTGAAACTTAGGATCTATCTACTATCTTGACTTGAAACTGGCCTTTAGGTAGCCTTTTCCTTTGCTGGAACCCCTACAAAGAATTGAAATGGTTAGTGGCTTTTGAATCTAATATACAGGAATCAGTTAATCAGCCACATTTCTAGTTCCTAACAAACTTAGGAAACCCATACCTTGTTTATTTTTTAGGGTCTCAAGCAAGACTAGATAGTTTCTTTTCCAGTGGCCCATCTTATCACAATGGAAACACTTTCCCTTAATGTTATCTTTGACCTTCTTTTTCATGGGTTGGGCCTTGACCCCTATTTAGGCCTTCTTTTTCATTGGAACCTTCTTCTTTTGCTTGCCCTTACCATTGGGATTAGAACAAGATGCTACATTAGCTTCTGGCCTATGAGCCTTGATATTCAATATCTCCTCCGTACTCTGGAGGGTATTCATCAACTCACTCAAGGTGTAATCCTTGTTGTTGAGCTCATAGTCTAACTTAAACTGCTGAAAGGAAGAGTTTAAGCTATTGTTGATCATAATCATCTGCGTATCCGCATCCATGTCCGCCCTAAGCATCTTAGCCTCAATGACCGCAGAGATTACCTTCATCATGTAATCCCGCACTGGTTCATCAGATTTTTGTCTGAGATTATGAAAGGTTTGGCTAGTTTTCACTCTTACAAACCCAGTCTTCACACCAAACATCTCATGTAGGTGATGGACCATAGCACTAGCAGTTTTCATATAAGCAATTTGCTTTTGCAATATGCCGCTAATGGAAGCTAGAATATAACACTTAGTAGTTTTGTTAGCATTCTGCTAACGCTCATGTTATTGGACTATCTCAGGAGTTGAATCTCCACCCAGAGGTGTAGGCTCATTTCAGTTAAAACACATAAAATACATTCATATTGAAGAACAATGTCAAGGTTACGTCTCCATTAATTAAAATTATCTCCTTTTTCTAATTTGTTATTTGTCAAAAGCAAAGTGAGTGGATTCATTTTATAGTTAACTATGTCTGAAAATATAAATTATTAAAATATGAGCATACTAGTCAATAAAATTGGAAATTAGTACAAAATCATGATGCATGTATGCATGATGATAGATTTAACAAAACTTAAAAACAATTAAATCTTTATATGACAATTATTTTTCTTATCTATAATAAACTAAGTGACGGTAGGCCATCTTATTCATTAAAAGAAAGAATGGGACTCTCCCATCAAAAAACAATTTGATCCATTCACTAATGGTACTTGCAAATCATGTCTCGGTGGGAGGTCACATTTGCTACCAATAAATGGACTTATCCTTAAGGAAACCTAAACCATGCAAGTGGTCCATCATTTGGAGACCATGGACTCTGACATAAGCATCCTTTCTCACTCAATCTTTTTGGGCTTTAAGTTTTAGTTACCATCTTATCTAGATGTAAATTATTATCCATCCTATATTATTTCATTATATATCTCATACATAATGAATGCATGGCAAAGCCATAGGTTGGCAATTTTCTAAATGACATGAAACCACATAAAATCACATATTATTTGCATTCAATTATCTATTCATCACATGAAATAATAAGCCACATTTGATTGTCCGTCCTAGAAACATAAAAATAATTACAAGCTTTTTAGGCCCAAAATATTCTTCGTGGACTTGGATCATCTGCTTCAAACTGTTCGCTCATATGACCTGGCCCAATCAGTAAAAAGTGTGTAATGGCTTTGCTTTTCAACACAAAATTTGATTTTATGAAAATCAAATTTTTGCCTATAAGAAAACAAAATCTGCACTTGTTTTTCACCAAAACCAAAACTTATGAATATTACATAAAAATTCCAGAACTTGTAAAAAATGAAATTTTGTTATAAAAAAGTTCATACAACCAAAAATTTGTTAAAACAAAATTCCAACACATTTGTTTTCTATTAACCAAAAAATCGCCAAGACACCATAACTATAACCGAAACTTTACCTCTTCCTTTCTTCAATCCATGGCTTCTTCATCTTCATCATTACATGATTTTGTACATTACATAATTAAAGTAAACATAAAAATGAAACTACGGAGGAAACATGGTGATGATAGACCACCCTCCTTGTTACAAATCAAATAAAGAAATCTTACAAGGTAACTTTAGAATCTATGGACAACCAAAAAAGCAATACAAACACCATATATATTTCTATCACATAAAAATAAGCAGCATACAAAAATGATTGCCAACTCATGCATCATACATATAGGAACCAAAATCATGCATAAGAAAATTGGCTCTAATACCAATTGTTGGATCGGAAAAAGAAAGCATGTCATATTTGGAGAAATGGTATATTTCAAAACTTTTTAGAAATCTAAATTGTAGCAGAAGCATTATATCCAAATAATCATACCAATCTATACATGATATGGTATAAGGATAATAATAAACATAAACAAGATAGAGATTATATTACTGACTCCTTCACTACAACTTTAACTCCTCGCTACGCTATCCTATCCTAGGCAATATATCCTCTCCTAAGTGATGTATCCTCTTCTTATTATTATTGTTTCCTCTTTTCGATATTGTATCTTCAACCAATCCAATCTACCACTTGTTCTTCTTGGACAACTTAGTTAACAAGATCCTTTGGTGGGAAAGGAGAAGAAAACTTTGGAGGAGAATTTCGAAGAAAGAAGACCAAGAATGAGACACTCTCATGCAATTTTCGATTTTTTTCATGCAAGATAGGAGAGAGAGAGAAAAAAATGTAAGAAACCCTTCTTACTCACTCACTCTTTCGGTTAACAACAAAGGAAAGAAGAAGTTTTCCAACCAATGCATCATTTCTTCGTTTAATCGATCATAAAGAAGCCATTGAATGAGACTCCTCTTATTTGTCTTTAAGATGACTATATGAAAAATCTATTAACCTAAATGAGACCTATCAATTTCGTTTTTGATGATGAAGAAGGAAGATAGTCCATCCAATGTACATCTTTCTTCTTTAATCTAATGAATGCTAATAGGTTACATGTTATCATTAAAAAATAACCATTAAACCATTTAATGGTAAGTTCACAACTCCATTTAATGATGATAAACCATAATAAAGACCATCTTTATTTAGCAATTTAATGTTAAATGTGCAGCTGCACATTCAGGCCTAATGAAAAACAAAATTGCACTTTACTTTCTTAAAAATTTTGTTTTAATTTAATTAGTCCAATTAATCAAATTAAACCAAAGTCTATCCCATTTATAAATGTACATTTGGGCTTCTAATTAACCATTAATTAGTGCAAGCCCAACATTCAATTATAGGCTTCTAAACCTCTATTTATATTTCTTACCTTGCTTGATAACCTTCCTTGAAGCCAAGTGGGGAATCTTATTGGAATTAGATAATTCAAGCTCCAATAAGTCCATAATTAATTTAATCTCATTAGAATAAATTCTAGCTTATTAACTAAATGACATTCCACTAAAGACAATTAGTTGAACTCTTGAATTACTAAATATTATGAGAACACATATTTTAAATAATATGTCCAATTGCAAATCCTATCATGAACCTTATTATAGCCATCTGCATAACAAGGGGTAAAATTACCGTTTTGCCCTTATGTTGATTTTTCCTTCTAGATCTCCCATTTTACTTTATATGGTGATTAACACACAAGATCTCATCTTGGAGTTAAGACTTGATGGGTAGCTAGTCCATCAAACTACTGGCGCCAGTTTAATCACCAAATCTCCTTAAAACATTTAGAAATGATGATATCACTATAAACTCTTTATTTGAGTGAATGCTCCCTGATACATGTTTCAATTAATAATTTCAATTAATAATTCCAATATGCAGACACTGGATTAATACTCTATAAAAATCTATTCGGATCACATCAAGAATTATAATGAAACATATATGGATTCACCACTCATCAAGATTGTGGTCCATAATAAGCGAATGCTTAAGTTGTATGTTTTAAGATTAAAGTAATGGCCCACTTTATGCTTTAAAGCATACTTGATTCTAGATTCATTTAATAGTGCCATTATCGATAGTCAACTACTATAATAATATGAAACTCATCATTCCCTTAAAGTAAGCTCCTTTACTTACATGGAGATAAATCGCAACACAACAGTCTAAATCATAATCAAACGACCAACTTGATTATTCAACTGTGAATCAATTAATTTAGATTCTAAAAATATACATGTTTCTTATACATCTCTATGTATATGTCTATTATTTACAAAAAAATCTCGATACCTTTTGACTAGATATATAATGCTCATACGTATAAAACCAAAATCATTTGTTTCATTAATAATAAATATTTTCATTACAAAACTGTAACTGGAAGAAAATTAAGTTACATGTAAATACATTTGCTTTCCAGGACACTATATTTACATAACTCCAACAAAACATCTCTCAATACATAGTATAATTTACACCTATTAGCCACAACTCACAATGGATGGATGCAATGATTAGTATTTCTATGCGAGCTATGATGAATCATCACAATATGTAACATCACCATATTGGAAAGAATTGTTTCCTCACATTTTTTTGGAAGCTCAACCAATATCCATACCATGTTGCGACATTTTTAGGAGTAGCAAATACAATCATGAATGTCTAGCATTGACCTATATATAGGAGCAACTGAGCATGTATAACCTACCTCAAGTTACACGATACGAGAATATTTATAATTTATAGTAGAGCAATTCTTACACTTATGGTTGGAACGATTGTGATCCAGCTGAATATTTGTAGCACCAAGTACCTCAAGTTCAATAGCCAAAACCTTAGAAGATATGATAGCCAAATTTGTTCAAGAATCAAACATGAGGCATCAAAGAACAAAGGCTCGTATCCATAACATGGTTAACTGAGTTAATCAATTGGCGAAGAATTATTTGATGAACTACAAGGGAGTTTGCCTAGTACAACTGAAGCATATCCTAATGACCGTATAATGGCAAGCACCCTTAGGAGCAGAAAAAAACTTCTAGAATAAGAAGAAGAAGAAGTCTCTGTCCAAGAAGAGGAAATAGAGAGGTGTGAAGAGATAATTGAAGAAGAACAAGAACCAGAATCCTTTGTCTATGAAGAAGAAGAAGAAGAGTGGATTAATAAAGGATGGATTAATATTGGATATTAATTTGATTGATATGACTTGATGATTTGGAGTATGAATGCATAGGTTGGATTAATAAAGGATGGATTTTATAAATTTAATAAATTAGATAGATTTGCTTGAGAATAAGCAAAAGCTTAAGTGTGGGGATGTTTGATAAGTGCTTATTTGAATATAATTATATACCCATATTCCATGTGTTTTTCTTGTTATTTAATAGTTTTATAGTATTTTTGGTTCTTAATTCACTCCAAGTGCATTTATAGGTGATTATTGCCTTTATCGACAAAAAGGAGAAGAAATCAAATGAAATCATAGCATAAAAAAAAGATTTGAAGCAACTTCGATTTATACGACTGTGTATGTGCCTATATAAGTCTCTATGAACATGTAAAGTCACCATTTGATGTGTTTTTGGAGCTATACAATCACCTACATGACTGTGTAAGTGACCATATCTGTCCCACAAATCCTAGTTTTCAATTTAAAAGGATGCGAGCAAAGGCAAATTAAAGAGAGCAAAATTTTACAACAAACTTAAAAACTAAAACATCCAGAGAGGTGACGATTTTGATCCAGAGACGAGGAAAACAAGAAGTTAAAATCAAATCCAAACTTGTAAGAAGATTTAAAAGAATAGTCAGGGTTATGAACTCTTTGTTTTTATTAGTTTTTTTTTGTATGTATATAGTAACTAAATGTTAAGTCAAAATGACTTTACATATATATGATTTTGATGAAAAACAAATAAGTAGAAAAAGCAGACGGAGAAGTGGAAAAAAAGCAGACAAAGATTTAAAAAAGCAAACGAAGAAGAAAAAGCAGACACAGAAGTGAAAAACAGACAAAGTAGAAAAAGCGGACGGAGAAGTAGAAAAAGCAGACGGAGAATGAAAAACAAACGAACTAGAAAAAGCATACGCAGAATGAAAAACAGACGAAGTAGAAAAAGCATACGCAGAATGAAAAACAGACGCAGAAGTGAAAAATAGACAAAGTAGGAAAAGCAGACAAAGAAAGAAAAGCAGACGCAAGAGTCAGTTTGAGTTAGTTACAGAGCTCAACTGATTAACCGTTTCCTTCAAGATTCAAGAAGCATGATTCAAGAAGCAAGATTCAAGAAGCAGTTGCAGACGAAGGCTATAAATATGAGTCGAAGTCGAAGATTGCAAAGTT
>JANZLD010000002.1:45787863-45803825 GCA_026413575.1 Erythroxylum carthagenense
TATACATATAAATATTATTTAAAGTATATTAAACAATATGTAAAGCACAATATATTAATTATTATATAATTTTAAACCATAAAAATATAAATGAAAATATATCTAACCAAATCTTTTATAT
The DNA here is from genome assembly GCA_026413575.1 of Erythroxylum carthagenense. Classification (NCBI taxonomy): domain Eukaryota; kingdom Viridiplantae; phylum Streptophyta; class Magnoliopsida; order Malpighiales; family Erythroxylaceae; genus Erythroxylum; species Erythroxylum carthagenense. The sequence continues at coordinate 45,787,985 of JANZLD010000002.1, forward strand.
GGATTATAACATAAGTAAAACTAATATCAAAAATAAATATTAAAACATATAAAAGCCAAATAATATTATGTAAATCTCAAAACAAACGTGAAGATATGCTTGTGGATATTGTGGGAATTAAGTATAAAACATAAGAGCAAAAGGCACTAAAAAATAGGCTCATTAATTGATCTAAAAATCTACCTGAAAAAGTACTTTTTTAAGAAGCTCCAAATTTGAGCTTTTTAAAAAGTTGTATTTTGGCTACCAAAAAAGTCATATTTATTAAAGAAATGCTTTTTCATTTTACAGCTAAACACTCATTTTTCTTTAAAAGGACTTTTGAGGTAGAGAAAAGTGCTTATTGGCCTTCCAAAAGCCCATCCAAACAAGCACTAATACAGCTTTTCAAAGAGTTGAGTTATGGACTTCTCTTTAAAGACTAAAAGTATCAAATAGAGGTCCACGGATAATTAGTAGGGATTTCAACTCCACTCTATACATATCAAAGGTATGAGGGAAGTATAAATTACTCAACTACAACTAGGACATGTTTGATTGCATACAGGATGTGGAATTAATAAATTTAAAATCCAAAGGTTATACGTTCACTTGGTCTAACAAACAAAGCTCAAACTAGTTCATTCAAAAAAGGTTAGATAGAGCTATGGTGAATGTGGATTGGTTAAATACTTTTTCAAAGTAAAGCCACTTTTTTGGACCCTAAAGTTTCTGATCATACTACTATCAAAGTAGATAACTCGTTTAAAAAGGTTAGTATTCACCACCCTTTCAGATTCAACAACTTCCTGGTTAATGTGGAGGGCTTTCATGAAGCTAAATCTAAGTTATTGGAGTTTGAGACATATGATACTAATTAGTTTATTTGTTTGCAAAAGCTTAAGGCTATAAAACAAAAATTGAAGGTGTTGAATGTAAGGAGAGGAAAGAATACCAAAAAAAAGATAGAAGAAGCAAGAAGCAATCTTTTGGTAATCCAGAAATCTCTAGCAGCTAACCCAAGTGGTTGCACTGTAGCTACTGAGGAGAGGGAAGCTCTTAATAGCTATGTGCAAATAGTGGATAATCATTGTTCCTTGTTAAACCAGTGGGCTAGAATTAATTCGATTAAGAATGGGGATAGATATACTAAAATTTTCTTCAATACAGTGGCAGTTACAAAAAAAGTGGACAAAATCACCTCCATAAAATCTGAATATGGGGAAACTTTAATTGGGCAAGTTGAGATTGCTAAGGAAGCTAGGAAATTTTTCCAAAATCTCCTAGGCACAGAAGATAATACTGTAAGAAATGGAGTGGATCTTAGGCAATTTGTCACAGCCAAGATCCCTGAACAAGAAGCCTCTTTAGTTAGACGTATCACAGATCAAGAGATAGAGAAGGTGGTGTTTAACATGAATGGCTCAAAGGCCCCAGGTCTAGATGGACTGAATGGTCTGTTCTTTCAAAAAACTTGGGATAAAATAGGGAGATTCATTAAAGATGTTATGCAAGAGTTTTTCAAAAATAGAGTATTGCTTAAAGAGATTAATAGAACTTTTCTATGTTTAGTTCCCAAGAGTTCTAACCGGCAACTTGGAGTGATTTCATACCTATCTCATGTACAAATTTTCTCTATAAGATCATGGTTAATGTTTTGGCCAATATGCTAAAAGATGTTCTTCAGTTCCTCATCAGTGAGAATAAAGGGGCATTTATAAGCAGAAGACATATTGGAGATAATGGCCCCATTTGGTTACACTTCAATCAGCTATTTTTTTAGCTGATTGGTCATTTTTAGCGGATTGACTTTTCAATTAGCTACTAAAATTGTTTGGTTAATAACTTTTTCATCAGCTGATTCAACGTAACTGCTGAAGATGAAAACGCTCACCAGCTAAACTTTTAATCATTCAAGCCAATTACACCCTTTGTTTCTACCGATGAGATGAGAGATGTCTGAACACTAAAGTACTAACCTAATGCTCTATAGTAATTTTCTTAAGAAAAGATAAATGACGGGATTTTGTTGTAATGAATTACCATGTCATCCTTGGCACTATAGTCGGTGGTTTGGTAATGGAGGGCAACTTCTAGATAGTAAAGAACAGAGCCGGCAATTTTAGGGACTCGACGGTGGTTGGAGATTTGGTCAAAGTCCAAGTGGATAGAAGGCCATCCATTTACCGGGTCATCACTGTTGACGAAATCGAAACCTTCGACATAGTCAAAAGATTCACCTTCTGGTTGAGTCACAAGCCATTCAACATCCTTAGTGAACTCTTGGAAATCGGCGTAGACTACTTTTATCTACCGTACCTAATCAACCCACAACAACAATGTTGCTTTTGTTATTACTTTAATCACCAATCACAAAAAATGAAAACAAAAGGTGAGAGATAAAAAACAAGGGGAGATTATTTTTCATTATAGAGTAATTAATATTAATAATAAAAATTATCAAATTAAATTAATTAATTATTATTACAAGATATGAATTATAAATAAAATATAAAAATAAACATATTATTTGTTAATATTGTTACATAATAAATAAAAGGTTAACAAAACACTTAATTTATTATCATATAAAAGTAATAAATATATTATTAATTATTAATAAAGTATAGAAAAATAATATTTATTAATTATAAATAAATAACTGTATAACGTAAATAATGATCTATGATAAATTGTAGAAATATAAATTTTATTTATTAATTAACAATTATTTATAAAATATTTATTATGAATAAAATATGAGTAATTCATCATCTTATATATTAGTATTATTATGTAATAAATAAAAACTGAATAAAATTTTATTTTATTACCATATTGATTATTAGTTATTAATAAAATTATAAACATATTTTATTTTAATATCATATTAATTATTAATAAAATAAAAAGCATATATTAATAAATTAATTAAAATGGGAAGGGTTAAAAATCAATTTTGTAGGGAGAAGGTAAATTGGTTTTTCTTATAATTTTTTTTAAGGTCATATCCTCATAAGTCATTTTACATATAAACAGTTAATAATAAACAACTAATTTTACCAAACATCTCTAAGAAATAGCTAATACAATTCGTTGGTTAAATCAACTGATATAATCAACTATCAGCTAATAGCTAATACAATCAGCTAATTACCAAACAGGGCCAATATACTTATATTGCAAGAGCTTTTGAAAGGGTATACTCAAAGTAAAAGCCCTCAAAATTGTACTGTTAAAGTGGATCTATAGAAAGCTTTCGATAAGGTTAACTAGAGTTTCTTGCTACAAACTATGAAAGTTATGAGATTTCTTCAAATGTTTTATCAAATGGATTCAAGAATGCATTACCTTTGCTTCTTACGAGATATTGATTAATGGAAGCCCAATAGAGATGTTTAAAGAAAAAAGAGGACTTAGGCTAGGGATCCTCTTTCTCCTTACCTGCTCCTTATTTACATAGAAGTTCTCACCCTTTTGCTGAAACACAAAATTTCAACTGCCTCCAACTTCAGATATCATTCTAAATGTAAGTTGATTTCCTTAACTAGCTTTTGTTTTACAGATGATCTTATTCTCCTGAGTAAGGCCAATACTCCTTCTATTTCACTACTGATTGGTACTCTAAAAAGTTTTAAGGAGTTTTTTGAATTGAGTATCAATTTTTAAAAAAGCTACGTCTTGTTATCCAACAACGCATCTCACATCTCAAATTCTTTTTCACAAGTTACTGGAATAAAAAAGCAAGACCCTCCTCTTTTACATTTAGGCATTCCTATCTCTTCCAGGATACTAAGATTTCAAGAATATCTTCCTCTAATGGAAAATTTTAAAAAATGGAGTTTTAGACAAATAGAACCTTTCCTATGGGGGTAAACTTCATCTCTTAAAGTATGTTATTATGTCAATGCAAATTTATTGGTGCTTTTACATATTCCTCTCCAAAAGAATGATTAAAACGGTGGAAATATTGATGAAGTAGTTTCTACGGGGTAAAGGGAAAGGTGAGAAAGGAATAGCAAAAGTGAATTGGAAGCATATATGTCAACCGAAGGACACAGGCAAGTTAAGGTTGGAATCAATTAGCAAGAGCAACAGATTCCTAATGATAAAAAGAATTTAAGAGAATCCTAAGAGAAAAAGAATCATTGTGGATAAAATGGATTCACAATTACATATTAAAGGGAGAAAGTTTTTGGGCAATAAGAATTAAAGATAGCTACTATTGGTTCTTCAACCAAATTCTCAAGTTAAGGGAAAAAGTACATAATATTTCACATGTAGGGGCAGGAGATAGAATCTCTCTATGATATGATAACTGAACTAGTCATGGAGCTCTATATATAATCAGTTGGTAAGCGATTTATTGGTCTAAGAAAGCCAAGCTTTAAGAGTATTAAAAATGACAATTGATTTCTTTCCTCAAAAGAACTTAGATTATTGCCCATTCCTTAATACAAATACCATGGTGAGGAAGACATATACTTATATAATGGATTTTCTATGTCAGAAATTACTAACAAAAAAGCAAAGGAGCTGATGGATGGAGCAGGTATAAGAATAGGGTGGTGTATATTGGTTTGGTTCAAGGTTCTTAAACCAAATGTCAGCTTTTTGCTTTGGCTAGCTATGTTGAATAAACTCAGCACTATGGATAAACTGAAGTTCCTATCCTCTTCTAAGCATTGTATACTTGTGCAACTCAAAGGAGGAGAATAGAGATCATCTCTTCTTCAAGTGCAGTTTCTCTAAAGAGGTGTGGACTAGAATTTCTAGCCTATGTTCCCCTAGCTCAAGCCACAGCTGTCTCACAGATATCTTACAAGAGATATCTCAACTGCATTACTCTAAGCATGATAAGAAAATATTTATAGTGGTATTAGCAACCTATCTTCAAGAAATTTAGAAAGAGAGAAACAATAGAAGGTTTGTTGGGAAATCTAGAAGACTAAGCTCTCTTTTAAACTCACAACTAGAAATATAAGAGAACAATTGATTATAAACCAGTTGGGAAAGCGTTGTAATAAAAGGCTGACTCTCTTTTGGAGAGTATAGTTCTCTCTAATCGTCCACAGTTCATGGACTTCCATCAGTGTTGGTACTATTTGGGATATAGAAAAGTAAACAATACAAGGGTCTATCCATATATTGGGTATATTTCCTAAGCAACTCTGGTAGATTTTCGCGATAATTAACTCAAAAAGGGACTGAACTAAGACATTAGAAGGTAGCAGACTCACTTGTAGGGAAGGAAGCATCTCGGCGCACCTCCTTTAGTCCCTTGGTATTCAAGGTGAAGTTAATAACTCTAAGGAGATTTACAGAAAATCCACAGAATATTGATCTCTCACCTAACCTGAAGGAGCTTCTCCTCTCCTAAAGTTGGAACGATACCTTCGCATCGTCATAGATGCCTCTTAACCTCTAGAGAAACCAAGCATAATTAGGTAATATTTTGAAGATGTGATAAAAAGTCGAGTTTGGTTTACCCTAGTTACATATATGATGTCGCCTTAACAGTCTTAATTAGCCCAACATTGTCATTTTCTTGTGTATTGTATTGTTTAAACCACGTCATTTTTTAATATCCTATGGGAGAGTCCCTCTTCAATGTTGTATTCTAAACATTATTTTGCTCTTCAATCAATTTTTTAAATTCTCAAAAAAAATTCAAGAATATCAAAGTAGTTTTAACTAATCTTTCCGTTTATAATTTTTTAATATAATTTAACCCTTTTATCATATAATATTCTGACTAGACATAGAGTATGAAATTAATGTCTACTTTAAGTCCAATCATATTAGTTCTTTGCTATTAGTTCACCATTGACAAGAATTTTCCAAATCAATAGTAATAAAAAATAATTGAATATTCTCCCTTAATTATTTTAGGGTGATGAATCCTATATTGATCACTCAACTACTTTCATATAGTTTATGTTATATCCAATAACTACTGATTGAATTATCATTGACTAAAATATGTCATATGTATTATCAAAACATAATAATCTCTATATAAGATATTTTGGATGTCTCAAGTCAAATGATCACTTATACAATCGTCATAATGAGAATTTCTATAAACATATAATGTTGCAAGTGAAACTCTTATGTTTGATTAATTCAATGAACATATTCTCTAACGCCTCCACATTTATTTAAGTATATCTATACTTTAATCTATGAGATAAATTATTTATTTCATAAGGAAGAAATATAATGTATGCTGGTCTTTTTATACTCTATTAATTTTCAGTCTTAATAAAATGATGACTAGTAATAATTTATAGAAAATATATAAATGTAATATAAATCATATAATTATTATTTAATTATAATTTTATTTGCAATGTAAATTTATCTCATAATCTTTATTATACATATCATAATATGAACAAGATGAAAAAAAGTTTTAAATAATTATATCATTAAATTATAATAAACCATTTAGCTAAAAGACAAGTTAGGTTGAAATTTTTTTTATATTTTTTTATTTGAATATATCATTAAAATAAAACCAATCAACATACATTTATACAGTCCTGCGAATCATTAGGAACCAACTGTTAACTAGCCCACATATCCGGAGCATACAACCGAAGGGTAATTGATCTCATGTGGGACAGGACAGGTTTAGTTCAGACAGTCTAGGCGCAACGGTTTATGACAGTGTTTGCCACTCGGATTGGAAATGGGGAAAGCAGATACGGATTAAGTTTCGTTTGCGTCAAGTTCATCTTTTTTTTTTTTTTTGGGGTTCTTCGATAAAGTGTTAACTCGCATGCTCGGAGTGGGAATGATGTGCACTCTCTTATAGTCCCCAGCTTCAGTGTCCACTCATGTGCAATAATTGAAGGGCAAGAGCGAAAATTGTGGGTGAAGAAGAGATAAGATGGGAATGCCACTAACGGAGGAATGATGAAAGTCTTTTTATTATTTGGTTTTGGATTCAGGGAAAGAGGTATTGTTTGCTTAATATGATGAAGCGTTGGATTTGTTCTTTTTGGCATATTATATTTGTTCTTTTTGGCATACTAGATGAATTATGAAAGGGAAACGTTTTGGTTGGATGGACGATTTTATTCTTATATTTTTCTCCCTAAATTCAGATTTAGTAATATGTCTTATTATCTATCAGACCAAAAAGGATGGATTCAATTGATGAAAATGTCTCAATAAATGATGGATGGTTGGTTGAAGTATGAACAATTATAAGAACCAAATTACACGACAGAAAAAGACTACGAAAGCACAATTGGAATACTAAATATATTGTTTTGCCAATTAGGAAATGGATCTGGGACATCCATGCAAGTCTAGAAGAAGCAATATTCATGACACGGCATCTTATGCATAAGAGAGCGGAAAAGAAGATCGAAAAAGTGAAAGTGGCGATCTTGTCAACGATACGCATCCCATAATAGAACAACATGGGGCCTCAAGTATTGGTTATTTAGGTACTATTTGAAAGAACCCAATTGAATTGATTTGGACTTCTATTACAATATAATAACAATCATCGAGAGGAGCATGCTGAGGTATATTAATAACTGACATTGCATAATGTTTACTAAAGATTTAACAGAATCTGTGCTAATATTTTGAAAGTAAAAACCACCTAATATTCCTGCTCATACAGGGCTTGTTCTTCATGCTCTAAATCTACAAAACCAACTACTCTTCCCACCACATATCTCGCGGTTTCGGCAATGGAAGCTACGGAAAAGAAAATTCGACTGAGGTCCTGGTGAGTGGATTTCTATCAACTCTTTCTTTTGTAAAAGCTGTATTTCTTTCTTTAACAGCTAGGTGTAAACATTTCAATCTGGCAGGGGCAGGTCATGTCTCACCATGTCGGCTTCACCAACTTCTTCTGATATGCCAGAAGCTGATGATAACATTTCCAAGCCAGACAAAAAGGGTGGCAGCAATATTAATGACGGCCTCAAAGTACATATCTTCATCTAGAATATGCATGCCCATAAACTTAAATATTATATGACTGGCAAGAAAGAAACTCACCAGATATCCATGGATGAAATTGCATGTTTTTAGTCCCGCCAAAGTGTCGTGCTCATCTAAAAGTTGCAACTTATCTTTTGATTCCTCAATTGCACCGGGCATACAAATTGGACTACTTGTGGAGGCTAAAGGATTCGATTTGACGTTCAACTCTTTCACCAAGTGTATTTCAACTTCGTTGGCTTGCAAAGCAGTTTGGAGAGCAACATACTGAATAAAAACAGGGAATTGAAAACCAATTCTCGTGGTGGAAAAACAAACCACACAAAACAATTTATTGTTTATAGAGAACATATTCTGCAACTGAAGAAGAATAACCTGGCACAGCTGCTTGACAGACAAAGTTGGCCTGCAGGAAAGATATGGCCTTCGCAAACTGGGTATACTTTTTTCATCAAGAGAAACAAGCATGAGGTGGATATCCAACTGAAATTAAAAGAAAGAAGTCAAGATTTGAAAGCATTCATGGGAGAATTCGGAAGACAATGATTTTATTATTCTCTACTCATACAGGTGCGCCGAAGTGTCTATGACTCAAATAGACTACTTTTTGGCCCATTTTTTAGCCACACTTCAGTATTCACACTGCCATAATGAACAGCAGAAAGCAGCACCGATAAATGTAATTGTACCTCATCATCATTCTCCTCCAAGTTCCGGAGATAATCTGCCAACTTGGACAGGCGACTATTTCTAGCATTTTTTCCATTGCCAGCATTTGCACCGCCATACCGTGTATGACTCCGAATACCACCCTTGCCCCATGCAAGCCTTTCAGAGGAGCCAACAAGTGCAGCAGATGCTCCCATTGATTCCTTATTGATTTCTGAATCATTGTCATCACCACCTCCATCGGCACTAGCAGCTGCTGATCTCCCCCCAGCCCATCTCCTGGATCTTTTTGGTTTAACCTCAGTACTATGCTCGTCAGCAGATGACGAATCTTTGCCTCCATCCTCATTTGCATCCTCATTGTCATCAGATTCCTGAAGTTCAGGAGTTCGATAATTTCTCCTCCCTCTTGCGTGGGTGTCTCGATACCGACCTTGTGTTCTCCTTGCAAATGCAGCTGCTGTGGCTCTAGTTGTCTTTTTTCGACCAAGAGCTTCAGCTTGTCGACGAATAGTCTGGGCAATGGAATCTTGAATCTGTCGAATTTACTAAACAAATTCAGAATACAATAACAAAGCTGCATCATTTTTTCCACAGCCTTGTGTTTCGTTGAGAGGGAATGTCAAAAATATCCTCCTCCACTTGGGATCAAATGCTGGTGGGGCCTTTTGACATGGAACAAAAAAGCAACTATAAAAAAAAAGGTGCAGCACTGACATGGTTTGGAACTGATAAAGAGTTAGAACATGTTTGACCATTTGTTATTCCTACAGTTCAATGGATATCTGTCTCAACAAATAAAACAATGTTTTGACAAGTAAAGACAACTAGACCTTTCAATTGTGATGTTTTCGTTGATGCAACATTTTATTCAATCTGAACTCCAAATGCATAACAGAAAAAAGACAACCAAGCTGCAATAGTTTACCTGCTTATTGCGGGCTTTTTCCTCTTCATGAAATGCCAACTCCTAACACAGATGTTTCAAAGTTAACAACTGAATTCTAATAGAGGAATCATATTTCTGTTCAAGATGCAACAATTCAGCAGAATGATACCTCTTCCTCATATTTGTCAATATCTGGATACAAAGCAGAAATTAGTGCATCATAGTTTGGGTCATCTCTCAAAGAACGGCGACTGGCACAATGGGTGCGGCATGCAGGACATTCATTATTCCTGCAATGAATTTCAATTTACAGAGGTCAGGATTTTAAGATCTGAGTCCATCTTTTAACGAAGGGGCCATAAAATGTCATAAGGAAACATCCAGACTTTAAATCAAATCAATTATGGTTCAAAATTTACCCAAGGCGCATAGATTTGTCAATGCATTCCCTGCAGAAGCGATGTAGACATTCCATCACAGTCCTTGTTTTCCGAATTATTCCTAGACATTAAAAAGGAAATCAATACTTCGTCCAAAACAGTAGTTTTGACTTTATAGAGAAGGCAATATCACTTTGTATAATGACACTGGAGAAATTTCAAGCTTACCTATCCACAACAGCTCATTCATATTGTTAAAAAGAAACATGCAAAACATAAATTTATAGCTCATTCATATTGTTAATAAGAAACATGCAAAACATAAATTTACTCCTGATTTCATCTGTCGCATCTCAATTTTAATTTTAGTGGATGTAATGAATTCAACCAGGAGAACATGAATTTTCTTCATTCATTAATGTATAACTTATAACAATCTTGAAAAAAATATGAATATAACAGAAAAGAAGATTAAAAAAACTGATACAAGCTGAGATATGGTATCACTTCAAAGTACTTGTCAAATTTCAGAAGATACATCAAAAATCTGCTCAGAGTTTTACATATTTTAGCCTATAAAGTTTGAATTACGTGCTTTATCACATATGACTTGGATAACATAATCACAGTCTAAATTTCCAATAGCAACATCAGGTAGCAAATTTTTTGGACTTTAAAGTTTTGCCCTTTGCCGTCCTTGTTCATTTAATATTGTTTAAAACCAGTTGCAAGCCATATCATTGAAACTGTTGACCAGAAAATAAATTGATGCAGGATGGATACGGGAGTGTGATAATCATAGGCATCCAAAATTCGAAAAGGATGTCTTTGCGAGAGTTGAAGGAAATATTGGTAAACTTGCATGTTAATAGCACCCTATCTGCAAATCAACCTAGTACGAGTGGCAAATTCACTGCAAATCCTTGCTTGGCTAATGACAACTTTAAGATTATGAAAAACTGTAAGGATTTAGGACCACAAAGGGATATCAGGATCAGTTATACTCAGTTTCCCACCACTAGGAGTAGCAACTGTCCCAGGCACCCTAAGGCCCAAGCCCAAGCCTGAATCTGAAATTTACAAATCTGATTTCCGTTGATTTTGGGTCAGACCGGCCCGATTTCCCATATTTGGTTGGGCCTGACAAAGTTTGTTGAGCCCAAGCCTAACCAAACTGGCTTGACTCATTGACATTGGGATAGGGTCGAGTTTTTTTTGCCATGCCCACCAACCACCATTAGTTTTATACCTCAGCAGAATAAGATGATGGAAACAACTAAGACCACATCCTTTTCAGGAGTGGAAATCAGTACTTTTTTTATGATAAGGAAAATTTTTAGCTTGGGCAACCACTAGCAAAAAACTATCTTTTAAAAGTGACATCCTAAACAAAAAGCAGGAAGCAACTAAGTGAACTTTCAGCTGAATGCTGGAAATTCATTGAATAACTTCTTAAACCGATACTTGAAAGTCACGCAGTTGAATCCTAGTTACGACAACAAGAAGGATGTTCTCGCATGCAAACAACATCAACAATTAAGATCCCAGAATGATGCAAGTCCCGTGCCTAGGTCCAGCCTTGGAAATTTACTTGTAAGCGACCGAAATGAATATAGAATGTAATTAATCCAAATGGACCAAATTACTTATGAGAATAAGTCTCAGCTTCAAGCAATAGGAACAATAGGAAGAAAAGGAAAGTTTATTAATAAAAATAATCTGAAAACAGTTCTGAAGTTGTAGAACTAGAAAGACAACGATAAGACCCTATTTGTCTGACATAAACCCTGTGCAAGCCAGGTACCAAGTCAAGTTGCAGAAAATTACAGTAACTGAAATCAGTAGTTCTAATTTTAACTACCCAGAGAGTATAAGAGGCTCCCATACCGAGGCAGATTGGGCATTGCACTTCCCTGCGTATTTCAGACAATTTTACCATGACAAACCTGCAAACAAGCATGAAATTTTTTTTTTCAGTTTACACTATATTATATGGTCAACAATTAACTTAGCTAAATCAACTCTCGTTTTTTAGTTTCCAATGTGCAAAACATTTTTTCCAACTCACCACAGTTGTCTTTAAGTACAAAAAGGAACCCAAATGGTGAAAGTAGTTGCTTAGTTGCACATGTTTCAAAAATATCACAATGGAACATGTCCTCCAACTTATAGAACAAAATGACCAAGTCCTCAAACATAAAACCATATTCAAGCATCTTCCGCAAATACTCATATGCTACATTATACAACAGAACAATAATTGAGAAATTAAGGCACCGTGTTGTTGCTTCATTGCAAGCTCAACTGACAATGTTTTGTATTTATACAATATCAAAATTCAAACAGCATTTACCCAAAAAAAATTCAAACAATAACTCGAGAATAGAGAAAAGGTGAAAAACAATTATGGTCGTTTCTTGGTACGTTCTTATCTGAAATACTAAATAGCACGAAGCACTGAATGCTTAGACACAAGAAACCATCAGTAGTTACAGTAAAAGCTCAAGTGAAAAATGGTAGCAAGCATTAGAACAGTAAATTTGCTGAACAGTAAACCTATATACTAGATATAAATCGAGATATTACATCAATAAATCAAAAGTTTAATCAAAGAGGGAAAATGACTGCAACATCAACTACAATGTTAAACCCTTAGATGAGCGATGTCCTAAAACATTAGGGCATCGCACACGGAAATAGGAACTAAAGACATTTTCACGTTACATCAGCATAAGATTTATACACATAACTATCAAATATTTTTTCTGACAGAGATTATGCCTTATAAAATCATTACAATACTATGAAATGCATAACTAATCAATAATGAATGGTACGAAACTCTTCTGAACCACTTAAATTCAATTTTTAGAAGACATCCAAACCACATACCTTATACCTTTAGAACAAATTACTCATGAGTGCAGCATGATTTCCAGTTTTCACAAGAAATGCTGTTCTTCTTGAAACAGATGTATCAGATTGCAATGTATATAGCAGCTCAATTCTGATCAGAATAGTAATTTATACTGCACAAGTCCCAACGATAGCCACATTGTTCAATAAGATGCAAGTATAAGATTTTCATAAGCCAACCTAAATGACGGACTCTTTGTTTATCTTTTAATATCCTTACTTCACAATTTGCAATCTTAAATTCCTTTTTGCTATCCTAAAGTGCTCCACCAACATTTGAAACATGAAGAAGGAGGTTTGAAGCTTCTTCATGCACAAAGCCTAGGGGCTCAGAGATTATTTTCAATTTACTATTTTCTAAAAGTAAGTTACAAGTAGCCACCTGGAAAAGAACTACAGTTTAGGTGGTGCTGAGACAAAAAGAACATATCGATGGACCAACATTGTAATTGCAACCAACAATTTACAAGGAAATAAGAAAGGGATCAAGAATACAAATAGAACCAAAAGAACTTAATTCTTTTAACCTCTAGTTAAACGAAAAAGAACATAGTGAACACTTCAGCAGTGGAGAAGCCTTTTGGTCAAAAATTAACTGGCACCAAGTCAGTTGGCCTGGGAACTGAAAAGTCAATCTGCAAACATGAAGCTAAATTTCTAACGAAAAGCTTCCATTAGATGCAATCTGGAAGAGTTTGTGACCTCAGAAAAATCCATGCGTTACATTCCCATGGAAACTGACGAAAAAAAGGTAAATTAAGCAATTCCGCCATCATGCATCTATGTAGCCAATCCCAGTACGACGCTCTAGTTATCCAACCGGTAACCAACCACAAACGGTAAAATAAGAAAAATGACTTTCATGCCAAAACAAGAATTCGGGACATAATCATCACGCTCATGAATAACCACCGTCACCGAACTGCACCTACCCTCACCGAAGAGAAAAGCAGCAATCAGCAGGAAACTAGAACAATGAAGTTAGATATGCATCTCAGACTAACAAGTGAAATCAACCATAGCCACCCACCAAGTAAAAGCTTTAAAAACCAACAATAACAGGATAGCCACTGCGAGAAAGAAAACAAAAACTCGAAACTAGATAGCAAGTCCCCTTTATAAAACAATAAAACGTGAAAATCCAAACAAGTAAAGCATGCAGATCCCAAATCAAACCACGCATCAAGTGACAAACTTAGCAAGTAACGCGAGGGGATCCAAAGCAGAACGTACTCTTGCTTGTCCTCTTCGGTACTTGACTCTGGGCTTCGATCAGATTCTGAAAAAACAAACAGAAAAGCAGCCACCATTAAGCTAAAGCTCAATTCCAATTGCCCAAAGAAACAAAAATGGCGTCATCGTTGTAGTATGTCCAACGCAGCGATTCCACGACGCACGTACCGTCATCACCATGATGATGATGAAGAGGGCCCTGATGCTGTTCGTTGTTTTCTTCCTCATGGTTGTTACTATGTTCTTGCTCCAGAAGATCGTCGTCTTCCTTTTGAAGCGGGGTCGTTTCGAAGGAACGCTTCTGGGCTGGCATTTTCCTTAGCTTCTCTGCTCAAAAAACCCAACAACGAAAGGAGGTTCAAGAGGTGTTACAGTGAGCTCAGAGAAGACAATGGGCGGTGAATATGGATTGTATAGAGGAGAGAAGAGAAAGAGAGGGAGGGAGGGAGCTATTGGGAGGTGGTCGAGTACCGCTTGACCATTCTGCGCTTTAGCGAAAGAGGAGAGAGACAGGGAGGGTCTAAAGAAAGGCGGATTGGTAGAGGGTCGTGTATAGTAATTGTGTGTATATTTTATTTGATAATACTTTCTTTTGTGTAAAAGAAAATATGTTTAATATATACATTCATGTATGTTTGCAATATTGCGATGGAGTATAGGGAAACAGCGTGTGAGCTACACTTTCGGTAAGATCACGCATTAGGGTCTTGACATTATAACAATGTTATTAATACTGTACCCGCTTTACTATTATATTGAGTTTTAGTATAATATTCTATTAATACTAATTAATACTGGTACTATTTTTGACCATTTATAAATTTATAAAATAATTTTTAAATTTTTAAAAATTACAAAATAATCCATTAATTTATTGTGCTATATACTTTATAATTCTACAGCAACTATGTCTCCAAAAATCACAATAATACGAATTTAAAATTACAATAATTTATTTATTTTTATTAACATTAATTTTTAAATATTTCACGTATAAATATCACAATTAATATTAAAAAGATCATTTCAATATCTCATGGAAATGATATTAAAATCTTATTAAATAAAGTTAAATTACATCACTTTAGTCTTTCATAATTTGTTAGTATGGTTTTTTTTTTGGTTCTCAAACTTTACGAAAGTATTTGATATTTGAGTTATTTGTTGAATTTTATGGAAAGTATTTGAAATTTGAGTTATTTGTTGAATTTTTTGGAGTTTAAACTTTTATATTGAATGGTTACTTAACTAATATTGTAAACCAAAATATTATATTTGCTCTTATTTATTTATAAGCTGAATTATACTGATTATATTTAAATAAATGTAAAAAGAGATTAATCCACGGGGCTCATGAATTTTGTTAATTAAAACACTATTTAGTTAAAAGATCTTATAAAATGTACCTGTATTTTGTGAAATTTTTATAATATTATAATTTTTTGTTAAATATTGTTACAATGATAATAATTTTTTGTTAAATATTGTTACAATGATAATTATTGGATAAGTAGCAATATCACATTAAAATAATATGATTCATTTTAATAAAAAAAGTAGAAAACTTAGGGATGTTAATTTTGATCGGGCTACAGGCTAGCTATTAGACCCCTAAGTTCTGAAACATTTCTCAGCGACCTTCATGGGGAGTCTTAGGAGGAAGATTAGATGGATTCACGCATGAGGAAGTAGACTTGGCAAATGGGCGGGTGGTTTGGGTATGGGTACGAGTCTCACGGGTACGGGTCACACGGGTACGGGTTCGCGGGTAAATTTATAGAAACGGGTAATGATTTTGAAAATCCAT
>JANZLD010000002.1:45926769-45938958 GCA_026413575.1 Erythroxylum carthagenense
ACTTTAGGATTTATTGACAAGTTCCATTGAAAAGTGGGGGGGAGGGGGGGGGGGGTGGACAATTGGATTAGCAATTGGAGACAAAATGACCTACTTATTATAGTGGAACAAATGGAACAATGGGAAAGTGACATGTCACTTGCCACACCACTCACATTTTTTTAAAGTGAAAGACCATATTTTGGTCTTTTCATTTGCTAAAAATGACACTCACCTATATTTTCGTCTACTTCATTCCTTTATCTTCTCCATTATTCTTCTTCATTCACGATGCTTTCTTCTCTAAGCCATAAAGTTGAATCTCTCTTCCCTCCATCACTAGCCACTTAAATACTTTACTATCTCCACCTTGCTACCAAAAGACCAAACCTATTCCTCCACAAAAGTTAATGATCGTGGAGAGGAAAGAGTTAGGATTTAATGGTGATTTTTGAAGATTTGGAAGTTAAATCAAGTAAGTCATGTTTTAATTTTATGGGTTTGGTTAAATGAAGCATTTGTGGTGATATTTAGAGGTTAATCTCCAGAAATGGTGTTTTGAGTAAGTGAGTGTCATGAATGGGGAAGGGTGTGTAAATTTCTTGCTTTTATTGATGAGTAATGATTTATAGAAATGTTTTGGAGGTTGAATGATCATAACAAGGAGTTTTGTATATGCTAGAATGTTGATCAAGAAATGAACATATATATGTATATATTGATGTTTTGTTTCATATAAATGCTAAATAATGGGTTAGGAGTTGTTTATGGATGATTGATGGTGTATATGATGAGTAAGAAACTATGAGTTATGCTACACATGTTTTTAAGATCAATTGGTTGTGAAAGGGATGTTTTAATGAGAATTGGAAGTTGATGAGTATAGAAATGACTCTATAACCTATTTGTGTTAATGGATGAGTGTAGAAATGAATTGAAAAGAAGTTGAGAATAAGGAGTAGGGAGTAGAAAAGGTGATCTTTATATGAGTTATGTTAGGGTAAGATTTGGAAATAAAAGGGGTAGTTGAGCTAGAAAAATTGTAGCAACAACATGATCTCTTAGTATTCTTTTATATTTTAGCCATAACTTCTTCTATAGTTATCCAAATAGGATGATTCTTAATTTGTATTAAACTAGAAACATAGGGCTACACTTTTCACACAGACATCGAATTTAAATTCTGTCTTTAAGAATCCCAAAATTTGATATGAAATTAAGAACTGGCTGTAACACATTATTGGATGAATGTATATGTTGTGTTATGTTTTGAGTGTATGAGAATGTGATATATTTTGGGTGTTTATGATCAAATGGGGAATATGAAATGTGTATAGATGATGTTGAGTTGAAATTGGGTATATTTGAAGAAGTTATCCACTTGAGATGATGAATCAAATGAGTTGAGAATTGAGAAAAAATGAAATCTAATTGGTGTTTGAATGGTTATGGAGT
Source organism: Erythroxylum carthagenense (assembly GCA_026413575.1). Lineage (NCBI taxonomy): Eukaryota > Viridiplantae > Streptophyta > Magnoliopsida > Malpighiales > Erythroxylaceae > Erythroxylum > Erythroxylum carthagenense. The sequence goes on from JANZLD010000002.1 coordinate 45,928,204, forward strand.
GATATTGCATTAGAAAAGGTGAATTTGGGAAGATTATGAGTGGAAGTGATGTTAAAATGGGTGTAGGATCCATTGGATGGGCCTTGTAGAAGGAGAATTGAGCAAACATAAAGGATACACGGTCAGGCCATGTAAATTGACACGGTCGTGTGTTTCTGATGCAAAAACACCACCAGACTCGAAAGAAACAAGGGCTGCCCATGTAGGTTCACACAGCAGTGTGTTTTAACCTTGCAAATGACAAAATTCTTTTTGGAGTATTCACATAATTGTAGATCTAGAAGTCCTCATCGTAACGGTCAAAAGATGACATTAATCCAACATCAACAGCAAAAGTTATGGTGTTTTTCCCAAGAGATGTTTGTTTATGAATGATTGACTTATCAATGTTATTCAATGAGATGTTTAGGCTTGTTAGTGATATTAAATGAGCCTAATTGAAGTAGGATTGAGTTATTAACGTAAAAAGAGTGTCTAGGTGTTAGGGAATAATTCAAAGATCTTGATAATTGGTTATAACACATGTATTAAGGATATACACCCAGGAATGTCGTTGAACATACATTGTACATATTTAATATACATATGTGTGCATCAATAGATACTTATACAATTGTGTAAAATTGTGATATGTGTATGTTTTGCATGATATAGAAGAACATATAGAGTGCCAACATCCAGACCTTGGAAGAAAATGCTAATCTGGAGCATACTGTGAGTAGACCTAGATGGTCTTACTTTATTGTTGTTTTCTTTATATTAATGCAATGTGAATGTGTTGGTCCCGGGTGATATATATCTGGGGAGTTTGATGAATGTGATAATATTGAAGTGCTCCCTGTATGTGAATTTGGATGAAATAAGTGTAGACAATTTGATCGCTAAATGTCGGACCACGGTCTGATAATAAATGTGTTCTAAATGTGCATTTGCATATGAACAAAAAGTGATTTTCAACTTTAATGTTGAATGCTGGACTAAGGTCCGATGAAATGTGAAAGTGGATAATTGATTATATGTGATTAATGCACTTCATTACATGAATGCATAAAAGATAAAGGTAGTTGTGACCAGAGTAGCCACCGAAAAAGAGCTTAAAGCTCAGAATGTGAAGAAGAGCCTCGAGCTCAGAAAGTGATTAAGAGTCAAAGGCTTACTATATAAAATGAGCCTAGCATCCCTAATAGATATAGGATAATTATTAATGATCCCGGTATCCACATTGGATACGAGACAGTTATAGGCACTCAGTCACAATAAAGTAATGACTAAAAGTGAGTCTCATGAGCACTGCACATGCATATGATATGTATGTTTTAAATAGCCTGAATGATTTTTGATACGTGTTTGAAAGATAAATGGTTATTAATGCAATGAAGTGAATTATATGATTATATGAACTGTACGTGTTAAGTGATTAAGTGAGCCATCGAGGATGGTCACTCACTGAGCTCGCAAAACTTACCCAAAATTTGTAATATTTTTCAAGCTTAGAAGAGTACCCCTTTAGGCAAACGGAAGTATACCTACTACATACAAGCGAAAGATAGAGGTTGGGATCAGTTCGCGTCTGTATAGAATTTTCCATTAATTTTTGTATTAAGGAATGTATTTTGAAATTATTGTACAAAGTGTATGCGAATGCATTTTTATTGTAATGACATTATGATTGTGATTGTTTTGTATCTGAAATGGGCCCTAGTGATTAATGAAATTATGATGATTTGAAAAATGTCGGCAACTCTTGTAAATGAAAATATTTATGAAACAAAGTATGGGCCCGATTTTTTTTTATTACTGATTTTTGCATATGTTTGTTGTTTAAAAAAATTGTTAGGAGATTTTACTGACTGACTATGCTAGCATACCACCCTCGCGGGGCAAGTTCTCAAACATCACTCAAGATGTCGGGTATGTGTCTTGCAGGAGTGGGGTGCTACAGTAACATTACGTAAAATAAATTAGACTACTATTATAGCAGTAGTAAGTCTAGGTTGATCTCACAAAGAGTGTTCAGCTAGCTTTTGAAATGAAATTAATTAGTGTTTAGGTTTTTTTTTTGGCGGTTGGTTTGATTTAAAATAAGAAAATAAAATAAAACTAACCTAATGAAATAAAATTAAATAAAACATGCGAAAAATGATGAAAGTGGTGGATTCATTAGGGACCTAGTTCTTTAGTTCAATCTCAGCCTACACCTAATTAAAAATATTTCAATAATTTGTTATTCTCAAACATCTCTTATAAACTATTAATCGTAGGTTTATCTATTAACCCAAGTTTTTCCTTAAGTATTGTTTAATTAAGATACAATCATTAATTAAACCTAGCTATCGAATAACTTAGGATAAGATCTCTAGATTTAATTGGGTGGTAGCATCACTAAATAGGAAAATCGATTAATCAAGGCAATAACCATATACAATTCATCATTTAACCTAGGTTATGCTATCCCTAATGATTACGAACCATTAGTCACTACAAATGAATTTCAACATAATAATTACGGATTACATTGAATATTCTAGCAATAAGTTTGTAATAAAACGATTCAATGAACACATTTATATAATCCTTTCACAATACCCAAATCCATACACGTTGAATAATAAAATTAGTTTCTAAAGAGAGAAATAAAACAACAAATATATAGAGAAATACATTTAGCTGGGTAGTAATCATCAAAGTCACGTCTAAATTGACATCAGAAAGCTACCCCTTCATGGGTCTTCTCACGATGGAGAGCTTGCCTCCCTCTTTATGCTCTCTCGAAGCTCCTGAAGTTCCCAACAAAGCACACCAAAACTTTCTTAAAACTTGTCGCCATATGTTCCTATGTATATATTAAGAATGTACGGTTAAATGGGGTGAGCTGTTAATAGCTCATGGTGGTGCATGGGGTTGTCACAAGTGTGACTGTGTGTCATACTTAACATTGCATGGGCGTGAGGGTTGTGCCATGCCCATGCATTTATATTGCATAACTGTGAGTTAAACATCACGACTGTGTAATAATTTGGGATGGTTGTGAGTTAATGCTCACAGCCATTCCAAATTAATATATGATCATGAGTGATTTTCATTTCATTTCCCTTTTTTCTTTTTCTTATCTCCACCTTTTGATATGTTCAATATATATCTCATCTTTCTTGGCATTTTCTTGTCTTCTCTTTCTTTTAATCTTCTTCTTCTTGCTCCATGAAGATGAGTGAGTCCAACTTTTGAAGTAAATCATTTGTTAATATAGAATTCACGTAAAGAATATGAAATACATAAGAAGGGGGTTGAATTGTGTAATCTTTTTGAAAATACAAAAACCTTTGATATTTTTAACTTTTTCAAGTATCAAATGAATACCAAAGATATTATGCTAAAGCAGCTACGTATTTGAGTCACAAATAACTTCTATTTACTCGTCTAACAATAAGAAAAAATTAAAGTGTAAGGTTAGAAGATAGACGCCACGATTTTATATTGGTTCACCCCAAACTTTGGGCTACGTCTAGTCCTCAAAGTTTGTCTGAGATTTCACTATACTTCTTCAATTTTATAAGTATTCTTTCTTCCCTTCCAGAGCCTCTTTAGGTGTCTTACACAAAGTATTCTTTCTGCTATCTTAGCCTCTTCAATCTCTTAGCCTTTTCTTTCTGTCACTAGAAAGATATTGTGAGCTTTTTGTTACAGTAGAGTTTGCTCTCATGTATCACACTTTGAATACAAAATTTTTCTAAGTATGTATAACTTGAAAGCTCAAAGTTAAAAGTTGAAAGTCGTTCAGTGTTTGACTACGACTAGTATTTATAGCCTAAGTCTCCAACTGCTTCTTGATAACTGCTTCTTGATTCTTATAGAAACTGTTACTTAGTTGAGTTCTGTAACTAACTCCAACTAACTAACTGTCCAATGTACTAGAGTATCTTCAATCTTCGTATCATCTGTGTTTTTGCTTCTTCTGTGTTTATCACTTCTTCTGTGCTGACTATATGATATTTCTATTTTTCTGCACGCTTAACACACTTATCAAAACAGTTCATTTATTTCTAATATTATTATTGTTTGATTATCACCAAAATTAATAGGTGTGAAGTCTTCTTGACTTAACAATCTCTCCTTTTTTATGATTACAAATAATCATAATTTTAGAAGGATAAAAATGAATAAACGAATATTATTCAAATGACAAATAAGAAGACAACAACAGGAATGCACATACATATATGAAATACATATATGATATATAAAAAACTTGTAGTCGATACTATCTTCTTTTCTTGTCTCTAGTCTCCCCATATACTATCTTTCTTCTGCTTCTGCTCTTCTCTCCCTATTTTTTATTAATCAAAAACTTTACTGAAGATTCTTCATAATTTTAGAAAACATTCGTTGCATATTAGTGCGGATCAACTTGAGGTATTGTTCAATAGAAACTCGTAGATAAGCTACTTCCTCATAAAGATCACCTACTGAGCCACTCAGATCATCAACCTTAGTATGAATTTCTTCAATTTCCTTTACTAAGGCTTCCTAAATTCCCTGCTGTATGTGACTAACTTCTTCCAAAACAATAGTAGAATCTTGTTGAGGTGTGCTTGGTGGATGGAAGTTTGTAGCAACAAATATTTCTGAAGGTAAAACATCTAATTCTATGATTTTGATAACAGGAGGTTTGAAAGATTGTTTTCCTTCTGGGAGATCAAGGTCATCATGTCTAGGTAGTTTTGGAACTTGTTTTCCAAGAAGGTGTAGTACTTCTTAATTGAAATATAAAACTTAAAGGTCTAAAATGCATGATCAGATGCACAAAAGTCTTTAAGTTGAAACTGATACCTGAAACCCTAATAGTTTTATACTATACTTTTTTCACTCTTCCAACTACTTGGAAAGTTTCATCCGTGGTGGAGCGTCCACACTAACTTGCTGATGGTTTTGAAATATGATGTGAAACATAGATTCCTCCAGGTTGAGCTGCATTACATGCCTCATCTATGTTCTTCATAGCTACTTGTATCTGATCTTCTGTAAGATCATCTTTATTTCCTTTAGGGAACATCTTCTTTTTCCCTTTTTCTTCATTTTGTACAATGTTTAAAGATCTCGGTTCTATATCTGGCATAATTTTGATCAAAGTTCTGTTTGTGATTGGGTAAATTGTATATCGATTCTTGAACATCTTCATTGGAAACGGTTCTGACTTTTCATCTCACAGAATATCATATAATCTTCTCTCTTCATGAGTTAAAAGATGTATTGATCGATTATTGATCAGTATGGGTTTGACTTATACCTTGATTATCCTTTTCAAAGGTTCTCTTATAATGATTGATCTTCTACTTCGAACAAGTACCGATTTTTCAATCACCTTCATTTTCAAATCCTTATTTCTTATAGGTTAAGAAGGATTATAACGTGCTGATTTGTGTTCAACTAACTTTGTCTTCTGTTGAACATCAGATGAAGTATTCTTTTCTTGACTGTTCTTTAGTTTCTTATGTTCTTCTGCCAGTCTAGAAGAAGTTTGTTGTTGAGGCTTCTTCCTTTCAAAAACTAACTTCCTCTTAATTTATGTCTCTTTAGGATTTTGTTAACTGACCTTGCAAAATTGAGACCAAGGATCTAGTAGTCTAAGGTGTTTTCTCTGTCTTTACAGAATCTTCACCAAGAGTCAAACCTTTCCCTTTCTTTTATTCATGTTGATGCAAGGTTAATAATCTTGGTGACCTTTTTTATTGTTTTGATTTCTCGAAATGAAGTGTGTCTCCCCCTTTCTCTTCAATGACACTTGTTTTAAAGATTGTTTCACCTTGCTTTCTTCTCTTTGTGAAATCTTCTTAGCTTTTATTGATACATCTGATGATTTATTTTTCTTTTCTTCTATCGATATTCTTCCTGTGGATTGAGGTTTTGTCTTCCTAGAGGGTGTAACATTTTCACTCTTGTTATGTCTGAAAATATGCTCCCCATCATCCCTTACTTTTACCATAGAATCTATATCCACTTTGTCTTGAATCTTCAATCCTATTTTACTAATAGTGGTCGCATTAATCATGCTTTTTATATCCATCTTCATTATGTTTCCTCCGTCAAGAAGAATTCCAGAATCTCTAAAAATCCTTGTTAGTAGCATACCATACGGTAAGGAGATAAAATCTCTCTTCAACTTCATCATATACATTAAAATTAAGTATGGAAGATTTATAGGTTAATGATTGAGTAGATGAATCAAGCATTGTTCATCTATCTTTGTTATAACATTCTTTGAGCCTGATCTTGGTAGAACGCAATGAAAAAGTAGTGCATGTAGAACCTTAGCCTTTGAAACAAGAGTTGATGCCTTCTTGTCTTTCGGGTTACTACTTCCATAGAGTTTTCTATTGATGTGTGCCTTGTCTACACTGCCTTGAGTCATCCATCTTGTGTTATGAGACAACTCTGCTCCAACACATGGACACTCACTAACTTTCTCGATTAACTCCAGCGTCACAATAACTAACAATTTGTCCACCATTGATACTAAGGTATCGTCTACTACTTTTGCATTCTTTCCAAAACTCATATATCTCATTCAGATATATTGTTTCATGAACCTGAAACAAATTTTTCTTGCCCACTGCTTCAATTTTTGGTTCAATGTCCATCTGGTTCTGCTTCAAAGAATCGAAATCAACATGTCTTCCACAATCATAGATTGCTCCATTTGTGATCTGTAGACAATAAGAACTAAACATACAAATGTATTTTTCTCAAGGTAATGAGGTTAGTATCTAAAAATGAGAATGTGAACAGAAAGAACTGGATATCAAGAACAGAGTAAAAAAATGTTTTGATTGAGAGTTCTGCAAAATTCGATTTAAGAGTATTTCAAGAACATTCTAAAGTAAGTGATATTTTATAATCTTTGAGAAGATTTCCCTCTAATACCTTCTCTTGAAAAATTACCATCTATTACTTATCGTTACTGTTTACTTGAAAACTTACGATTTTTTTATCTTCGTCACTAAAGAATCATCTCAGCCATGACGTGTCAGACAATTGGTCACTTAACATTACCATATTCAAGTTCCGTATGATTTCTTTGAATCTTTCTTCATTCAAAGGATTAGTGAAGATATCCGCCCATTGATGATATGTCTCAACAAATTGTAGACTAACAATTCTCCCCTGTACATAGTCCCATAGGAAATGATGTCTAACTTCAATATGCTTTAACCTTAAGTGTTGTATTGGATTTTTTGATAGGTTGATAGCACTTGCGTTGTCACAAAAGATTGGGATTTGTTCTTCTTGTATTGAATAATCTTCTAACTGATACTTGATCCTTAACGTCTATGAGCAACAGCTTGCAGATGACATATATTCAACTTCTGCAGTAGATAGAGCAATTGAACTTTGCCTCTTACTTGACCAAGAAACTAGATTATGGCCAAGAAAATGACAACCTCCACTTGTACTCTTCCTATCAATCCTGTCTCCAGTGTAATCAGCATCACAATAGCCAATTAACCTAAAATCTTTACCCTTCTCATACATTAAGCAAAGATCAGTAGAACCTAACAGATATCTCAAAATTCTTTTAACAGTAATATAGTGAGATTCTCTAGGATCTATTTGAAATCTTGCACACAAATAGACACTAAATGGCATATCAGGTCTGCTTTCTATAAGGTAAAGTAGAGAACCAATAATTCCTCTAAAAAGAGTTTGATCAACCTTCTTACCTGCTTCATCCTTAGATAAAAGGTTTGAAGGATGCATAGGAGTTGACATAGGTTTCGCCTTTTCCATTCCATATTTATCCAACAATTCTTTGATATATTTCTGTTGATGAATAAAAATCTTTTTTTCAGTTTTCTTAATTTGTAAACCAAGAAAGAATTTTAATTCACCCATCGTGCTAATTTCAAATTCACTTTTCATCAGATTCTCAAAAGTGGAACATAGCCTTTTAGAAGTTGCACCAAAAATAATATCATCAACATATATCTGTACTATAATGAAATTATTTTTAATACATTTTCTAAATAAAATTTTATCTATATGTCCTCTACTAAAATCATTTTCAATCAAAAAGGAACTTAGATGATCATACCAAGCCCGAGGAGCTTGTTTCAAACCATACAAAGCTTGATGAAGTCTATAAACATAATCTGGTTTATTAGAATCTTCAAAACCAGGAAGTTGCTTTGCATAAACCTCTTCATCTATAAAACAATTCAAAAAGGCAGTTTTCACATCCATTTGAAACAGTTTTATATCATGACAAACAACATATGTAAGCAAAATCCTAATAGCCTCTAATCTAGCTACAGGAGCATAGGTTTCATTATAGTCTATTCCTTTTTGTTGATTATAGCCTTGAGCTACTAATCTAGATTTGTTATGACTAACTCTACCTGACTCGTCTAGTTTATTTTTAAAAACCCATCTGGCTCTTATGATTGACTTAATGGAGGGTCTGGGAACTAATGACCAAACTTTATTCCTTATAAATTGATTCAGCTCCTCTTACATGGCTAAAATCCAAGCTTCATCTTGAAGAGATTCATCAATTTTCTTAGGCTCTATTTCAGAAATAAAAGCTACATTTGCTTATCTTTTGAATTTAGACCTAGTTCTTACACCTTCTGAAGTTTCACCTATAATCAGATTTTTTGGGTGAGAAGATTTATACCTCCAGTCTTTTCTCAGACTAAGGTTTTCAGGAATATCTACTAATTTATCTAGAGGAGCATCTAATGGTGACAAGTCTACATTATCATCTAAGGGAACTGATAAGGTTTCATTATCAGTATCAGTTCTTCTATTTAGTTAAAAACCATCATCAAATTTGACATGCATAAATTCTTCAACAGATTTAGAAGCAAGATTGTAAACCTTATAAGCTTTAAAAGACAATGAGTATCCTAGGAAAATTCCTGAATTGATCTTAGAATCAAATTTATCCAATATTTCTTTCATATTCAATATAGTACACTTGCAACCAAACGGATGGATGTAAGAGATATTTAGCTTCCTTCCTTTACATAACTAATATGGAGTTTTATTGCCATTTCCTGAATCGTCCTGTTCTTTCTTTCTACAACTCCATTTTGTTGTAGAGTTCTAGGAGTAGAGAAATTATGAAAAATTCAGAATGTAGGAAAAATTCCATTCTCTTCACAAAACATTCTGAATTTTTCATTTTCAAATTCACCACCATGATCACTTCTAATTCTAGCAATAGAAATTCCTTTTTCGTTTTGTAACTTTTTGGAAAGAACTTTAAAACATTTAAAAGACTCATCTTTATGTGACAAAAATAATATCCAACAAAATCTAGTGAAGTCATCAACAATTATGAGACCATACTTCTTTCCACCTAGACTTAATGTCCTAGTTGGACTAAATAAATCTAAATATAACAACTCTAGAGGTCTAGACAAAGTTACAACATTTTTAGAGGAAAAAGATGTTTTAATCTGTTTTCTTTTTTACATCTCTCACAAAAGAAATCCTTGTTAACACTTATTTTTGGTAAGCCTCTTACCAAATCTTGTTTAATCAACTTAGAAATATGTTTAAAACTAACATGACCTAGCTTATTATGCCTAATCAGTTTTTCTTCATCTGTTGATATAAAACATGAAATATTTTGACTTTGCAAATCTTCTAAATTAATCTTATAAAGATTGTTTCGTCTTTTGGCAGAGAAGAATATGGAACCGTCCTCGTTTTTGACTACACAAGAGTTTTGATTAAAGGATACTTCAAAGCCAGAATCACATAATTGACTTACATTAATCAAATTATGCTTTAAACCTTCAACTAGCAGAACATTATCAATAGATGCAAAGGAATCTTTACCGATTTTGCCAATTCCAACTATCCTGGCCTGCTAGTTATCTCCAAAAGTTACTGATCCTCCCTTCTTATTTTGAAGATCTAGGAACATAGACCTTTTTCCCGTCATATGTCGCGAGCATCCACTGTCCAAATACCATTGGTGCTAGTTGCTTTCTCCAAGGAAGGAAATCTACAGTAGGTATTATGTTATTTTTAGTTACCCAGATTTTCTTAGGTCCTTTAGGGTTAGTCTTATAATTATTCATCGAATGATAATAAGAAGACTAATTCTTTTTCTTTCTATAAGAGGCAAATTCTTTTTGTAACGAGTATTGCTATTAGTAAACCCTAAACCACTCTTATCATTAGGGTGTCCACATCTTCCAATCATGTCATTCATTTTTTTCGTACTTTTAGTAAAGGTTGATAAATATGCTGAAAGAGTATTAATCCTTTGTTTCAACTGACTAATTTCCTCAGATCTATCTATAGTTACTTTCTTCTCCATATCGTCTACTTGTTTCTTAAGGTAGACGTTTTCTTTTTCTAACTCTTCCATATTCTTCAAGTTTTCGACAAACTTCCTTTTAAGGATCTATATTGCTTTAGTATAGCATGTAAATCTTCTAACAATTCTAAATATGCATCTTGAAGTTCATTAAAGTTAGAAGTTACCTCATCGTCACTTTCTTTTTCGACTACCAAGCATATATTTGCTTATACTGATGCTTCTGAATTTGAATCAAATTCGGATGAATCCAAATCTTCCTAAGTTGCCATCATGCTCTTTTTGTTTTCTTTATTTTTCTTTGGTTTTCTTCTAAGCAACGAACATTCAGACTTGTAGTGTCCTGGTTTATTGCACTCGTAGCAAATGATAGAGGTCTTCTCGTTCTTGACTTCGTCTTTGCTATTTTTCTTAAAAGAAAAATCTTT
>JANZLD010000002.1:45954088-45976551 GCA_026413575.1 Erythroxylum carthagenense
ATGCTAATTAATACCAAGTTAATTATGCTAACTTAACTTACTTAATTAAGCTAATCATGCTTAATTTTAAAAAAAAAAAAAATGGGGCTAACACCTTTGCAATTTTGCATCTATGAACTTTATCATATTCACTTTTGGTTAAAGCACAACTCAAAAAGAACTTGGCCTTTGAGTTTAATTGAAATCTAGCTTTCTGATTGGCTGACCATCTGGTATGAGGAATGGTATTTCCTTCACCATCTACTGGTATGTATGGTCCATTCTCGATGATATCCCAAAGATCAATGTATGTGGATTCTATAAAGAGCCGCATCCTGTCCTTCTAATAATGATAATCCTTACCATTGAATGCAGGAGGTCTTGTGATCGAGGCATCTTTAGCTATAAAATCATGTTATTCAGTCATAGATCTTTGTCCTCACTTTGTAAAGGTGGTTCTTGGAAATCGAGTTTTGATATCAACTAAAGTAAATCACTTGTTAATATAGAATTCACGTAAAGTATATGAAATCCACAAGAAGGGGGTTGAATTATGTAATCTTTTTTAGAATACAAAAACCTTTGATCTTTTTAACCTTTTTATGTATCAAATGAATACCAAAGATATTATGCTAAAGCAGCTACGTATTTGAATTGAAAATAACTTCTATTTACTCGTCTAACAACAAGAAAAAATTAAAATGTATGGTTAGAAGATAGACGCTGCGATTTTATATTGGTTCACCCCAAACCTTGGGTTATATCCAGTCCTCAGAGTTCGTCTAAGATTTCACTATACTTCTTCAATTTTACAAGTATTCTTTCTTCCCTTCTAGAGCCTCTTCAGGTGTCTTACACAAAGTATTCTTTCTACTATCTTAGCCTCTTCAGGCTTTTAGCCTTTTCTTTCTGTCACTAGAAAGATATTGTGAGCTTTTTGTTACAGTAGAGTTTGCTCTCATGTATCTCACTTTGAATACAAAATTTTTCTAAGTATGTACAACTTGAAAGCTCAAAGTTAAAAGTTGAAAGTTGTTCAATCTTTGACTACGACTAGTATTTATAGCCTAAATCTCCAACTGCTTCTTGATTCTTGTAGAAACCGTTACTTAGTTGAGTTCTATAACTAACTCTAACTAACTAACTGTCCGTGTACTAGAGTATCTTCAATCTTTATATCGTCTGTGTTTTTGCTTCTTCTATGTTTTGCTTCTTCTGTATTTATCGCTTCTTCTGTGCTGACTATATGATATTTCTATTTTTCTACAGCTTAACACACTTATCAAAACAGTTCATTTATTTATAATATTATTATTATTTGATTATCACCAAAATTAATAGGCATAAAGTCTTCTTGACTTAACAAATCTTTGGAAAACAACTCAAAGATGATTCTTTCAACTCACTTTAGCTCTTTTGTTTCCGAATTGTGCCTAAAACTACATATGAGTCAAAGTGAGTATCTTAAGCAATTTTATATCATTAATCGCTACGTATTATGAAATAAATACACAATAAATTGAGCACATATCAGTTACTCAATAAATATTAGAGTTTCAAATTTAAATTAAAGAGGAAGGAAAGAATAAAGAGTTTTTCGACCAAAAGATAGTTGGAAAGTACAAAAAGTCATTTAGAATCCATTATACATTAGTTATTAATCAAGAACAAGCCAATCTTGGAAGAAAGACAAGGATTCAATAAGATACACTAAGGATTCAAGATTTAAGACTTATGAAAATGATTTCTCAACCTTTTTAATTTATTATTTGTATGTTATTATTTCATTGTTAATTATGAAAATATTAGGATATAGATTTAGGTATGATGGAATCATTTGATTCATGCATCGAGTTTTAATTCTTATAATTAATTGAATTAATAGAGTGAAAATGGAAATTTTAATTATTTGATTCATGCATTTAACTCTTTTGTTCTGAATTGTGCTTAAAACCGCATCTGAGTCAAAGTGAGTGTCTTAAGCAATTTCATATCAGTAATTGCTAAGTATTATAGAATAAATATACAATCAATTAAACACATATCAGTTACGTAATAAAGATTAGAGTTTCATATTTAAATTAAAGAGGAAGGAAAGAATAAAGAGCTTTTTGGCCAAAAGATAGTTGGAAAGTAGCAAAAAGTCATTTAGAATCCATTCTACATCAGCTATTACTTAAAAACAAGCCAATCTTGGAAGAAAGACAAGGATTCAATAAGATACACTAAGGATTCAAGATTTAAGACTTATGAAAAATGATTTCTTAATATTTTCTACTTATTGTTTGTACGTTCTTATTTCATTATTAATTATGAAAATAATTAGGATATAGATTTAGGTATGATGGAATCATTTGATTCATGCATCGAGTTTTAATTATTTGATTCTTCTAGTTTTAATTCTTATAATTAGTTGAATTAACAGAGTGAAAATGGAAATTTTAATTATTTGATTCATGCTTCGAGTTTTAGAAGATGAGATGTATAATTAGATCACAATATGGATAAAGGGGGTTAATTATTAGTTAAGAACCATAAGATCTTCCTAGGTTAGGGTAAAACTTATCCTAAGAATTCATATAATGAATTAATGTATTCTAAGGATGCCTTGGTTAGAAAGAGATTTCGATTGATTCAGTATATGGATAGGAGTTATATTTCTTGAGAGACAATATAATTATAAATTAAGAATTCTTACCAGCCTTAGAAACTACAATTTTTCATTAAATTAAGGTGAGTTAAAATATAGAAAAGTCTTAGGGAACACATTATCTAAATATCCATTATTGTTTTATATTTGTTCATTTCTTTGTTTTGGCATTTAGGTTTACTATTTATTTTCTTCTTCAATCAATCATAATCATTGGTCTAGCTAATTAACTTTATGAATAGTTCTTCAAAAAAGTTTATAAATAGTTGGTAACTAACCGACGACCTTATGTGATTGAACCTTATTCACTAGTGTTAGATACGACTACATTGTGTGCTTACATTAGAATATACATAATCAAGTATGTGACAAAGATTACAAAGTAAGTTTTGAAAGAAGCTCATGTTTCTAGAACCATTGATAATATAATTACATTTTAAGGTAAGAGAGAAGGAAGCAGTTATACAATTAATCTTAATGACCCTTTTAACAAAAATTTAAAGTGTCTAATATTTATAAGTGAAGATGCATATATTTGGAATAGAAGATTTGGACATGTATGTATGGACCTCATCTCAAATCTAAACTTTAAGTAACTTGATAATGGACTTCTACGTGTTAATTTTGAGAAAGACAAAGCATATAAAACTTGCCAAAATTAAGAGCTTATTTAAGAGTAAAAATTCAGTAACTTCTACTAGATCCTTATGATTACTTCATATGGATTTGCTTAGTCCTACTAGATTTACTAGTCGTGAAAAGTTTTATGCTTTTGTCATAGTAAATGACTTTAATAGAATTACATGAGTTATATTCATAGCTAACAAAGATGAATGCTTTATGGTATTTATTAAGTTTGTCAAGATAGTTCAAAATGAAAGAGAACTCTCCATTACATCAATTAAAGTGACTATTAGAGAATTTTAAAAAAATATTTTGTTCAAATCCTTTTTGTAAAGAAAATGAAATTTTAATATTTTTATCTACTCTTATAACTCTTTAACAAAAGTGCACTGTTGAAAGGAAAATAGGATATTACAAGACTCGATGAATATGATCTCTCAAAGTATTTTTAGGCAGAAGCCATAGCAAACACATGCTACATATCCAATAGAGTTTACATAAGACCAAATATAGATAAAACTATTTATGAACTTTAGCATGGGAAAAGGCAAAAGATTAGTTATTTAAAAGTGTTTGGTTGTAAGTATTATATTTTAAACACTAAGGATAACTTGGGTAAGTTTATTTCAAAAGTGGATGAATAAATTTTTTTAGTTACCTCTTAACTAACAAAGCGTGTTGAGTATTTAATAGGAATACTCTTATTATTAAAGAATTCGTGCATGTTGTTTTTGAGGAATCTAAACATCTTACCTCCAAGAAAAGTCTTAAGGATAATAATGTAGGTTTATATAAGGATTTGGAGAAATTAGCCTTTAAGGAAAACAAGGATGATCTAAAACAGCCATAAGAGGAAATTATTGAACTAAATGAGGGAGATAAAAGGATAAGAAGCTTCCTATGGATTGAAAATTCAAGAGTAATCATCATTTGAAACAAATCATAAATGATGTCATTAAGGGGTAATTACTAGATCTTATTTTAGAAACATAAAACATCTTGCTTTAATCTTATAGCAAGTAGGCCTGATATTACATTTATTATATGCTTATATGTTTGATTTTAATCAAGCCTTAGGGATTCCACCTTCTAGCCATTAAGCGTATGCTTCGATACTAATGTGGTACCTTGTTAGTAGGGTTTGGGTATCTTAACAGCACAATTTTTAATTTACTTAGCTATTCAGATGCAAATTATGTCGTTAATCTTTTAAATAGGAAAATGACATTTAATAATTGTCAATTTCTAAGTAATGCATTGGTATTATGGTTTAGTAAAAAACAAAATTCATTTGCCTTATCAACCATATAAACTAAATATTTAGTTTTTAATATTTTTTTGTGCACAAATTCAATGACTTAGACAACAACTTAGAGACTATAACATGAACCACAAAGATAATAATTAGGTGAGATAATACTAGTGTCATTTTTCACATAATAAATTCTATTCAACACTTTGGAACCAAACATGTGGAAATTAAATATCATTTTAATATAGATTATGTGTAAAATAAGGATATTAAGTTAGAATTAGTTGATATATTACATCAATTGACCAACCAATTCCCTAAACAAATGAATGAGGATAGATTTTGCATGATTATGAGAGAATTAGGCATGAATAATAGGAATTCCATTTGCTAAGGATATCTCTAAATGCTTAAATTTGATTTTGATTGTTTTTTATTTGATTTATTATATGGTTTCGTGTTTTATTACTGTAGACTTTTGATAATTGACATCTTTTGATATTTCTAGAAAAGTAGAGAGAAACTGATATTAAATTTAGAGAGAGTGATTGATTTCAGTATTGTTTAGAAAAAATTTAGTGATATTAAATTTATGAGGAGTGATTAATTTTAGGTGTGTCATATTAAGCTAATTACTCGTATTGCCTTGGAATAATAAATTATACGTGTTTGATTTTGCTTTGTTGATCTAATATCATAAAATATTTTTTCATTAAAAAAAAGAGGGAGATTCTTAAATTAAGCGTAGTTTCAATCCATATTTAGATGAAAAAAAAACCGTAAGTAACACTAATGGGGTTTTTTATATGAAAGCAACAATGGTCATGTGCAAATCAAGATACAGCTTGAGACCCTTTTTCCGTCATGTTTCTTATATTTCTTTTTAAAAAAAAGAATATGTTTACCCAAAAGAAATGTCAGAAGATAGACTATCCCAAACCAGTTTATTTACTTAGGAATATCAATTTTGATCCGGTTTAGTTTAATTTTTGGTCGGATTAATTGGGTCACGGGCTTAAATTATTTGGCCTGACTGAAACGTAAAATTTTTTTTTATTTTTTATTTTAAAAATATAAAACTAAACCAGGCCGAGCAAGCTGGCCGGTAGCCACCCATTGACTGGCCATCCCTGTTAATTCACTTACGGCTGGTTTTGGTAGAAACGGTGTATAAATCTGTGGATAAACCAATAAAATCTCGGGCGTAAGTCTACTCCGCTGCCAGAGTCTTGACGCTTAGGGCATGTTTGGATGTCGATAGAGGGAAGGAAGGGAATGGAATAAAATGGCGTAAATGACTCAGGTCATTATTTAAGAGTCTATTTTAAAACATGATGGAATGACAATTAATGACTTTAGAAGCCATCATTTGTCATCCAAAATCTAATATTTTGTAACCCTCCAAATTGGGGGTCAAGAATGAAATGACATAGCTTGCCTTTCAAATCACTCTTATTTTATTTAAACTTCCAAGCAATGTGACCCATTTTATTCTATTCCGTTCCATTAATTATCATTCCATTCCATTCCATCCTAAATTCTCAAACATACCCTCGTAATTATCGTCACTGCAGGTTGCTATACTGAGAATGCAAAACAAAATTCCTTTCCATTTCAATCCAAAACCCGAACTGACCATCCCAAAATCATAAAAGTCGCAAAATTAATCCTCCTTTTCTTCCTATCTCATGGGGTTGCCGGAAACTGTCGATTTTGGCCGCAATTTCGCGGTCATGGTCAGAGTCCACGGTCCTGTATGATCCCTCTATCTGTTTACGCTTTCAATAGCCTATATTCATCCAAGCGCTGATTGCATTCTGGTAATATTGTGTTCTTCTTTGTCCTTAACAGGACCCGAAGGGACTGAAGATGCGGAAACATGCGTTTCATCTATACAAGTGAGCAAGTTTATGTTCTAATTTGAAATTTTGGTTCTTTGTTTCGGCCTCTTCCTTGGGTTTATACTTTGTCGTGTGTAGTTCCGGAAAGACAACACTTTCAGCGTCTGGGATGCTTTTGTCTGACAACCTTTACGATGCTAGCGTGGCGAATCGGTTTTTGGAAGGCAACGGCCAGGTTCTGTCGTTGGTGCTGACTGTTGCTTCTGTTGTTGAGCCGTTTCTGTTACGTCAGCATAGAGATGGCACTGCTCAGGTTCCAGTATCTCACTATTTTGATATGCTTCATTGCATTTCTTCTTCTTCATGTTGGTGATGGAGTTCTTGACGGATTTGTTGGTGATAAGGAGCTATTGTTTGCCTCAGGGCCGGCCTCAGTTGATTCCCGGTGCTCAGATTGATGTTATGTTAGAGGTGCGAGCTGATTACAGGCAATTGTGTATTTTGTAATGATTATTTGATTGGTTTCCTGGGGTTCAGGATTATGGCATTCTTAAACTTTTTGTTCTGGTCATCAGGGAAGGCTAAGGCTGGAAAAGGATATTGAGAGGGATATAAACAAACAGGCTTCTTTTTGGCTGACTGCTCAACTTATAAAACTGGTAGGCCTTACATTCTCTAGTTAGCTATCAAACTATTATGAATAGTAGTGAGAATTGCATTACAATTTCATACCTGAAGTTCTAGCATTTGCCTTACAATCTCAACTGAAATTAGCTTTACTACTAAAGTATTGTGCTAAGCACCATATTATGGTGTCTGACTTGATATTGTAATTTTGTGGTCATATGAACTTCTTAAATCATTATATTTAGGATGTTTGTAGTGTCATGAATCTGAAACTGCTTGATAACACGTAATCTGATGGATCTGGAAAATTGTTGTAACCTGTTCGAAACTGGAGACTGAGTTGATATGGATATGGAATGATTATGACATGTCGATTTCCTTTCTTCATAGTTTAATAGAAAAGAAAATTTGAAATATGCTTTCTTATGGTGTTTATGGTGATTTTGGGCCCAGTATAATCCCTTTCTCTGATGAAACTACCAAGGTTTGAACCTTGGTGGATGAGGAGGTGCTCTTATCTCTTTACCACCTAAGTTAAGCCATAAGTATATGGTTACTGATTGCTTGATGTCTTGTGAAGGTTGATGTTCCTGCATCTACCAATTTTCTCCAATCACTTCTTGAAGGTTCTTCAGGCCCTCTGGATCGTGGATGGGAGTTTGGTTGGTCTATGGGAACAAATGATGGTGGTCCTCAAGCTTTTAAGGATGCATTGAAGATAAAGGTTACTGAAGCGCAATGGATTCTCTTTTATCTCTAGCATATTTGTCTCCTGCTGTTGATAGTGTTCAGAACTTACATGATAATGCTGTTCAATGTCATAGAAATCTATTTTTTGACTTTTAGGAAAAGGAACAGCAATTCATTGTTCAAACAACAATCTAGAGTCCATTTTAATTCTGAGGCAAATTAGAGTGACATCTGATTTTTTAATCTTGTAAACATTATCATCTTTTAGAATTATTACTCATTTCTTTATTCAAGGCTTCTGAGTGCTGCTCATTAACAGGCATATATGCTCTGCATCATCTTTTCTATTTTTGACCACAAATGATCTGGATATTTTCTTTACAAACTTATTGTTCTAATGGAATGAAATATTTCACATGTAACATTTATGAACTGCCTCAAATACCACTATCGAATTGAAAGTACTATTGACGATTTCGTACATCAAAAAGCTTTTATAACAAAATAACCTGTAGGCTTTTTGATGTGATGTGCACACATCATAAACATATGTTTGTGCTTCTGTACATTTTGCAGTTATATCTTACATTAAAGGTTTGGATAATAATTAGAGCAATTTTAAAAAGTTCTTTTGGTTGTTCTCCTTACTGAATCTTTTCCAAATAAAGCATGATATACTAAAGATAAGCAGAATTAATCTTTCAGGGTGAGCAATACAATTCTTCATTCACTGAGGCTGATAGGCACTTGGTAGGGCGGGAATCTGATGATTCAAATCTTATGCGAAAGTTAGCTACAAGAATTGCCATTTTTGGAGTTTGCTTAGATTTAAAGGTAAAGTACATTTATGCTGTTCTACTTCATTTCCATATTCATGTCATTTTGTAGCTCATCAGGAAAGCTAATGCTTTGGTAAATTTTACATTCTTCATATGCATACTATAGTTGTTATTATTATCCTTTAGGATCTGCCAAGCATTGCTGTATCACGTTTAAGTTCAAGAGGAGATTCTCTTTTAGCAGTGGGTTCTCCTTTTGGTGTCCTCTCACCAGTACACTTCTTTAACAGGTACTTTTTCTTTATTTATTTCCATAGTTTCTTGAACTTCTTTTCCAATTTTTATGAGGTTGTGTTATAAGGGATCTCTTGCCTGAGGATATGGTAATGTGATCACATGCCATCATCTTGGACTTTATTGGCAACTGTTATTGTTGCTCTTATCATTTGTTTTAATTTATTGGATTTTTTTATCATGAAGGAGCCAAGTGGTTAAGCCCTTCATTGCAAGACTGCTGAACTTGATATTGATCCTGATAGTAATGACAAGTAGCTTGTTGGAGATTTATGTTAGTCATCCAACTATTAGAATAGAAATGTGAAAGTTTGCCTGTATGATTTGCCCATTGAATTATTGAAGAACAAAATTTTTAGATCTTCCTATCGTTACCCTGCCCTCTCTCAAAATTGTGCATTTCAGTCTGCAGTTACTCCCAGCATTGTAGTGGGTTTATGTTTCTTCTATCTTTTCCATTTGAATCAGCATATCTGTAGGATCCATTACCAATTGTCAGCCACCTGGTTCATCCAACATCTCATTGCTGATGTCTGATATTCGGTGTCTACCAGGTATGACATTTTGCTGCAGGATCATGTGGTTGTGTTGATGATATGAAAATTCTTATTCAGTCTGGACACTGAATATTTCAGGGATGGAAGGTGGTCCTGTGTTTAGCAGACATGCACATCTCATTGGCATCTTAACTAGACCATTGAGGCAAAAGAGTAGTGGCGCCGAAGTTCAGGTAACTTTGAATCTATTTTTGAATCAGAAACCATCCTTTGGATAACAGATCATACAAAATTTTAGCATTGGTTAACAGCTGGTGATTCCGTGGGAAGCCATTGCAACTGCTTGCAGTGACTTACTGCTGAAGGAGCCTCAAATTGCAGAAAAAGGGATCAATTTTAACAAGGAAAACTTAAATGCTGTAGGGAATGCAGACATTCATGAGTCAGAAGGGCCTTTTAACTTTAATTCCCATTGCCTTCCACCACTATCACTTGAGAAGGCAATGGCTTCTATCTGCCTTATTACTGTTGATGAAGGTGTCTGGGCATCTGGGGTTCTGCTCAATGATCAAGGCCTCATACTTACAAATGCTCACTTATTAGAACCATGGAGATTTGGAAAAGCAACTGTAAGTGGTGGAATAGATGATATAAAATCGGAGTCCCATTTATTTGAGCCTGAAACTTCAACATGTCGAACATGCACTGAATTTGATGACTTTGAAGAGAGTCAAGGAACATCGTTGAAGACGTTGGATTTTATGGTTGCTTCTATGTCTAGAGAGAGCAAGGGATACAAATTAAGTTTTCCAAACAGAGGCCACAGAAGTTTACGAGTTCGCTTGGGTCATGCCAAATCTTGGATTTGGTGTGATGCCAAAGTAGTATATGTTTCTAAGGGTCCTTTGGATGTTGCGCTATTGCAACTTAAAAGTACTCCTAGTCAACTTTACCCTATCAATGTGGATTACACATTCCCACATTTGGGATCAAAGGCATATATTGTTGGACACGGACTTTTTGGTCCAAGATGCGGTAATCTCCTTGCTGAGTTAGATTGGCCAAAATGTTGAAAAGGACTGTTTTCAATCATTTATCTTTTATACTTGATTTACTAATTTTACTTTTTAGGGCTTAAGTTTAGCTTAAGCATTGCACGGATATCTAATTGAGTGTCATTTCAAATAATTGTTGGACTCACATCCTTTAAGAGGAAGGCAAACCTTGAACGTCAACTGTATTGGTATCGTTGAACATGTCTTTATTGAATCATGTGATCTACTATTGCCTGAATATGCACATGACTGCATAGATAAATGAAATGTTGGCAATGTTGCAGTGAGATTAACGTGGATAGCTAAAATATGTTGAGGGCCTTAGTATTTTTAAGCGATTTCACATCAATGTGGCTATACTTTTGTTTGTCTTGCAAAGCTTTTCTTCATTAAGATATGGGAATTAGCTTTTCAAAATTTTAGTCATGTTTTACATGTATCCATGTTGTTTGGTGTATGCCCCACCGTCTGTCAGCCAGGGGTGTATGTGATAATCTTCTACGACTATTTCTTTTTTAATTTGTAGATGAAGATTCTGGATTCTTTCTGGCATTTGCAATTGTTAGATATTGTTTTTGGCTTGGTATCTGATAGATAATGCTTGTAGCAAGTCACTTCTGAGTAATTCCACCACCTATTCTGCAGCACTTTCCCCTTCAGTTTGCTCTGGAGTGGTTGCAAAGATTGTGAAAGCCAAGGTGTCCTCTACGTATCAATCAACTCAAGGAGAGTATTCATACGTTCCAGCAATGCTTGAAACAACAGCTGCTGTATATCCTGGTGGTAGCGGTGGTGCTGTCATGAATTCAAAAGGTTATATGATTGGGCTTGTGACCAGGTACAATTCACAAAAGTTCACTTAAGGTATCTTTCATCAAAAAGCACTAATTTGTAAGATCTCTCTCCAAAAGAGACAGACAAAGCACTAAGTGATAGTTATAATCTCTCCTTGTTCGTGTTAAATCCAATCAACGTTCTGTGTTCTTGTTGTGAGATTTTGCTGATCCCAACTTGTCTATTGGATCAGGTTTCTTTATCTAGAGTAACATTTCAATCATTGGCCATAATATCTGTGATTAAATGCATTAAGCTCAATGTAAGATTGATTGGCTGTCGGATATCAATGCCTCACATCCCTTACACGAGAATTTTGGACGCCTTGCATTGAATTATGTCATGTAGGTTTCATAACTGCATTGAATTGGCAAAGGTCACTTGTATGGTATTCTTATTGGCTTTGCTATTTTGTTTCCAGTATTACTGGTTCATAGATCTACTTAGTAAATCTTGTCAATTGGTCCCAATTAATTTGAAGTACTCTAGTTAATGAGATAACTTCTTGATACAGTAATGCCAGGCATGGAGGAGGGACAGTTATACCTTATCTGAACTTCAGCATCCCATGTGCAGTTTTGACACCTGTCTTTGAGTTTTCGAAAGGTTTGTTTATCCGAACTAATAATTAAGAATTTGTTAGTAGTAAACATTGTCATAAGTTCTGGATTAGTGCAGCCATTTCAATTGGATGTCCTGGACGAATTACACGAATAATTCAGATGACTTTTACAAAAATTTGCTTGTGGTGGTTGAACTAGTTGTATAGTGCCCTTGATTATGTCCCAAACACTTGCAATATGTTACCGTCTTTTCGATATTCAATTAAGAAGCTCAGATTTAGTTGTTTCTTGTGTTGTCTCATTGTGAAAAAGTATCTTGGGTAAACAATGATTGGCAACTGCAAGAAACACTAATAAGGAGTGTATATCCTTAACATTTTAAATCTTCTATCAAAGTCTCTATTTCGGTCTATATTTGTCCAATGTGAAACGCAAACAGGGTTCCCTCGGGAGTTGAATCTGTAGGAACTTTATTCCCTTGCTGCATCACAACAGTAGGGCCCTAGCTGTAATCAAAGATCCTCGTAGTTATTTGCATGTGGTTTCATAGTCTTTGAAGATGCTACAAATATGCTCTTGTTATGGCAGATATGCAGGATTTATCACTTCTTCAACGTGTTGATCAACCAAATGAGTTCCTTTCTTCGATATGGGCACTCACGCCGCCACTAACTTCCAAGCCACACCCGCTGTCAGTACTAGAAGACAATAACAAACAAGTGAAGGGTTCCAAATTCGCTAAATTCATAGCTGAAACGGGTAAAGTCTCCACAATACCTTCAAACACAACTTTCTCCAGTAAGTTATGACAATATGTCGTTTGTCTTTAATTTTTTGCAAATAAAGAAAAATTTTACCATATGAATTGGGTATAATGGATAGGCTGGGAAGATTATCCTTGTATGTATCAGGAATTTGTTGTAATCTAAATGCCATATTAACACGCCTGTTTCTTACAATTTTGTTTGGTTGTACTCCCTTCAATTCTTGGCTGACACAATGTTGAAGTAATCAAATCCATTTCTGTAATCATACATAATTGTTTGGTTTTTCTTGGTAGAATGGAGCTCATTTATAGTGTGTACTCAACTACTCACTTTAAGAAAGGATGAATTACGAATACTGACCCTTTTATGACATATAGGCATTAATGGTAAAGTAAATCTAGCCCTCACCACTAAATGGCGAGAATTAAATATTTGCTCAAGAAACGTAATTAAATAGAGAAAATAATAAGTAATGAAGAATATTAGATTTTGGCTAGACATCGGCCCATCAATTTCATTGCAAATTTCAAATTCTATAAGAATGCTTACCAAATACTTCCGTCATCTACTGAAATTTCAACATATACGAATCAACTTACCATAAGAGTATATAAAGACGGTTTACGATCAAAAGCATGTATAATTGTATCCAATACAAGCCCAATATGCTGAACGATAAAACAAAAACTTAAAGTGAGCCCAACTGGCTTGTATAAAAATTCCAAAGCAGTCTCCGTCTCTTCAGCCTCCAATTTTCTTTCTTCTTTACTTTCAGAGTCACCTTGATTCGCTCGTTTTAATTTTTCTATGGAGAAAGTATTGGTCAATAGTGGGTGGTGACTAGGACCCCACCACGATACTGGCAGTGTTTTAGTTGTACGAGCTTTAAGTTGAGCGAAAGAGGCAGACTGAGGAGGTGAAGAATGGCGGAGACTTCCGGCTTCAAGGAATACTTGGCCGGATTACTCGCTGGCGTCTCCACCGTAATCACTGGTCACCCTTTCGACACGGTTAAGGTATATAGGGCAAACCCAGTTCGCAAATTCCCGTCTTTATCACTCTACGCCATTCTATATTATATCTTTGCGTTTGGACTTGTACATATTCTTGCAAGAGTCGTCTTCGAGATTGATTTTCTGTGGTAAGGGACAAAGTTTCTGTTGTAGTTTAATGATTGGTGATCGTTTTTGTTTATTTGGTTTTCATATTTTCAGGTCAAGCTGCAAAAGCACAATACAGGAGCACATGGGATTAAGTACAAGAATGGGCTGCATTGCGCTGCTAGGATACTACAGACTGAAGGAGTATTCTTCTTTTAACAAGTGCTTTCTTGGGAGCCGAATATTTTAACTCAAAATTTGACTTTTATTTTCTAAAAGTTTTAGATGGATGAATTGTGGGATAATGTCTTGTTCAGAACTGTATGTGGTTGTTTAGGTAATAATAGCTTTAAATTAATGTTGTGATTACAGACAAGTAAACTTCTTGCATTGGATTAATTGTTTGGGTTTTAACGATGTTTTAATTTAAACTGCAAATATCTATTGTGTGTCTGGAGACTGGAGTAGGTTAGTGATTAATATTAATACTTGTGCCAAAACTTTCTTTCTTTTTATCTGTCCGTTAGATTGCTAGTTTATTGTCTCTGATTAGCCTGTAACCAAAATCTGAACTTCAGGGATTCTGGGGTTTGAATGTTCTTGGATTTGATTTCAAAGAATGGCCATGCAAAGTGCTCTTTGTTTTTCACAGGTTAAAGGACTTTACACAGGGGCCACATCATCTTTTGTTGGGGTGGCCTTTGAGAGTTCACTTCTTTTTGGAATTTATTCGCAAACCAAACGATCCTTGCAGGTTTGTGCACAGACAAGCTTCTTGTTTATTTCTGTTGCACTGCTGTATAGGGTTGCCTATTAGGGGCAGTCATTAATTGAATGGCTTATTAGGCTGTGCAGATGCATATTTTAGCAATCATCTTCAAGCTCTGCTTCTTGAAATAACTTTTCTTCGTGCTCTTGCAGGGGGGGATTCAAAGTGATGTACCCCAGGCTGAAGTAATAATTCCTTCAGCGGCTTATGGTGGGGCAATCATCAGTTTTGTGTTATGCCCATCAGAGCTAGTAAAAGTAAGTTGCTTTCAGCGTTAATACATTATAGCATGGTCTCCAACTTATCGATCTGTAACATTCTTTGAAACTAAATTGTTTCAGTGTAGGATGCAAGTACAAGGCACGGATTCCTTGGTTCCAAAATGCAGCAGATACAATAGTCCTCTTGCTTGTGCCTTTCAAACAGTGCGCAATGAAGGGGTGAGGAAATCCTATGCCTATTTAAAAGTTAGTTTTAGGAGTTCTTCTGTTGATGGAAAATTTTTCAGGTTACAGGAATTTTTCGCGGAGGTTTTACCACATTGATGAGGGAATCTATTGGAAATGCAGTTTTCTTTAGTGTTTATGAATATGTTCGTCATTACATGCATTTACACTTGAAAGTCAATTCATCTTACCAAAGCAATTGGATTGACATGGGGATTGGTATAGTAACTGGTGGCCTTGGTGGTGTCGCTGTAAGCACTATGTTATTCTTAAATCATCTTTTGATTTGGAGGTTTCATTGAATGTCAAAAGTGCTTCTTTGTGTTTTTTGCTTTTGTTGGTTACATTGTCAATATCATACAGTTCTGGACTGCTGTATTACCCTTGGATGTAGCTAAGACCATCATCCAGACTTCCCCAGATACGAACTCCACAAGAAATCCATTCCATGTTTTGAACTCAGTAAGATGCCCCGATCTCATGCTATGATGTGGATTTGGGAGGCCTTTGTATACGTTAAGAACAAGAAAAACATGCTAACCTAGTACTCTTGGTAGATTTACAGGAGAACTGGACTTAAAGGGTGCTATGCAGGTTTGGGACCCACAATAGTGAGAGCATTCCCTGCAAATGCAGCTGCTATAGTCACGTGGGAGCTAGCTATGAAAATATTGGGAATCAAGCATGGCTAGAAATGCTAGTTAATGACCAAAATATTAGTTAGGTTAATCAACAAAAAATTTGCTGTATTTCGATTTGGAATGATAGATACGATCCCATTCTTTTCCTAAGATGGCATTGTGTTTTGCCTGAAATTACCCCCCGGTTGTATTTGCCTGTTCGTCAGGGAAGCAGCATTTAATTTATATCTTTAAATTTGTTTTTTGAAATCATTTGATCCCTGATATGTTTGGCATTGCTATCTGCCAAGGACTAAATTATGGTCAACTGAGCTATTGGATTGTTCTCCTGAGCAGCTTCTGCGTATTTTAATTTCGTTACACACTTTCCGTCTAATGTATTGCTACATTGTCTTTGAGTTCTAGGGACAGGTAGCAGCTCAAAAATTGGTAACATGAACCCAACAATAAATCAAAAGAACGCCTCGATTTATGTACATTTGAGAAAGTACGAATTCCATTTAGCAGATTGAGTCTAAATTCCTGCTATTCCCGGGTAAGAACTCTGATACTGGAAGTCCAATGTGGCTGCTAAGAATCCACGCTTAAAAAGATTGACAAAGAAAAAAAGTAAAGTTGGAAAACCAAGCTCCAGGCGGCGCAATACCAATGCACCTGTTAAGAAGCTTATGAACGTCATCTTATGTAGGACGGTGATTCATAATCATAATTGAGACGTCCCTTCGAGGATCGTCGAGACACATTACACGCAAACTAATATATGTTCTTGTTGAGATGTGCTAAGCGCCGCCAAGAAGAGGACGTATTGATCTAAAGAGCACGTATATACGTTCTAGTTGCTATGTTCTCACAATTAGCCCAGAACCTGACATACTACATGCGATTATTTCGTAATGCAGTGAGCAGCTCAAGACATTAATCGAGATAAGCGTTCAAGGTAAAGTAAGACTGCATAGTCATCAATGGCCATTTCATTGGAAGAATGAAAGTCATTAGTGAATAGAAGCCCTAATGATAAGGTTGCTTTTATTCGTACTTGTTTTTTCACATTCAGAAATTCCCTCACAAATGTAAAGACAAAGATGGCTGAATTGACGATTGACAGAAGAGAGAGAGCATGCTAGAGATGTACATATATATATATATATATGTGACACATCTTAAACGATCTGACCAGAACAGGAGGAGTTAATTTGTTGGAAAACTGCCATATATTCTTCCCTAGTTACCTCCAAATACAGGCCAAACCATTGTTAGTTAAACCCTTCTCCATGGCAATCCACAGAGCTTTTCCTACGCCGTTCATTGTGTCCTGCTAGGCGTCTGCGACAGCTCTTTTTGCTGTTATCGAACTCTGACAAGTCATGAAACCTGTAGCCCTTGAAACAGAGATAAATGAAAAGAATTATATCCCACAAGTAGACTAAAAGTAGTTGTGATTGCCCCAGCCTATTTATTCAATGGCATAAGAAGTTTAAGGCTTCTTAGTTTATCAAAAGTTAAAACTATGATCAGGTGTTTACTTTCTCAAATGCGAAAAATGAAAAGTAAAAATAAACGATGGTCACATTGAACGAAAGGCTTCCCGACGTTATTTTCACATAGCAGCACTACATGCACACATCTGAGTACAGGCAAACAAGATGTGTGTAGGTTTTTCTGATCATTAATATGGAAGAACCAATTGTAAAGTAAACTTATGCTAGGCTTCAAAATTTTGATATGTCAATAGTATAACTTTACGTGCCACTTGTGAACAAGGGTGACTTATATACGTAGTTATAGTTTAATAATTTTAACGTATACTTGGAAAATATTTCATTTTAGTTTTTGTTAGGTATAGGATTTGACGCCATTTAAATTTCCTAGTACTAGGACACCCCACACACGAAGTTTCAACAATCAAGTGCAACCTAGACACATTCCAATTGTCTATGATCAACTTAAATTCGCAATTAATTGACAAGTTATTTAATCAGACAAGAGAGTAGAAGCAGCGTAATAAATTAAGAATTCCGTCAAAATTTGATATAAAATGAGTGCTGTGAAATAAAATGTTCACGGACTCCTTTCATACAGACAGATGGAGTGGAATTATGTAGATAAAGAAATTAAAGGACAATTTACACATATTTAATGGTATGCATAGTATCGATATTGGAAGTAGGACATTAATGAAATTTAACTGTTATGGCGTGCTCCCCCTGAAGGAGCGATAGATACTTTTGTGATCTCCAGCTCACACCCTTATCTTTTGGCTACTGTATTGGCATGAGATGAGTGACTCGTGGGAAAGCTGGAAGAAGAAAATTATTTACTAAAACCCAACTATTCTCCACAAGATTGTACACTAGGAAGGTGAAATTTCGTGAGCTACAGTCTCTTCTTGTAGTACATATACTTTCTGCCTTTCTGGTAACTATCTACTTAAGAAAGAAGAGCAAAAGTTTTAAAAGATGTTAATACTTCATTGTTTAGATCATCATTATACTTATTGTTCACCATAAGATGTTTTATCATTACCACTTGGAACATATGCATAATGAGGGGCGCCATTAGTATGTTATCGAGTTGTTTTGGCAGCTTAAACCGAAAAATGTACGGGAACTGACCCAATAGTTAAACATGATGAATAGTTTGTAATTGGACATTTAATTGTAGATTACAACTAAAATTTTAACACCGAAAGAGTTAATTATGGAATAAAGACTAATTGATCGAAATGAGCAAACTGGAAAGAATTAATGAAAATAATGATGTAAGACTTATCAATAATAGTTTGATGCGTAGAAACTGGAAAGCTACACGGAAGTAAGGAAAGGAAATGGGATGAAAATTAGGGTTTGACCTGCTACATTGTTGGCAAAAACGTTGCTGGATTTTATTGACAAGGACGACAGGAGCCTTGGCGTGGTGCTCGCACACCTTATGGCGTCTATGGTACCGCCTGGCATCGACCATGTTGGTGGAGCAATCGTCGGCCTGACAAGAGACCGCCGGGATTGACCCACCAATACTGGATCCTTTCTTGCCTTTCTTCTTCTTGTCATTGTTGTCAGAAAACCCTAACTCACTAGCCGTAGTATCCTCGTCATCTTCCTCTTCCTCTTCATCTTCAATCTCCATCAAGCTTCTCTTTCCCTCAGCTTTATGGCTTTCCATGAAGATCACAGAGGAAGAGAGAAATGCAAAGAAGAAGAAGAAGAAGAAGAAGAAGACCAGAACTTGACCAATGAGTGAAAAAAGAAGAAATATAGGTGTGAAGTGAGGACCACAAAGAGAGAGAGAGACTTCATTTTTATTCTCAAATATCACATGAGCGTAATGGTGGTGGGTAAGAAATAAAAGATTCATGTGATTAGCTGCAAGACTAGTTACCTACACATCAAACGTGAATCTGATTCACATCAACAGCAAAGTATGTCTTTCCAACTAGAACTAGTCATATACTGCCGTGTATGTACGAGGATCCGATTTCTGGTACTTAAATACATTGCTGTGTAAGTACATATAACTCATCCTATTTCTCTTATGTGTAATGTAATAAACAAAGATGTGTTACTCATTCATATTTGCATGTAGATATTGTAGCTTGATAAAAATCTTATTAGAAACAAACGATCCAACCAACAGCCGTCTGTAAATTTATTTGACATTATTTACACTTAAACATATTCTCACCATTTGTCTTTCACCTGTTCGTGATAAAATTGGAATCAAGGAAACGAATAGGAAATGATTTAACTAATTGATTAAGCATTACTAGTCAAAAGAAATTGAGATAGGTAATTTAAGGATGGAAAAGACTAGAATACTGTTTTCCTAACCAAGGTCAATTATGTGGAACTTCCACGGTATTTATTCGTATACTTTTGGCTGAAGTGCCGGAGGGATCTACGGATGTAACAAGTGGAGCCTCTATTATGCGATAGAAGAACGGAAGGTCGTTTTCTAGGCGAGCGAGGACAATTGTGGTTGCATTTTCGAGTAGAGTACGATCGAAAGGTGAAAGGTGAAAGGTGAAAGGTGAAAGGTGAAAGAAAACCTGAGTCCCGTCCAATGATTCAGCGCGTAGGTACGAATATCAGCAATTATGTATGTCCTTTGCATCTAGTTCCTTACCTCTTTTTCTATTTTCCCTTCGCTTTTGAAGTTTTTCACAATTATGTTTTGGGTGGTAGCCAACGGAATTGCCAAGGAGTGGGCACCTAAATTTATGCATCATGCGTTCCCATCAATATCTATATTTTCTATATTCTGTGCATCATCATTTTGGTCCATCATCAAAGTCCATTATCCTTGGTCCCCCCTCACTCGATCTTGTACTAGGGAAACCTATTGATGCTGAAAGACCTAGCTAGTTTGTGGCTTTCAATTCCTACCAAAATTAAGAAGCAAGATATTGATTTCAGGTTTGAAATAGCGACTAAATATGGTATTAGATAGGCATTCTTCCTTAAGAATCCTTAGGGTATCTTAAGCTTTACTTCATATTAAGTCATCTTCCTAAATGACTTCAACACTTATTTTCTCGTATCAACCTATTATATTCAAATTTTAATATTGAAGTTCTTCAAAATATTTAATTTTAATTAACAAAAATATTTTTGTATTAGAGTTGTACGTAAGACCTTCCAATTCAAAGATTTGAAAATATCTAGAATCATTCTAAGTGTCAAAGATTTGAAAAATTAATTTCCAAAATCATATTGAATTAAAAATTTTCCTTTCATATTTTATTGAATTGAAAATTCATTATAATATGGTTTAGAGATTTGATTCTTTTAGAATAATAAACAACATGTCTAAAATAATGAATTGTATACCTTAATTAAGTATGAATTATAAAAACTTAAATGAATAATTTTTTTTAATTAAGACAATCTTATCTATACAACCAATTTCATGTTGTCAAATATAAACAAAAATATTGAAAATAAGGACAATTAAAGAATCAAATTTCAGGTGAGGGATTAGAACCTCCTAGATGCCTCTTGTATGTCATACATTTTACTTATTATTGTTAATTAAAATTATGTAAACTAGAAGATCGATTAATAAAGCCAAAGTTGCTTTAATGATGGACTATATCATTGCTTCAAGACTTAAGGACCTCAATCTAGTATCCTAACACCTTTTATACAATTACAAAAAAATAATAACAATAACTTATTATAAATCTTATTGATACGTGCAGTCTAGGATGGTTTAGTAGTACACAGTCTTCCTTTTAGCTGGTAGAGAAATTATTTATGATAGACTCACTTGAGAGGAAAAATGCATATACATATTAAAATAACGAATTAATAATAACCTAAGAATAAAATAATAATAATAATAGAAATAAAAGATAATAATAATAATAAAAAATAAATAAATATGTATAAATAAAATATAAAAATAAATAACAAAATAAACATAGAATAAGATAAAGAGTAAATATAAAAGATAAACAACTAAATAAATACACAAACCAAAAAAAGACAAGTTAATATGAAAGGAAATGTTTATGTTAACTAACGAACAGGGAAGTACTACATATTTAATATCTAGGCTAAATATAACACATAAGACATAAAGAAAAATGTTTAAAAGACTTATAAGAACTAATGTTGTGAATACCCTATCGGACTTAGTATCGGATTAGGTTTTGGTATGGTACTGTATCGATACCAGTCAATACTGAATACCATTTCGGGTAATTTTTAAAATTTATGAAATAGTTCATAATTTTTTTTTAAAATTTCAAAATAGTTCACTGTCATATTGTACAATTATACTGTTAGTTTATAAGTTTACATCAACTATGTTTCTAAATATCATAATAATAAATAATAACCATAATTAATATAAAATAACAATATTTTTCAGATATTTCATATATAAATAATAACTATAATTAATATTAAAAGAGAATTATCATCATAAAAATATAAAATTAAGAACAATATAAAGTATTTAAAATATTACAATTTCATCATATAATAAATAATAATTATATCAAAACATCCAATAAAAAGATTAATAAATATCTTCAACTCTCAAACTATTACAACTTATGACAAGAGTTCGTAGTAAGGAACCAACCAAGTAGAAGTAAAACCTGTAACAAAAATATTTGCAATTACATTACATGTATAGAATTTAATACATATATATCAAATATAAGTAAAATTAAAAGAAGAGAAAAAACAAAAACCTAAAACTTTATTCAATCGTTTACAGGAGAATACCTACTATAACTGCACTGATCCCAGTTATCATTTGGTACAAAATTTTTATCATTGAGAGGAACCTCGTCATCATCATCATTTAAATTCAATGTATCAAATGACATATCAATGCCTTTCCAACTAAGGTAATCTTCCAAGTTACTCACATCTATCAAATTTGATTCCTCAGAAACCTAATCTGACAAAAGATCGATATTATCAATATAAATTTGATCTGTTGAACTACTTGTGCTATTAAGACTCATAGTAAACAATAAAATTTAATTATTCAAAAATATAATAAAATACATCAACATTAATAATAATAACAACATACATTTCCTGAAGCTTTAAATTGTAACGAATAAATATCAAGTTATTCAATCTCTTGTGCTCTAATCTATTCCCTTTTTTAGAAAGGATGAATTAAAATGTGCTCCATTTTTATTCACAACCTGTTGCCCTCACATATTGACTTAAAATATAAATTGCAAACCTTTGCAATTCTAGAGCATCGCTTTCAAATTGATCATACCAAGAAACTGTAAGTTGTAAGATAACAAAAGTATCATTACAATCAAAATAAAGTAATTAATTTTCAAAAAATAAGAAAAAGGAAACAACTAATACCTGGAGAAACTTTTGTTTTTTTTTTTTAATAGCAACCGGCAATCCAAAATCCTCAGAAGACTGCTTATAAAGCTCTATTTATGACCTTAAGAGATCTTGCATCATTTCATGGTCAATAATTTGTTGGAAAATCCCGGGGTGTCCATCACATGGACACAGTGCGGAAAACAAAACTTTTTTGTTCCGGGAAGTTCCCGAAAGCCAGGATCCATG
>JANZLD010000002.1:46017272-46034511 GCA_026413575.1 Erythroxylum carthagenense
TGCTTTCGACTCACTTTAATTTCTTTGCTTCCAAATTGTACCTAAAATCATATATGAATTAAAGTGAGTATCTTAAGCAATTTTATGTCAATAATTGCTAAATGTAAATAATTAAACATATCAACAATTAAAGACATCTCAATTTCCCCCATACTTAGCTTTTGTCCGTCCTCAAGCAAAACATCCAAATTAAGCTCAAAGACCCGAAACATTTACTCAATTCTCATATTTTTCCAAGATTATATAATCACAAGCAAAGAAGATTGACTTTCAAACATTATAGTAAAATATCAACATTCCAAGCTTTTACTCACAATCAATCAACATTCATCATCTTCAAAAATTGAGCAATTTAATGATAGACTCAGAAAATGTGTTTAACTAAAATATATCCATGGGTATACTCAACACCATTCATGATCATGACAATCCAGAACTTTGCATATCATTTCATTTCTCCACCACTAAAATTCACATGCAAAATCATGAATCAAAGGACTTTTTAGGGTTGTAATATGGGCAAAGGTAAGGTGAGATGTATTTTGGTAAAGTAGCATGAAAGTCGTCATAGCTAGTGAAACAAAGCAACATTCATCAAAAATTGGGTACCGTCAGCTTTGACAAGTGCAAAATTTATATTTCACAACCCCATTCAGCTCTCACACACAAACTACATGAAGCATATACCAATCCGAAGGAATCACTCATACAATTTATGCCAATGAAATCACAAGAGTGAACCTTCCAAGCCAACCTCTACCTCATATTCAACAGACTTAAACAACACACCTATTACAACTCTAGGAAGATGCATAAACCATAAACAACTTTTCAACACATATGCAATTCCCCCTTGATACATTCATTGTAAACAGTTTTTTCATTCTCTTTTTTTTCTTTTTGTTTCTTTCTTTTTCTTTTCTTTTTTCTTTTTTCTTTTTTTCTTTTTTTCCTTGTAAAAATTAAAATAAACTACATTAACATGGGAATTTCAATGATAAGACATAAAATAACAACCCAACATTATAACCAACCCTCACATATGTACACCCCCATACTTAGAATTTTGTGCATCCACAAACTCAATAATCACAAATGTTCCACTAGCTATATGACTTAGGAAGGACATTTGGTTAAGTTTAAAAGCATAAAATGTGGTTTATACAAAAAGGAAGGCTAAAGCTCAAAGGGGTTTATCAAGGAAAAAATCATGTTAGTAGGATAGGTTATTTGGCTAATGTAGTTTATGAAAAACAAAGAATGCCTAATCATTTCCATGTTAATGCATGTGATAAAAATGTGTTCTCAAATAGAAATTCAATGCAAAATTGGGATGTACATGTCATGAAGGTCACACATTATCAAAAGACAATAAGAATGATATAAATGTGTCAGTCAAATAAGGCTCAAAATCTCACCGACTTTGTCTACCATTAGTCACTACTCTTATAAAGATAATGCATGTCGACAAATCACAAAAGCAAAAGTACATGCTAAAGTTGGTATGAAATTCTCTAGTCGATTCACACTCTAATCATGATTATATAATCCCAGAAGCAATAGAAAACGAGAAAATGTTTGTTTTATTTATTTTATTCTTTCTCTCATTTTGATTGAAAACTTAAAAACAAGTAGAACAAACAAATTCAAAAATAAACATGCATATAAAAAGTAATGCGGAAATATAAAGGACAAGAAATTTACTTCCCTTGGGTTGCCTCCTAAGAAGTGCTTTTGTTTAGGGTCACTGGCTTGACTCCTTCTTCTCCTCATTTGACAAAATTGTGATCTTTGGGTATTACAGTTAGCGCCACTTTCACACGAGGTAGTTCTGGATAGGGCCTTAGTTGATTGTCTTCCTCATTCAACGTCTTCCCTATCCTCAGATGCTCAATCCTGACTGAGTCCATATACTTCAGAAATATTTCAAACGTCTCTTCACCCTTTTCTTCATCATTCAATTCCTCGAATTTGTTATGTAAAGGTAAAGAGTTAGTCTAAAAAATAATCTTGGAGTCAGTATTGACCTCTGAGCTAAAAGATGTACCCTCTTCGGCTTTGAGCTCCTTCTCAACTTCTTCGACATAAACAATTCGTTGAGGGTTGACCTCAAAATTCTCAAGCTCTTCATCACTTTGCAAATTTGCTGTATAGACGACCATTGGATACACCTCGGGTTGATACAGATGCTCCTTTTCGCTTTGCAATTCTATGCAATTAAGCCTTATTGCCATCTGACCCATTTGGAGTTTCATCCTCTATTGCCTTGCTTTTGTCTCTTGTCGGAATTCTTACAATTGCTGCTGCGTATCCTGTTGAAATTGTAAAGTGTTAGCAGCTAGATTCTTAACAAGTTCTTCTAAAGATGCACCAGAATCGTGTTGACTCTTCGAATCTTGGGCGTTAGATCATGTGTTTTTTGAAAAGTGCCCTCCATCCTTCTGGAATTGTAAAGTATTCTCCTGTAATTACAAAATCAACTCTTCCAGAGATGGACCGAAGTCTTGATAGGATGCTTATGGTCTGTACGAGAATTGTTGTGTATCTTGCAGACTATTATGGAAGTAATTCTGGTGATTATCCCATCTATAACAAAAGTTAGGTTGATCAGTCCAAACATTGGTATAGGATTGAAAATATGAATTGTAAAAGAAATTACTTCCGTCCATAATTTTTTTTAAACACGAAAAAAATGAATAGATCACAAAATAACAGGAAAGAAATCAATTACGAACAAATATATACAAAACACCAATTAAATTACAAATAAAAACTAAAACACCGCACTCCCTGACAATGATGCCAAAATTTTATCACGTGTCGTTACGCTAGTTAAAATAAAATAACTAGACTACTACTATAGTAGTGGTGAGTCTAGGTTGATCCCACAGAGAGTGTGTGTAAAGTTTAAAGAATGAAATTAACCGATGTTTAGAAAAAAGGGGGGGTTTGGATTTTAAAAGAAGAAAATAAAATAAAACTAACTAATAAAAACAAATTAAAGAAAACTTGTAAAAAATGATAAAGGTGGGGAATTAGGTAGGGATCCAGTTCTTTGGTTCAATCTTGGCCTATACCCTGACTAAGCATATTTTATTAATTTGTTGTTCTTTAACCTCTCCTAACATCTATTAATCGTATGTTAATAATTAACCTGAGTTTTCCCTTAGGTTTTTTTTTAATCAAGATACAATCGTTAATTAAACCTAACTACCGACAACCTAGAATACGATCTTTAGATTTAATTAGGCAGTAGCATAAAGAATTAGAAAAATTGATTAATCAAGGCAACAACCACATACGATGCATCATTTAACTTAAGTTATGTTATCCCTAATAATTACGAATCATTAGTCGCTACACATGAATTTCAACATAACAATTATGGATTATATCGAAATTCTAACAATGGTTTTGCAATTAACAATTCAATGAACGCATTAAAATCATCAACTCATAATACCCAATGGGTTAATATACAAATAACCAAATAATAACGTAAATCTGATTATCCATACACAATACCCAAATCAATTAATATAGGATAACTCAATCAATTCCTAATGAGAGAAAGAAATAAGAAAATAATTAAAAAATTACTTAACCTGGGTCATCGGCGTCGATGTTGCCTCCAAACTGACATCGGGATGCCTAGCCTTTCATGGGTCTTTCCTAAAAAATTGCTTCAACCCCCATATAATACCCTAACCAAAAACCCCTTGTCTTCTCCTTCACTACCGTAGCTCTCCTCTTGATGTACTGTTCACTGATTTGACGAATAAGGTTTAAGAGTTTTAGGTCCAATGATACTGTTCATGCTCCCACGTTTACGCCTGCGCTAGCTTCTCTAGCCACACCAAACTACCAGCCACCTGCTCTTTCACGCCTAGCCCAAAATGCTGCACCGCGTCTACGTTTAACCCAGTTGTATGCGTTAAATGCAGCCCTCATGCTAGCCCCTTTATTCTCTGCGTACTCTGTATGTTGATGGGACAAATAAGGGTCACCATCACTTAAAACCTTCCTCCTCACTATTCTCCTCCTTTGTTCTGCATTTTGCTCCTCTGTGTTAAACGCAAACGCTGACATCCTATGTGAATGCTCATGCTTCTCCATGAAAACGCTGGTTCTCCATGCTGTTTTGGCAAGTTCTTTAAATGCTTTTTTTTTCTTTTTTTGTCTTATTATTATTATTATTTTCTTCCTCCATCAAGACAAGCAAAAATAAATATTCAGAAAATGACCCATATGTGGTGCTTGCAACTCACTTTAATTTCTTTGCTTCTAAATTGTACATAAAATCATATATGAATTAAAGTGAGTATCTTAAGCAATCTCATGTCAATAATTGCTAAATATAAATGATTAAATATATCAACAATTAAACACATATTACCGAGTGCCTAAACTGTCCCATATCCATTAGATACCGGGCTCATTACTAACTGCCATTTATCCAAAGGAGATACAGAGATCATTTTACATAGTGAGCCTTAGGCTCTTAATCACTTTTGAGCTTGAGGCTCTTTGTCATACTTTGAGCTTTAACCTCTTTTTCGGTAGCTCCTCAGGTCACAACTGTCATTATGTTTCATGTATTCATGTAATGAAATGTATCACAAATATTCAATTAATTAAAAGCGCTCAATAACACATAATCATATTCACTATCACATCTCATTCACATTGTCATTGGACCTTAGTCTGGCATTCAACACTTAAGTCGAGAAAACACTTATTTAGTCAAATTCACATTTAATGAGAACTTTAATATTTCATTCATACATCACATTCATTGGATCTCCTGTCTGGAAACCAACACAATCAATCACATTCATATAGTCATTCAATAGTCAATCAATACAAAAATTCAAAATAGAACAAACAATAAAATGAGACCATCTAGGTCTACTCACAGTACGCTCTAGATTACCATTTGCCTTGAAATTCTGGAAACACCTGAATGCGGACATTTAACTTGCACATCAAAATTATGCATATACACGATGCACACACATTAATAATTGCACAATTATAAGTATTCCTTTATTCATAATTGTGTATATGGTACAATGCATGCTCGATGACAATCCCGAGTATATTATCAAATTCTCATTCAATTTTGATACCTGCTGTTCATCTCCTTTGAATCACAACTACATTCATATGAAAATATTCATTCCCATTATACTTATGCCTTTGGAATTTTGATATCAACAGTTCATTTACTAATGTTATTCTAACATTATATGATCTTACAAGATCCAAATTCTCATTTCTTCTCATAATATCTCCAAAATTCCTGACCTTTGGATCAATTTTTGTATGATCATTCTGACAAGAAAAATAAAGAAATTTGATAACAATTTCATCTAAAGAATTTTTCTCCTCTCTCTTAAGTTTCTAATGACACCAAGAAAATTTAATTTGGTTCAGAAATCTGAAAGTTATTCTCCCAATATTTTCAAACTGTTTTCATTATGAAACAGTACATCAGATTCAAATTCTGTCCAAAAATTGAAAGTTTTAGAGTCTGAATTACAATTTGACTTCTTCATATTATTTTTATCACTATGCATCTAGTTTACTTTAAATCAAAGATCATCTCATTTAGATAACTACATAACAATTTATTCCTAAATACCGAAGCATGTTTAGTGAAAATACTCCTGTTATCATTTTCCAAAACTTTGCATTAATTCCGTCACAAATTCATCAATAAATCTCTACAGAATGATTTTATATGGTTATTATTTTTTTCTAAAGATGAATATCAATGTGTTAGGAGTCCAATGGTTTAAGTCCCATGTCATTTGGAGGTTGGAAGAAGAAGTTATAGCCAAAAGAGTGAAGGATGTTCACATCAATCCACTTTCATTGCATCTTCATTATGCACGATCGTGCAATTCCAATTACTTCTCCATTGTAACCCTCCTGCTTCTGAACGATGGTGAGATCCCCTGTGACCCTTAGGAGTCACGATCGTGCTTGTGTACGATCGTGCACTCCCATCTTTTCAAACTTCATTCTGGCCCTTCTAAAAACAGACCTTCAGGTCAATGTTTCATGGCAATTTTGACAAGGCAAATGAAGGATTTAGGCAAAACACTATTCTAAAAAGTTGTTCCTTTATGTATTAATTTTTAAATGAAACCAATTTCATGCAATTTAGTTTGACATTATGCAAGTTATTCTAAAAATACTATAGACTATTCCAAACCACCACAGAATCCACAAACCCAACTTCGAACTAATTTTTGAAACTCTTAGAGACAGAATTCAATTTCAATTTCTTCACAAAAAATATAGCCATACGTCTATAGTTTTATGAACTTAAAATTATCTCATTTGGATGTCTACAGACTATGATATGGCAAAAATACAGATGCATGTTCAGTGGAAACACTATATCTGTACATATCCAACACACTTCAACAATGTTCATCTCTAGCTCCAATTCATCTCTACATCAATTTATGAATCAATAATCATCATACACGTAAAAGAAAGACATCAAAGTATTCATTTCTTTACCACATCCCAACATACATAAATTATCATTTTATGTCCATTTAACCTCTAACTATCATCAAACATACTTCCTTCAGTAAATTAAGAAAAGTTCATGCTTATACTTACTTGTTTAGCTTAATTTTCTTCAAATCACCAAAAAAACCTAGCTCCTCCACATATATGATCATCATTGTTGAATGAGGAATAGATTGGGTATTTTATCAACAAGAGGAGGATAGCAAGGTATTGAAGTGGCTAGTATAAGATTACAGTCAAAAATCACTTGGTGGAGGGTGGGGAGTTTCATATAACAAGAGTATTGAGGAAGATGAAAATGTGTTTAGTGAAAATGAAAGACAACGGAAATTAGGTGGGTTTTAAAAACTTGGTGGGTGTCATGACATTTGTCATGAAACCTTCCACTCAAATGGTTTGTGCTAAATAACACTTAGTTGCTTAGTCCATTTGTCTCCAATTCCTAATCCAATTTTCCCCCAATCTTTAGTGACACTTGTCATTAAATCTTAATGTCACTTATAAAAATTTCCACTACCATTGGAATTTTATTTATACTACTATTCCTCAATTGTTCTATGACTTGGCATTTTTGTAGTCCAAAAATACCCTGAATTCTCGGAAAATTCACAAACTTCACCAAAAATTCTAAATCAATAAAATACACTCTCCAAATCAATTTCCAGCATATGAAAACCACAATTCTCAATATAACACATTTATAATTCAATTATACCCGGAAAATGTCAAATGAGTGCATGTACAGTCATTTTATTATACAGAAATTCAAATTCATGTGTGTGTATGCTTCATTATGCATGAGTATGAAATGCATTTTTCTTAATCTCTCTTTGATCTCATATGTACCAAATTTTTAGGGTTCTAACCCTTAGTATGGAAACGGGATGTTACATAATTTAAATGTTTTCTATATGCATATTACAGAACAAGTAAAGGTATGATTGGTGAGTGTCTATCCTGATCGTGATAGGGGTGTCACGATCCTGACACAACATCTAGATCTTCTGTCATGATTGTGACATGGGTATCAAGATTGTGACCCAGTAGAGAACTCTTCTATCATGACTGTGACACTCTAAACATGATCCTGACCCTAGAGAAGGGTCTTTTGTCATGATTATGACCTTATTTCATTACCATTTTTTACCTGCATCTTATCTAAACCTTTTTTAATGTATACGAAACTTTTCAAACAACTGGAAATAAATGAAATAGGACTTATCACATATGAATTGGGTGATTAGATGTTGGAATTTAAGAGTGAGCATAATGCATGCTAAAGACAATTTACATGTATATAGATGATTTGTATGCACTTCAATACATATTTTACGACTTAAGTAACTATCATATGATGAATTATGAAATGGGAAAATGGTAATTATAATGTAATTTCTATAAACTTGTAACAATATCTGCTATAAAAAGTAAATAAACATGTATCAAAATTAATACAGAATGAATAAGATTTATAAAAAAATTTATATTATTATCTACCTAAGAAATTGGAGTAAAATTTTCATTCTTTCATTCAAAACTTGATTTTTAATTCACTACATCTGATGATCATCTATGTCTTCATTTCCAACTCAAATATTTTATTGGTTCAAATGGTACTTATAATTGCCTTTGAATGATTATTATTTTGATCTATCTCATTTAACAAATATATAAATAAGTTTTAGTAATTGCATACCTAAAAGTTTCTCAATTATGTATTGGAAGGATGCTTTCAAATAATCAACATCAAAAAAAAGATATGAAAAATAAAGGGAAAAGTTATCACATAACCATATAACCATATAACATTTGATTATTACAAACCTTCTACAAGTCAACTGTGTTAAGTTAATGCCTAACTATCTTGCAAAATGATATGATTTCAATTTTAGGAAGCATATGGTAACTTTTATAGGATCAATCTATAGCATAAACCACATAAGCAACTCTTGTTAGTTTATGCTCTTACAGCTAATCAATTGGATGTAATTTGATGTATGACATTATTTTTTAATTAATGAAAAGACTTTCTTTATTTTTTTGTATAATTTAATTACATTTGATGATTTAATACTAAAATCCTTAGAATAATTACTGTGTAATTGAAATTATGATAAGATCATAATTGTGAGATTCAATTTATATTTACGTATTGTTCCTAAATATTCTTAGTTGCAGTTTCATTAAGATGGGATATTTGTTGAAACAGTAAAAATATCACACATTATGTTCTTTCTTATGAAAATAGTAATTAAACTCATAAATTAAAGTATGGAGATACTTAAACTAATGTGTAGGTGATTATTAGAGAATAAGTTACTGAACTGACCCGACTCGACTATGAGAATCCCAAATGAAATATTACTTATGTTTATGTGGATATTCTCATAATGATGGTTATATAATTGATCATTCGACTTGAGATTACCAAGGTTTCTCGTATCAGAATTATTATGTTTTGATGTTACTTATGAATCGTTTTAGGATAATTGAGTCGGTAGTACTTGGATGCAATACGAACCATACGAAGATAGTTGAGTAAGTCAACAAAGGATTCAACACTTTAAAGTAATTAGAGAAAACATTTTACTATTTTTTATTTGTAGTGATTTATGAAATTCTTTGGCCAGAGTGAACATTTAAAAACGTTTTCAAATTTCAATTATTAATTAGCAAGAACGAACATAATTGGACCAAAAGAGTAGACACTATATCCATACTATATCCAATTGGAATATTGAATAATGAAAGGATTAAATTATACATCACAACCATGCATGGATAGGTTAAGTCAAATCATTTTGACATTCTTGATATTTGGGTAGTTATGATATAATGCTAGATGTCAATCTTGATTTATGATTATAAATTATTTAATTGAAGAATTAAAGATAAATTAAAATAACTTTGAATTTATCTAATTCTAATTGTGAATTAGAATTAGAATTTATAATTATTGCCAATATATTAGGTATATAATGGGTCACACATCAAAGAACAATTATTGAAAGAAAAATAATTTGATTAAGTTGGACTTATTTATAAAGTTCGAGAAACTTTAAGGATCAAATATGAGATATTTGATTTTAATAAAATAAATTATACTTATAATTTGATTTTAATTATAATTAAAGAATTTAATTTTAATAAAAATAAAAATCCTAATGATTTTCTATTAATAGGAAGAACGTTTAAAAGCTAGCACTTCTGGTTTTCTTCCTATCAAAAAAGTCTGGAGAAATTGTTCTATGAATACCATCAGAGGCTAGATGTTTGAACAATTCATGGTTGACTAATCTAAAAAGTTTTAAAGGATTTTCAATAGGAACAAGAACAAGGTATGATTTCTTATGATTTATGTTCGTTTTATTCAAGTTATTCAATTATCAGGATACAAATTGGAATCTGTAAAAAAAAATTATTTTTTAGTTGTGCTCATGATTCGATCACAGTTGGATTCCAATAAGTCTTCCTTTGATTTAATTTTTAACTGAGTTGCATTAACATGGATTCTCTAATTAGAAAACAACGTCAATAGTTTTATATCATAACTCAAATTTATGAAAACTTTCACCTATTTTATTATGTAAAAAATGTGGTCAACTATAACTTGATTATAACTTAACGATAATTTGCGAGTAAAAGGTTTGTTGATAATTTGGACAAAAATTAAAAAATTATTTTTGTAATTGATAAGAAAAATGGACAAAAATAACGTTCTCTCAAGTAGTAAACAATTAGACAAAACAAGAAGAATAAACTTTTCCCTGCTTAAAAGAATCTATGAGGAGCATAAGCAATTGAATCAATCAATAACAAAAGAACATAATTTTAAAGTAGAAAACTCCTTCAATATGAAGGATAAAAACCATGGGGCCACAGCTTTATGTAGAAAATCAAATGTAGAGTACTAGCAGACAACTTCAAAATACAAAACTAGATGTCTACTCATTGCAGTCAAAATTTCAGCCATATCCAACGGCTAGAAAATGATCTGTAAGAGGTATAAGAAAACTGGTTGCAAGAAAAAAGCCCAAATACAGCAACTGTTAACAAATAAGAAAATCCTAACTTACAAACCTCCAAACCAGATCTCGACTATTCAAAATAAATAACAAAGACCCCATTATCCTCTCCAAAAATTACTAAGATTGGACTCCAAATAATTGAAAGATCACTGATTGAAGATGATAGATTTAAGTTGAAACAAAGGTATAAGATTTTCTTCTTCTTGTTTATGACACCAAACATTTCTCTCATACTTTTCAAATGAGAAAACATTTTCCTTTTATACCATAACCCATTAAAGGTTTAAATACTTGGGCTTAACACAAGTGGGCCTTTTCCACTTAAAAAGGGAAACCAAGCCTAACAAATCTCCCCCTCTTAACTATGTGGAGGATGTTACCAAACCAACAACCTTACTACAAAACTCAAACTTACCTCTTAGAAGAAATTTAGTGCACATATGAAAGCCATTATCATTAGTACAAATCTTTTTAAGTTCAAGCGGCTTCAAATCCAAAACATTTCAAATCTAATAATACATCACTTTAATATGTTTAGATTTCCTATGAAAATAGGA
This sequence comes from Erythroxylum carthagenense, assembly GCA_026413575.1. Classification (NCBI taxonomy): domain Eukaryota; kingdom Viridiplantae; phylum Streptophyta; class Magnoliopsida; order Malpighiales; family Erythroxylaceae; genus Erythroxylum; species Erythroxylum carthagenense. The sequence continues at coordinate 46,028,407 of JANZLD010000002.1, forward strand.
TTCTTGCTAAGATAGATTGCACTTTGACTATCATGAAACAAGGTATACTTTCTTTGAGTGAAGCCTAGTTCTTGCACAAATCTCTTCATCCATAACAATTATTTACAAGCCTTAATTATTACAATAAACTCTGCCTCTGTGGTAGACAATGCAACATATTCCTATAACCTAGTGGCATGATATTGCTCCCCTTAAAAAAGTTATCAAGCACCCTAAAGTAAACTTTCTCTTATCATTATCTCTAACCATATTTGAATCTACATAACTAGTGAAGATAGGCTTTCCAGATCCAAAACAAAACTTCATACTAGAAGTAGCATAGAGATATCTTAAAATCCATTGCACAACATCCCAATACTCTCTTCTTGGATTAAACATGAATTTACTGACTACACTAACTACATGAGCTATATCTGGCCTTGTACAAACATTGCATACATTAAACTACCTACAAAAGATGCTTAAGGAACTTTCTACATTTCTTCCTTAGTTTATGGACACTGTTTCATACTCAATTTAAAGGAGGTAAAAAGAGTAGTAATCACAACTTTTGCCTTAAACATGTTGAACTATTGTAACACCTTCTTACTGTAGTTCTCTTGCGATAGCCATAACTGCTTCTCCTTTCAATCATAAGTGATTCTCATTCCAAAAAATGTGCTTTGTAGGTCCTAAGTCTTTCATTACAAAGAACTTACTCAACTCCTTCTTCAAATTGTCAATCTTGGAGGAGCTAAGACCTATAATAAACATGTCACTAACATATCAAAGTAAAATGATAAAATCGTTATTAGAGAATTTTTGCACAGAAACACAAGGATCAGAAGTTGTCTTCTTATAGCCTTATTAAATCATAACAGACTCGAAATTTTTTTACTGCTACCTTAGAGTTTGTTTCAAACCATAAAAACTCTTCTTCAACTTGTATACATAATTCTCCTTACCTTTCATTGCAAAACCTTCAGGCTACTTCATATAAATTTCCTCTTCTAATTCACCATAGAGGAAAGTTGTCTTGACATCTATCTACTCAACTTCTAAATTAAGACTTGCAATAAAACCCAAAATAACCCAAATTGAAGATATATTGATAACTAGTTAGAAAAATTCTCTAGAGTCAATGCGCTTCTTCAGACTAAACCCTTTAATAACTAGTTTGGCCTTATATGTAGGAGACGGATTCTCTTCATGCTTCACCTTGGAGATCCACTATTTCTTCAAGGTTTTTCTACCTTCAAGAAGTTTAACCAACTCAAGCGTATCATTGTCAAGTAAGGGTTGCATTTCATCTTTTATGGCAGTAACCCATTTCTCCTTTTGTTTACTCTCAATAGCTTCTTCATAATATCCAGGATCTTCTATATCTATTAAGAGAACATACTCATTAATTAAGTATCGAATGGTAGGTCTTCTATCTTTAGTAGACCTTCTAAGTACGAGTTCAAGTTCTTCATTAACAACCTCATCATGTGCAGGAGATTCCATCTAATTAACAACTTATGCTCATCTTCAACTTGATCATTTTGATCCTGATGTTGTACATCAACCTAATTATCATTGGCAGGAATAAGATCCAAGTCGACTATACCATCATTTGCTAGAGGCTTAAACTTTTCATCTTTATCAATATCTTCAATGGTTTGATCCTCCGTGAAGACTACATAACAACTTTTTACAATCTTCTTCTCAACTGGATCATAAGACTTGTACCTAAACTCACCTTATACACTATCTTGTTTTTACATCTAGCTTTGATCTCTCACCTTTTGGCACATAAACAAAGCATTTACACTAAAATTCATAAGAAACATCCTTCTCATACCACAATCTATTTGGAACATCAACTAGCAATGCAACTATAGGAGCTAAATTAATAACATAAGCAGTAGTATATAAAGCCTCACTCCAGAATGATTGAGGAAATTTTGCTTTTAAAAACAAACATCTAACTCTCTCCATCAGTGTTCTATTCATCCTCTTTACTAAACTGTTTAACTAAGATGTCTTTTGATTTATAATACCTTATTATTTGTAATATGCATCAAATGGTCCAATATACTCACCACCATTAATAGAACAAACACATTTCAATTTCTTGCTTATTTCCCTTTCAAAAGAAGCTTGAAATTCCTTAAATTTTTTAGCGCTTGTTCTTTTTAATTTAAGACATACACCAAAAGTTTCCTGGAGTAGTCATCAATGAATGTAACACAGTAACGTGCACCACTAAGAGGCTTTACCTTCATAGGACCATAGACATCCGAATGAACTAACTCAATTAGTTCAATTCTTTTTAGCTAGGAAGTCAAGTCCCTTCTCACAAATGTGATGCAATCTCCTATTCCACAAACTTGAAGAGCTCACATTCTCAACATCATTAATAAGATTACCAGAAAGAGAAGCTTCAAACCAATACAAATTGGAATACTTTTGTCCACAAGCCACAATTATAGAACCTTTAGAAATTTTCCGTGAACTATAAGAAAAGATGCAAGAATAACCTTCATCATCAAGTATACTAGTAGAAATCAAGTGCAATCGAACATTTAGAGCATGCCTCACATCTTTAAGCCAAGGCTAGTGTCTAAGCAAATTGTTCTAGTGCCTACTACCTTAAACATTCCATCATTACCCATCTTCAAAAGTCCAAAATCACTAAGAGTATAAGATATGAAGAATTCCTTCCCTAAAGTGACATGAAAAGTTATCGCATTATTAATAACCCAACTGACTTCATTACTAGCAAGATTGATGAAAATTTCATCATAAACAATTACAATATCATTTATTTTAGTGTTATTAACAAGATTATTGCTGTCATCGTCATCTTTTCCCTTCTCTTGCTTATCACCCTTTTCCTTCTGCTCTTTTTTCAACTTGAAGCAATACTTCCTGATATGCCCTATTTTCCCATAGTACTGGCCTTCAAGATCTTTATATCTAGGCTTCGAGTTGCTTCTGCTTCTGCCTTTTCTCTTGCCTCTTTTGCCCTGATCTTGACCCCTACTCTTACTTCTCCCCTTATTTTCTATAAGTAGAACATCTAACTATGATGAAGATGTTCCCTAATTCCTTCTACTCATCTCTTTATTCAAGACTCCACTTTTAGCAAATTGAACGTTCACCAAACCACTACGGGCTGAGTTGGGCAAAGAAACCCAAAATTTCTCCCATAAGTCAAGAAGAGTATTAAGCAACCATAAACCAAGAACTTCATCATCAAATTTGATTCTCATACTAGTCAACTAATCAAAATGACCTTGAAATTCACTAATGTGATCATAAATAGATGTTCCTTCTTTATACTGCAAACGTATAGCTTGTTGTTTCTTGTTTTAGAAGCTTACAAAGTTTCAAGCTTATCCCATAAAGTTTTAGCATGTGCTTCATTTACAACGTGATTTAACACATTATGTTCAACCCATTGCTAAATAAAGTCACAAATTTATTGATGCTCAAATTCCCATTCTTCATCACTTTTAGATTCAATCTTTTGACTAGAAAAAATTAGCAAATGCATCTTCTTCACAAAGAGAAGATCTTTCATTTTTCCTTTCCATATGTGATAATTTGTACCATTATGAAATTTGCCTCTACCATTCAATTAAGCAAACACTAAAGATAAGTAACGAAGCTTTGATAACACACTAACAAGGAACAAAATGGATAAAAATAGCGTTCTCTCAAGCATTCGATAGTTAGATAAAACAAGAACAATAAACTTTCCCCTTCTTAAAAGAATCTGTGAGGAGCATAAACAATAGAATCAATCAATCACAAAAGAACACCATAATTTTATGGTGGAAAACTCGTTTAATGTGAAGGATAAAAATCACAAGGCCTTTCCCAACCTAAAGGAAATCTCCAATATGAAATAAATGTTTTTACAGTAGATACAATCTAGCATAAGTGAACAACAACAAGTCCATAACCTAAACAGTAACAAAGATGAGTTACAAATCAAGTACAATAACTAATAAAGAAATAAAAAAATTTTGGCCTCCTAAACCCAATTTCTACATTACAGATTAGAGAGTATAAAGCTTAGAACAAGCTTACCAAATTCGGCTAAATCCGAGAAAAACAAACTATTTAAATACCAAAGAGATGAAAAAGCTTTATGCACAAAATCAGATGCATAGTACTAGAAGATAGCTTCAATACGAACAATAAATGAGTCACTTTTAGACCTCCAAAACTGATATTCACTATTCGTAATACAGAACCAAATGTCTACTCATTGTAGTCAAAATTTCAGCCATGTCCAACAACAAGAAAATGATCCACAAGAGGTATAAGAAAACTAATCGCAAGAAAAATGCCTAGAAACATTAGTTGTTCATATACAAGAAAACCCTAACTTACAAACTTCTAAACCAGATCTCGATCATTCAAAATATAGAACAAGGAGACCCTAGTGTCCTCTCCAAAAATAAACAAGATCAGACTCCAAATGAATGAAAGATCACTGATGGAAAATGATAGGTTTAAGTTAAAACAACGATTTTAGATTTTCTTCTTATTGATGATGGCATCACACTTCTTTGATACTCTTCAAATAAGAAATCATGTTCTTTTTATATGACAACCTTAAACGGTTTAAAGACTTAAGCTTAACACAAATAAACCTCCTCCACGTAGAAGAAGAACCAAGCCCAATAGTAATTTGAAATATAAAAAGGAATATATGAAAAATAGAAAATTACAAAGTAATCATATGTAATAGTTTTAGCGTTTAATTAAATTAATTAATACTACTTTTTAGTGACAACATTTCTAATTAACTATTTGCTAAAAATCTATTAACCGTTATAAATAAAAAAAATAGATGAGAACCTTTTTTTCATTCTACTTATAAAAATTCTTTATGATTGAGAGCTCTATAAATGAAATTAATTATTGATTATTGACTATTTTTTGTTATAATATTAAATTTTAATCATCATCTTTGTCGGAACAAAAGTACACTTAGCAAACTAGTAACTACTGACGAAAGAGAACGATTAATGATCTTTCTCAATGAAAAAACATTTAGGATTACTACATATGGATAAAATTATTAATTACTTCGCAGATTATGAATCACACAAACGCAAAATAATAAAGATACCGGAAATTTGGTAACGCAGTTCGGCACACCTTGCCTATGTCTGTGGGGCCCTCACCCAGATTAATCGATTTCACTGTAGTTCAACAAAATTACAAAAGATTGATCTAACACAATACCACTCAATCTTTGTAACTATCCCACAACCTAACTACCCGTGAAAGATTATCACTCCCGATAACAAGACCAACTTGTGTTAACCTCGTCAGAGGATTTGTTTAACTATTTTCATTCAAGAAACAATAACAAATAAGTCAAAGAACGACAACTTTCCAGATCTGAAATTATTCAGCAATAGAACCAAGTTGCTCCACCAACAAGTCACGCATCCGTCAACGCTAATTCATCTGTGTGCAGTAACCAACAACCTTCTTTAAGAACCCAAGAAATTTGCAACTCCACTTTAACCGTGCACTACTTGTCATAAATAATAACAGTGGAAAAAGGGCACCAACACATGCACAATCAGCCCAACAAATACTCTACTGCACCAACAACACCACCCACATGCATAAAACCACCAGACTCCTTATTCACCAAGGAGACACATACAACCCATAAAAATATGCAGCCTGTAGAAAACAAAAAGAAAACCCTTATGCAATTCTTTTGGTGACCCACGCAACCTCACCTTACACAAAATCCACACATACGAAAAATCAACTTACTGCCAGATTTTTTTCCACTGCCGTGTACAACTAGACACCTTCCATAATTAGGAGATATAAACATATATTAGAAGATTTCAGAGAATCCCCTATATATAGGAGGTATATTCACTGTCTATCATCAAGGTGCCACATCATCACAGAATCATACCCATCATCACTGTGCCACACTCACACAATAACCAAAGAACTGCAGATGGATTTTTTTAGGATTTCATCCTTATCATGTGTATCTCATAGATTCCTTTTTAAAATCAAATAAGGAGGCAATAATTACATGGACTTCTAATAAAACACAAACTCCATCTTTTATATGTCCAATTTAAAAAT
>JANZLD010000002.1:46042065-46052270 GCA_026413575.1 Erythroxylum carthagenense
TTATCACAATTCAACCCCCCCTTCTTGTGTATTTTGTTCACATTATTACTCAATATATTAACGTGTGATTTACTTCAGATTTGACAAGTGCTAATTATGTTATGCTTTTAGCATAATTTTAAGATCATTTTACTTGTGTTTAGACTTGGATTTGGTACTCAATGTGGCTTATATTTTGTCTTTAGACCTAATTTTATCTGTCTAATAAAAGGCTTATAATTTTGTCTTTAGCCCTTATTTTATCTCTCTAATAAAGAAAGAAAGAGTTTAGGCATATTAAAGTCCATTTAAGGTCAGTTTTAGCATGACTTTAGAGGAAAAAGAAAAAGAAAAAGAAAACACTCTAAGCCTTATATGCTGACTGTTTTCTATGGTAAATATAATTAACATCTAGAATTATTTTTACCTTACAAACACATTAACAAAAAATAAGAAAAGAAAATGAATTTGGAAGTAAATGACTTAAAAGAAATACCTATTCAAAAGGTAAGTAACATAACTTAAAAATAATCAATCAGTTTTAAGATTCAAAGGAAAAACAAAATCGTTAAAAGTGTACAAAGCTAAAAGAAAAGAAGAATATAAGCTTAATCTTTATCTGATTCTTCCTTTTCTCTATCCTCTATAGATGTGTCAAATAATGGTGATGGTGGCTGCTATAACCTACATTTTAGAAGTAGGTGGATAACTACTACTCCATCTATCTCAACCTCTTATCTATCTCATGTAGGCTATATTTCTATTGATACTACTTGATCTCTAAGTGATGGACAGTCCTATCAATCCTCTCCCATAATAGTTATTGTGGTAATGCTTGATGTATTCGAGATCTTATATTGTCTCCTCTTCTTTAGGTGCATCAGCTACTAGCTGAGACTCTACTCTCTCTAGCTCCTTTTCTGCCTCGATAATAAGAGCACCATCTCCTTTGATAAGTTCTCTCTCCCCCTCTTTGTATCCATTAGTATATAGCCTTCATTGACCTTGCTAACTAATCTCTTTGTATCCATTAGTATATAGCCTTCACTGACCTTGCTAACTAATCTCACATATTTAAGCATATTAAGGTTCGTAATAACCATGAAAAAACCTAAGTTCATTCTAAAAAGAGCATCAAACCTACCTAATGTCTTTACCAACATCGGCAAATAAGTTCCTCCAAAGATATCTATTTTTTTCCTATTACTTATCCATTCCAAACTTGGGGTAAAGTAGTAACCTAGATTACATGATCTCCTCTTTAGTATGCACAAAAGATAAATATTCTTGCAAGGATAACCATATCATTACACTCCCTCCTCTTGATAATCATATTTGAAATTACCCTATGTAAACACCTAAAAGCTAGAGATAGGATATGGGTACTTTCACTCTTTAATGGGCCAAAGATAGTTCTCTACCACAATATTAATGTATAAAGTTACTATAGATGATGGTTAATTAGATGAATAGGAAATTTTCCTATGGAGTACATATACTCCTCCAGTTATATATAGTCAATTGTAACTAACCCACATTGTATCCTAAAATCATTAAATTTCATTTAAACTGGATTTCCCCCTAAGCCTAAATTTAAATTGGGCTTCTTCTATCTAACTTGGCATTCTAATTCACCTCAGAATCGGTTAGAATTTTAAGGGTGAACTCCTTATAAGAATGTTTAATAATATTAAAAAAAACATATTCCACTATGAATTCTCTATGTACCACCGTGCTTCTAAAGCTAATCCCATTAAAAGTGTTAACTTCATTTTTATTTATAGTTTCCAATTTTTTTTCTTTTTAAATGTTAGTATTGTGTTTTAGCTTTCTGTAGCAACCTAGTTTCTATTAGTCGTTCAGATTTTAGATCATCTGACTGGATTTACTTAAGGATGTGTATACTTTTCGTTTTCACATCCGTTTATTATGATACCTATTTTAAGATTTAATATCAATCCTTATTCCCTCTCTTGAGTAATATTAGAGTCATTTAAGAACTTATTAGGCTTATCTTTTATAGCTTATGTTGGGCATTAGGGTAGGGACGGTCGCTTAGCCTTTTGATGATAGAGTAAAGGGTTAGTCCTTCGATGAGTTTTAGGTCTAGAATAAGAGAAGATGTTGATAGATTATAGGTATGTTGTTAGAACATCGAGACCCTTACATCAAATTCTTTAAAATTAGTAGGGATTTTAGACAAATATATGATTCATATAGCATTCATACAAGAGATAAAGTGGATGAGGACTAAATTGAAAGAGATTAATAGGTTTAGACTTTGATATTCAGGTTGTTTGGGATGAAAGAATAGGGTAGGTATTTTGGTTGTCAAGGATTTCATACATCATATTGTGGGCATAAAGAGGACTAATAATAGGATTATTCCTTTAAAGAATGTGGTGAAGGGTGTTGTTTTCAATGTGGTGTGTGATTATGCACTTTAAGTAGGGTTGGACAGAAAACTTAAGTACTAATTCTAAGAAGAGTTAAATGTGGTGATTCAGCAAATCCCCCCTAATGAGAGAGTTATTCTAAGAGGAGCCTTTAAAGGTTATATAGGGGCAACCTCAAATGGATATTCATATAATTATAGGGGTGTTGAATACGATGATTAGAATGATAGTGGGACTACTTTATTGGATCTCATAGTAGCATTTGAGTTGGTGATTTCCAATTCTTTTTTTAAAAATACATGGTGACTTTTAAGAGTAGTACCATAAAAACTTAAATTGACTAATTCCTCATAAAGTAGAATGATCAATCAAGTTATAAGGATTGTAAGGTGATACCTAGTGCTTGTTTGTCAAATCAGCATAAATTGTTTGTTTTGTATCTTATAGTTAATGGTTAGAGGAAGAAGAGAAGTCTTATGAGGTGTACTAGAGTTATATGGTGAAATCTTAAAGGGAATATGGTGGAAAAACTTAAGGATAGAGTAATATATGGAGAGGAATGGAACTTGGAAGGAGATGTTAGCTAAATGTGGGAGAGAGTAGCAAATCTTTTAAGGAATACAACCAAAGAGATCTTGGCTATTTTTAAAGGGATTAGGGGTAGTATGATGGAGTTTTGGTGGAGGAATGAAGATGTACAAGAAAAGGTTAAGATTAAGAAGGGTGCCTATAAAGCTCTATTGGAAGGCACCACAAAAGTAGAAAGAGTAATTAATAGAGAAAGTTACAAAAGTAGAAAAAAATAAAGAGGTGAAGAATATAATCTCAAAAGTTAAAAGCAGAGCTTACAAGAAATTATACCAATAATTGGAATATAAAGATGGAGAAAAGATAATTCTAAGTTGGCGAGAACTAGGGAATGTAAAGCAAGAGACTTAAATCAAGTTCATTACATAAAAGATAAAGCATGGCGAGTGGTCGTGGTTAAAAATGAAATCAAAATAAGATGACTTTTTTAGTGAAAGCGCAGAGGATAACATCTTTTTAGGTGATCTTATCACGTTTGAGAGGAATCATAGCTTTACTTAATTTTGGTATATTATAAAGAAAGAAATTAAAAGAATCTTTGAGGAAGATAAATAGTGGAAGGGCAATAGGGCTTGAGGTGTTCATAGAAGTGTTGAAGAACCTAGGTGAACAAGTTCTTACTTGGCTAGCCAAGCTTTCTAATGTGATCCTTAAGTCTACCAAAATGTTAGATGGGTGGATACTTAATATGCTAGTTCCTCTATATGAGAACCAAAGGGACATCTAAAGCTATAATAGCTATAATAACTATAAAGGCGTTAAACCACTTGGTCACACCATTAAGTTATGGGAGAAGGTGGTTAAGAAGAGAGTGAGAAAGGTCGCCCCAACCTTAGAGAACCATTTTAGCTTCATACTAGGAAAGTTAACAATAAAATCTTTACAACTTCTTAAAAGATTAATAGAATATTACAGGGAAAGACAATGTAACCTACACATAGTTTTTATTAATTTAGAGAAGGCATTTGACAAGGTACCTAGGGAAATCATATAGAGGTGTTTTAAAATTAAAGTTTCTTTTCCTATATACTGGTCATTAGGGATATGTACAAAGGTGTGAAGACTAGAGTAAGGATGATAGGGAGAGATACAGAGCATTTTTCTATCGATATTGTTCTACACCAAGGCTCCTCATTAAGCCCCTTTTTGTTTACGGTAGTGATGGATGAGCTCATCGAGAATATCTAAGGCGATGTGGAATGGTGTATGTTGTTTATTGGTGACATTATTTTAGTCGATAAGACAAAAGAGGGTGTCATTATCAAACTAGAACTTTGGAGGGATACGTTAGATTCAAAGGGCTTTAACTTGTTAAGACTAAGACTGAGTACTTAAAGTGTAACTTTTTAAATGTTAAGGTGGCTACTGATGTGGAGGTAATGATTGATTTAAAATCTATTTCACAAAAGCGTGTCTTAAGTATTTAAGATATGTCATCTAAAGAAATAGAGAGATTTATGAAGACATATTTCACCGTATCAAATCATGGTTGTTTAAATGGAGTAGTGAATGAGGAGTTCTATGTAACAAGAAGATACCGCTCAAGCTCAAAGGTAAATTATATTGCTTAGGATTAGGCCAACCATGCTCTATAGGGCAAACTATTGGCCATAAAATAGGTACATAATCATAAGCTAATAGTAGCGGAGATGAAGATGCTCTATTAAATGTGCAACCTTATTATAAGAGATAAGGTTAGGAATACAATCGTAAGAGACAAGTTAAAGATGCTTAATATTAATGGAAAAACAAAAGAGATAAGACTTAGGTGGTTAAGATATGTTAAGAGTAGCATCATGATGCTCCAGTGAGAAGATGCGAGAAGATTGTACTTAGAGATTGTAAGAGGAAAAAAGGAAGACCTAAGAAAAATTAGGGGAGAATATGATCCTCAATAAAACTTTGGTGTACTATGATACTTATAAAAAATCTTACATAAAGAAATCTTTGACATTCTCATGGGTCTTTTAAATATTTTTCTTTGAGTCTTATATCTTGAATTTATCCTAAATATTAAAATATAGAATACTTCCCTCTTAGTTATTTAACCTAAACATTTTCTTACTTAGCATAAATACTTTCTTGTAATGACTTGTTTGATTTATTTATTTACTTATCTTCTTTCTTGTGTGTGCATTTATTTACTTATTTTATCTTTTATTCTTACTCTCTACCTTGTTTTATTTTTATTGTATTAACTATTTTTATATTTTATTTATTAAGTATTTATTATTATTATTATTATTATTATTATTATTATTATTATTATTATTATTATTATTATTATTATTATTATTATTATTATATATACATATTTGAAGTAAGGCTGTGTACTATTAGGTTTGGCCCCCCTAGACTCTGCATATCAATGAGACTTTTACCAGGATATTGTTATTTGTATAATTAGCTTAATAGGCAATAATTCTGAGAATTTTCACGCTAAAGAAGAATAATTAATATGATTCATTAAAAGTTTGATTGTTTTGTGATTTAATTAGTTTAGGTAAATAGATGTGAGAATCTAACTTACTTTTAATTTGATCCAATAATTTGAAATGAATACTTAATTTACACAATGAAACTTTTTGTGTAATTTAGTCTTTTTAATTAGAATAGATTTTCAAACATTTTAGTATCTCATTGGAAAATATAAAATAAAAATTAAAACAAAAATTACGTAAATAAGTGAGCAAAAATAATTCATTTTGTTAACTTTTAACCTAAGTAAAAACGTTAAAAGTTAAAGAATAGTAATAGTAGCCATTTAAATGAATGACCTAACTTTTTATTTAGGAGTATTCGTGATAAGGTGTTTACTTTTGTATTAAAAGATTAAGTGACTTTTGAAACACGCCTCTAATGCTCCTTTTAATAATAATAAGTGTGCTTATTTTTTAATTATGAATTATTAAAATGTCTATGAAGTGATGTATGTGAAATAAAACAAAATATAAATAATAATACTAAAGAAGGTAAGTGTACTTGTAATTTTCTATAGTATAGTTTAGGTAAGTCAAATGTCAATTTTGCAGAGATTTTTACAATTAGCTTTCTATCTTTCTATTATCTAATCTAGATAAGTGAATGATTGATCAAAAAGCATAATGAAATAAACTAAAATGGTAATTTAGAAAAATAAAGTAAAGAAATATTTAAAATAAACTCAATTTAGTAACCAGATCAAGATAATAATCCCCAACAATTTTATTAAGATTAAAATTATATCAATTTAATGATAGTTTCTGAAACAGATGAGAATCCCAAAATTATAATTTTATGCTTAAGAGATATGCATATCTTATCTTGAAGTACCTTTGAGTCAAAGTTCTCTCTCATTAAAACTCCCTAAAAATGCATTAATACAATATATAGATTCCCCTTATACCCTAACCCAAAAGGATTAGGGATCTTAATAGCTAAGATTTATGTAACCCAAATTATTCAAGCTATGAACTTGGTTATATAAAAAATTTTACATTTTCTACTTAAATATTATATATGAATTCGAATATTGAATCTTCTACATTTTTTACTTCATATCCAACATATGATAGAAACATAATCAAATCTCAAAAGACTAGAAATTTTATTAAATCAAAGAAATCAATTCAAACACACATTTTAGAGATCCTCATATCTAAATTTATATCATAACTAGTTTATAATAAAACAATGAAAACTAAAAATCAATAATAAAGGAAACAAGAAGAAACAATTCTCGTAGTTTGTTTCTCGAAAGTCCTTAATGAATATTAATTGACTTTCTTAGTTTGTTATCATATTTTTTTATTAATCATAGAAACTTTTCTTAACTCCTAACCCTTTGTCTCTTAACTTAGTTTTAGCCTCTCTAAAACTCTCTATCTAGAAGCTTATAATTATTTTTGGCTTCCTCTATTTTAAATATGAGAAACCCTAGTTTTTTTTTTCTCAACAAGACCCTAATGTGAGACCATATTGTGCTTTATATTATGTTACCTACCTTTTTAAAACTTTTATGTAAAAATCATTGCTAATATAGGGATAAACTTAGGTATGTGTTACCATAGTGTTATTGCACATGGGATGAACACGAGGGTATGTCTAACTGGTTAATGAATAATGAAATTGAGCGAACGATGGATATTCTTAATTTATCCAATTGATTTGTTTATTTTTCCTATAATTGCAACCTATTTAAGTTAAAAAGGGATTAGGAATGGAAAAGATCACCCAAACTAACTTGGGTTATCCCAAAGTTAGCAGGACAAACCTCAATTAACTGAGCTTTAAGTTAAACTTAGGCTTATGGTGCCAGTTCAAGGTCTTTCAAAACAACATTGTTTTAGGGAGTTCCTTAAAATAAAATTTAGATAAAGACAAAAATTTTAAAGTTTAAGAAACTTCTTCAAACCTCATAAGCATTGCTGCTTACATCTAATAGATACATCAAAATATGAGAACCCACAAAGAGAATCATAAAAAAATAAAAGAATAAAAGAAAGTAAATTAAAAGAAAATAGAATTAAAAATTAAAAAGATTATCATATATTAGATGTAAGAAAGGGTACCAAAGGAGTATACAACCCCCTTAGGTGACATCTCTCCCATCAAATAAGGATTTGGCCTCTACCTATTGAACTCGAATGTTTTAATTGTTTCACTATTGATGTTCATAATACCATAAGGGTATACCTTCATAATAGTGCAAAGGTTAGATCGCCTAAATATAAGCTTACCTAGAAACAACTTGAGTATAAAGTTTAAGAGGAGGAATTGCCAACCAATCTCAAATTTTCTCTTAGGAATGTGCTTATCATGCCACCATCTAGTCATCTCCTTATAGATTTGAGGATTTTTGTAAGCAATTAGTCTAAGTTACTCTAATTAACTAAATTACAATCTTCTTTTATCCTTACTAACTTTTAAATCTATATTTAATACTTTTATTTCCCAATAAGCCTTATGCTCCAATTTCATAAGCAAGTGACAACCCTTTCTGAATATAAGTCTATATGGAGTCATACGTAATGGTGTTTTAAATTTTTTTTAATATTCCAATCATAATTCCTAATCTTTTCTTAAATTGCTCACCATTTTTTCCAATATTCCTCTTAATTCTCAATTTGTAAGTTTTTAGTCATGGGCTTAAGGATGATAATTTATTGCTAATTTATGAATAGCTTTATTTTCTATAATGAATTAAAAGAAAAGTTTAAAAAATGGGAACCTTGATCACTAATGATAGGTCTAGGTATCCCAAATCAAAAAAAAAAATTCTTCATAAACTTTAACCCTAGCTTAAAGTTATTAGTTGTCAAAGTTATAACTTCAAACTGTTTGGAGATATAATCAACATACATCTCTATGTATTGATTATTACACAAAATTGTGAATGAACCTATAAAATTGATTTCCCTAAACATCAAACAATTCAACTTCCATGAATATACTCATAGTCATTTCATTTCTCCTGGAGATATTACCAATTATCTACATCTATTATACCTAATAATGCAATCTTTAGCATCCTAATACATAGTAGACTAGTAAAGACCATATTGACTCACCTTAGCAATAGTCTTGGCTATAATAAAGTGCCCACCACACTTCATAGAGTGGTAATAATTTATGATGTTTGTAATTTTTTCTAAGGAACACATTTCTTGATTACTTTATTTACACTAGGTTTGAATATTAGTCATTCTTCTAAAAACTAATGTTTGATGTTGTATATAAGTTTTTTTTCCTCTACTAAAACTTAAGATTGGGTGGAAGAATATCTAACCAAAGAGTTGATAAAATCTGTATACCAAGGAATGACTACAAATGTTAAAAAATGTTCATTTAGGATGCTTCATTAATTGGTATTACTTTTACACTTATTAACATTTTCAATCGGTACAGATGATATGTATAATACTTTTTTAATCCCTTTTTATCTCTGATCTCCATAGTGAATTATTATAACAACAATATCCATTGGATTAAACTTGATTTAGCGTATTTCTTTGTCAACAAATATTTAATAGTTGGATGGTCCATATAGATTATCACTTTACACCCTACCATATGCAATCCAAAGTTGTCCAGAGAATAAAACAATAGGAAATAGTTCTTTTCGATGGTTATATCATCTAATTGAGCACTAGCAATAGTTTTGATAACATCATAATTAATAAGAAAATTTTTATCACTTTTTTTCCAATAACTATCCTATCGCAAGGTTATTAATATTACACATAAGTTCAAATTTTAAGCTCCAATCGAGTGCTGCCATAATTAGTGTTGATACCAAATTCTTCATCTTATTAAATCCATCCACTTAACATACATCAAAATTAAATGGTACATCTTTATTCAACATGTTGGGCAACATCTCTGGAACCCAACTCTATTGTGAATATCATACTACTTGAGTTTATGATCCTGTAGGGTTATTTCCAAAAAACCCTTATTAAGCATCATCCCACAAGGGTGGCGTGCCTATGACAAACAAACATCAAAACAAACTTATTCCCTTAATGTTGGATCCTATCTCTGAATGTGAAGTCCAACTCTTGCTGAAAGATCATAAGACTTTCATATCTTTACTTCATCATACTCGTTAATAGGTTACATACAAATGATCATCATCATTATATTTCAATACCTTTAAAACAAAAGGGTTTTACAATGCTATAATGGCTTTTCAGGCTGCCTTACAACATAATCTGAAAACAAAAAAATACCAAATAAGCAAATTCGGAGTGATGCCTTGACTCTCTTTCACTCCATCTCTTGCTCATAACCTGGAGGTGGGGACAGGAGGGAATGAGCTTAAAAGCTCCTGGGTAACAAGTTTATAACCGAGAAACAAGAAAAAACCGTTCAGAAAGTTCGTTCTCATAGAAAGTTCTTATTGAATCATAAAATACATGTTTCTCAAAATTCTTGTTATGTAATCAAAATCACAACAGCACAATTCATGCATTTTTTCAACTTGGTCACAATTCATAAACACAAAAGCACATCAAATGGCTCGAGGGTTCCGTGGAACAAAACAGAGAAACTGAAGTTTACTCCGTGAACGAAACGAGTCTACTTTTCAGATCTTGTACTCCAAAAGTGCGCAGCCGGGAGAAGGCTTTATGTCGACATGTACATGACTACAAAACGGTTCCTCTCTCGCCTAAACAAAGCACAAACGCAATGCTCAAAATCATTTTATCAAAATGAAATGCTTTCATACTTTTCATGTTCTTTTTCTTCTTTCCATTCAAA
>JANZLD010000002.1:46052370-46063580 GCA_026413575.1 Erythroxylum carthagenense
AAGAATTCTCCTTTTCTTCACTCATAACTAATCACTAACAATTTCTCATTTAATAGTTCTAACTTCCAAGAAAAGTACGAGGTCCAACATAACAAGGTACAAAAGGCTTGGAAGATCTTAGAGAAAACCTTAGTGAATCTTTTGTGGAAGCATGCATTTCCTAAAAAACTCCTTATTACCTTCACATTGGTAGGAGGTGGCATCTTGTCTATTAACTCTATCTTTACTTTATCCATATCAATCTTATGTGTTGAGATCTTATGACCTAACGCAATTCCTTCTTGCACTATAAAGTGATAGTTTACCAATTTACTTCCAAGTTAATTTCCTCACTTTACTAAAAAAACATTATCCAAATTTGCCAAAATCCATCAAAATAGTCACCAAAAAAACATGTTGAATGCTAAAGTTGATTTGTTGAGTAGATAGAACATCAATGTTATCTCTAGTCCTATAATAAGTGATAAGTCTTGTGTTTTATAATCATATAAGCTATGAGTGTATCAATATAGAGTTGGCTCAATTTGTGATTAACTACAATAGAGCAACATAATAAAGCTAATATCCTACAAAGAGGATAAATAAACCAAGAGCAAATTGAAAAATTCACTAGACTTTTTGTAAAACTTAATATAGAGGAATGACTTACTTATATGACATGCTATCTTTCACCTATTTATTTCATGTAAAATTTGATCCCTATGCATCAATTTATCACTCTTTAATTTAGATGCAAAAAAAGAGAGACCTTATACTATATAGACTGAATGTTTTCTTTTATAGAAAATATAGAGCTCAATAAGAAACATTATTTCTGCTACTATTTTGGAATTCTTCACTAAGGGTAAGTTGCTTAAGAGCTTAACAACACTTACATTTCTCTTATTCCAAAAACACAAATCCTATAACTTTACAATATTTTAGGTTAATATAATGTTGTCATATCATGTACAAGATTATTTTCAAAATGCTAGCTACAAGACTTAAAAGGATTCTAAATTTATTATCAACCTAAGTTAAGAAGCTTTCCTCTATGATCGCAACATTGGAGATAACATTTTAATTTCTAAGGAACTATTCAAACATTATCAAAGTTAAGCACTAAAAACTACTCCTTAAAAACATATTTTTTTAAGGACTTTGACTGTGTTAATTGGATCTTCCTCTTTAATACTATAGAGACTTCACTTTCATCTTAATTTATTAAGTGGATTAAACATTATGCTACAGTAGCTTTCTTTAACATCTTAAGACTAAGGTAAATGGATCCCCTTCTTTTTATCTCTTTAGCTTGAGCACTAAAGTTCTAATTAAACTAATTACTAAGATGCTTTCCCAAAACCGTCACCAAAATGTAATAATTTCTTAAGGATTTTGCCAAAGCATCACAAAATGTTAAGCTTTTGGTGATGATTTCTGAAAGTGTCATGAAAGGCTAATTGTATGAAATAAATTTTACATAATATAGAGATTCTACATAATAAATAGAATTTATATATAATATATACAATAATATGATTAATAAGATTTGAGAAATTACAATTATTATCTATACATTCATTAATATTAAATTTTAACAATAAATTAAAAGACTATTATCTATTATATTAATTATTTATACATTCATTAATATTACATTAATTACCATATATCATTATACTTATTACAATTGTTATCTATAAATCATATATCATTATATTAATTAAAATATATCATTATATTAATTAAAATATATTTTAAAAATAATTGCAATATAGTTGAAAATGAAAATTTATATTAAATATTAACAATAAATTAAAAGAGTATTATTTAAGCCTTTGGTGACGTATTCCTAAATCATCGCAAAAAGATTACTTTGGGTGACGATTCTAGTAAAGTGTTGCAAAAGGTTTTACCTTTTGCGACAATTCCTGTAAAGCATCACCAAAGGCTTCACATTTGGCTACACTTTCATAAATTCATCGCGAAAAGGTTACCCTTTGGTAATGATTTTTGAATTTGTCGCCAAAAGCTTCTTTTATATATTACACTCTATATATTGTACAAATTATTTATATTATGGAAAATCTACATAATAATACATAATTTATATATAATAAATAGAGTAATATGATTAAATACAATAATATGATAACTAAAATTTAAGAAAATTTATCTATTATTCATACATTCATATATCTTTTTTTTGGTAAATCAGACAACTTTATACAAATAATAAGAGGTTATGTACAAAGCTTGAGATTCCTACATATGAATCTCTAGACTATCAAAAGGAGATCCAAAAGAACCTTTGGCTTACCTTACATCCTACATCCTAACATCAGATGCAAACACCATATACGATACAAACTTTCAAGCGAAAACCTTTTAAAGTTTGCCAATCTAAGTAGAAACACAAGTATACCAACAATATTCCAACTGCAATTCCATCAGATAATCTAACAAACCTATTCCACAATCAACATAGTCTGAGAAGGATGGTGAACTTTAGATTCCCTTAAACATTGCCAACTTGTCATCTCTCATATCTTCATTTATAGGAGCTTTAGATGTGTTTTCCTTCCATCCATAGGTAGAGCTCTTTGCTCTGCTTCTGGGATTTGTTCTTGTCTAGTCCTCACCATGGTATCTTTACTTGCGGTTTTGAACAATGAGTTGCCTGAAACTGATTCCACTCTGATGTACGGAAGAGAGTCTGAATTCCTTCTCTTGATCTTTTCTGAAAACAATGAAGATGAAATTGAGTCATTTCTCCTTGCTCCTATGTTCCCTTCTTAAATCTAGTGACTTACTTGCTGTAGCTTTTTCTGATCCTTCCATTTTTGGTTCTTTATTATAGAATCCGAAGTGGTCTTTCTTATTGACAATCGTCATCCATGGGGGAGGGGACTTGGATTCCCCTTGCAACTTCGGTAACCTGAATCCATAATCAAAATTTGATGGAGTGTGGGGTTTGCTCTTCATCTTCAAATGAGCATGGTATGGCCTGCCCTTCTTAGCCTAAACCTGAACCTGGCTGCATCACTTACAAACAAATCATTAGCAAAAAAAAAGGATACACATCATTTTACCTTTTCTCAATGTTTGAGTTAAGGTTCTCCATAACTTGAAAGATCACTCACATAGAGAGATTCTTTACATTCATATATCATTATATTAATTACCATGTATCATTATATTAATTACAATTATTATCTACACATTCATATATTATTATATTAATTATCATATATCATTATATTAAGTACAATATATTTAAAACAATAACAATACTCAATATAAATCCTGCCGGGATATGAGATTTGGGGATGTTTTGTAGTACGCAGCCTTATCCCTAATTAGTAAAGAGACTATTTCAAAAATTACAAACTTTATATAATGAAAATGCATTTGAATATAATGAAAATTACAAACTTCATGTTACAATTATTTGAAAATTTATGACAACATATCAAATTGTTGAATCATATATTTTAAAAGAGAAAAATAAAAAATTCTATAAATTTTTAAAATGACGCTATTGTTAGCTAAATTTACTTTTAGACTTAGAATAACTGTCAATAATATTAAATTTAATTTTTATGAATATGATATTTAGTCACAAAATGATTAAGTGAAAGTTAGTGAATTCATAATTATAGATAAGAGACTTATTTAAACATTGGTGACGCTTTTTGGAAAAGTGTCGTAATAAGGCAACCTTTGGTAATAAATTTGGAGAAGCATCGTCAAAGATGAATCCTTTTACGATGCTTTCTTGAAATCATCGTCAAAGGGTTTTCTATTTTGGCGATAATTTTGTGTGACCTTCTAACAATGATTTTTGTATTCTTCTCCAAATATCCCCAAAAGGAGATCATTTTATCAAATTGAAAATTTAATTACCCAAAGTTAGGACAAAATCATCATTTTTGTCCTATCTTTGTCTTCTTAACTGAGACAAACTCTATTCTTAGCTTGGTCTTCATCTACAGTGTCAGTCTTCGTCTTCGTCACCAGTGTGTGTCTTAGTCACCAATGTGCGTCTTCATCTTTGTCAGTGGTGAACGTTTTTATCTTCATCTCCACACGAGAGCTTTGGTTTTCCATGTAATTTATTTCCACAATACTTATACATAGTGTGTTGGCCTTCATTTAAATAAAGGTAAACCTTGGTTTTCCATGCCATTTAAAACCCCACAGTTAACGTTTGTATACTATTTTTTTTTTAAAAAAAAATTCTTGTTGTTTTTCTTTTCAAATTTAAATTTCTTGATAATCACCATTTAGAAATTGCTGTAATGATTAAGTCGCTTGAGGGTAGATGTATGTGCTGCTAATACAAAGAATCATGTCTAAGATTAATTATTTTTATGTTTCATTTAATTTTCATTAAGTAATCTTAGTTAACAGACAAAATTAACATTACTAGGATGTTGGAACAAACTTTCCTAATAAATAAATGCAAACAAAAGTGTATAATGACGGTGATATATACAGGGACCAAGGCAATTTGATGTCAAAAATTTATGAGGAAGTGGGATATTTGTGTGTGTGAATGGTTATCCTATATCTCCAAAGTCATTTCCTCATCATTTCTTCTTATTTACAATGTTTATATTGTTTGTATAAGTTTACGTTTAAGACGCTCTCTCTTATTAATGCTTCTAGTCATAAATAATGTATTATATTTATACCCATGTTTAAAATTAATGCATGGATTGATCATAACCACAAAGATAAGTAGTGAACTTCACCTTGATTGATAAGCATCTTTGTATTAGATTTGATGATAGAAAACTTCAAAAAATTATATGGTTTATGTTGTATAATTTGGTAGTGTATTTATGTAGGTTATGACTTATGTTTCGAATAGGCAATGTATAAGAGTACTAATTTTATGTGTAATAGAAACTTTCTTTTTTTTTTATGTGAGTAAGTTATAAACTCAACCTCAATCAGTTATACTGACTTATTGATGTCCATTAATAATCTTAGAAGTGTATTGCTTGTGACAAGAACATTCAAATAAGTAGTTTTTTATTCTTAAAGATGTCACTAAAGTCATCTCTAATAGACAAAAAATGGTGATGCCTGAATACCTTAGACTTAATATACAATCTTTCTTTAGAGCAAGAATAGACCAATCAAAGGAAGACATATAAGCAATAGACCACCACTTTCAATTTCAAATCGAAATGGAGTTCCAGATCCTGTTAGAGACACTCCAGATGTACTTGACTATTGAGGTTTTCGCTATATGTACTTTTTGGGGACACGTTCTCTCTAGAGACATGGCTTCAATTCAATCATTCTCTTCAGCTTTTTAGATAGTCCTTTGATAGAGCAGCCTATAAGGAAAGAATCTTATACCTGCAGGATGATGTGATTGAAAAATCCCCAAAGGATGGCGAGACACCAATTGCAAAAATAGCCAGAGAAAGGGCATATCATTAAAGAAGGAAGACCAAACCAGAAGTTCGAATGAGAGAAAGGCGGATTGGTAATAGATGTTGTGAGATTCTTCCCAGTACCAATAAGCAGCCTAGGCCAATGATGCAAGTTAAGCTCAAATAGATGGGGGTACTATTGGCCTACAAT
The DNA here is from genome assembly GCA_026413575.1 of Erythroxylum carthagenense. Taxonomy (NCBI): domain Eukaryota; kingdom Viridiplantae; phylum Streptophyta; class Magnoliopsida; order Malpighiales; family Erythroxylaceae; genus Erythroxylum; species Erythroxylum carthagenense. The sequence goes on from JANZLD010000002.1 coordinate 46,057,951, forward strand.
AGTCAAGAATTATATGGACTATATTAAAGCAACATTTTTCAAATCCACTAGATAACAAAGATCGCATTTTTTCATTTCATTTAAATAAGAGTTGTACCTGTACAGAATTTTTCTATTTCTCAGTAGTCAAATCACTTATTAATTTATGGCACGTGCTCTAACTTTTATTAATCTTTAAGGATGAGTGACAAACTTAAAATGTCCTTGTGTAGAGAATTTTTGATTAGCTAAAAAATAAAGTGTTGATGATTTTTGCTTCTTCTGCAAATATTTTGTTAAATTGTATATAACTTTATATAATTTTTCGTTTCCTTATTTAATTATACACTTTGCCTCTATATTGATTATATTTATTACCTATTTCTGTTTCTATTGTGTTTTCAAAATAAAACCATTAACATAAATTTGTCACTAAATGTCAATATGACAACTATTTTCTAATGTCGAAAATAAGCTTCGGTAGGAAGTATCAGGTTGAATCTTCCCTGTTGAAGAACAAATTAGACCACAACAAATCTGTTCACTAAAATCTAATCATTACTTGCTTTTGATGATCGATCTTCTTTTTCGAGATTATTAGTGTCATTGGAGTTAACTCTCTTTCTATATTTTATATATCTCATTTTCTGCTAACAAGCTATTAGATGAATGTATTATTTTTATATATTATGTGTTGTGTAAAGCTTATTTGAATTAAAAAAATGTAGATGAAAATAGAGGCAGTGGCGATGTCCCGAATAAGATTAGACAAATCAGTAATTTTGAAACAATCGTCGATTGGAAAAACTATTCATGTTTGTTGTGACGATGATAGAGTCATTCAATCAGGTATGCATATGCTCGAATTTGGATTCTTTATACGGTTTGATTTAGCTTTTTAACTTTTAGGATTTAATGTTTCAAAAGATTGTGAAAAAATTAAAATGATTGTTCTAGGTGAAACAAATGGTACTTCTGGTTCATCTACAAGTGCTATCTTTTATCTAAACATAAAAAATCTGGTACTAACCATTAGGTAAAAACAATTAAAAAAAACAAGTGGCCACATATGGGACGTTTTTGAGAAAAGTTCCAAAACAAATACAGCAAAGTTAGAGAAAGAACGTATTTGAATATTTTTTCGAAGACCACTCAAAATTCTTGCCAAAAGCTAAAGAAAAAACGTATCCATTCAAAGTTGAATTTTGATGAACCAAAATCCTTCCTTCCAATTCTTACTTTTCTAAAAACATAAAAACATAAGATAATAAATCCTTAAATCCACATATAGTATACTACAAGAAATCTGTGTATTACCAACGGAATATTCCGTCGCTACATATCAGAATTCCGTCGGTGACATAAATCACCAACGGAATTTGGTGGCGCGAACTTCAGTCGGTGAACTGTCCGAAGTAAAAAATACCGACCGACACATTCCGTCGCAATTTTAGGACTGAATTAACGACGGAACGTTTGTAGCCGGTATTTATTTAACGACAGAATGGCAAGTTCGATTCTGTCGGAACAATTTTGCTACGGGCATATTTTCGGTCGGTGATGCATAAGTATCTTAAACTAATTTCTCCAACGGAATATGATACCGTCGGTAAATACCTGAGCTTCCGACGGACAACTTGCCGTTGGTAATAACTCATGATTTAGTTTTTTTTTGGCTGTTTTGTTGTTATAATAATGATTATATTATACAAATACTTTATTTATTTGTGTTGTGTTATATTAAAGAATAATGACCAAATTAATAAATAATAAAACATATAAAAAATTTAATTTAATAATTAAATAATAAGAAAGAACAAATCTCTTATGTTTTTTAAGTGAAAACCAATGACAAATTTATGCTAATGTCGTAGTGATCATGCATGCTCTGAACTGTGTTCCCCCCTCTTTAATAATTCCATCTCCTGCCTAAGCTTAGCCATCTCCTCCGCGTGCTGTTTCTCCTTGGTCATCTGCTCCATCTCCGCTCTCATCTTAGTCAGCCGCTCCATCTCCTCTCTCATCTTAGCTGCTTGCTCCATCTGCTCTAGCGACTCTTTGATCTTTGAGACCTGCTCCAGCTCCGTCCTCATCTCCTGCCTCAACTCCTGACTCATCTCTACTCTCAGTTGTTCTCTCATCTGCAGACTAATTTCCTCCCTCACTTTAGCTATGTCCTCCATATGCTGGTGATGTTGAGTAACCAGCTGCTCATTTTGATTAACTAGTTGCGCCCTCAATGAGTCCACTGTGGCCCGGAGCTCCGATACATCATGAGATTGCGATGGCCGAGCAGATGCTGCTGTACTAGAAATGGAAGAGCGCGAATAACAGGTGTTTGCATATGAGTCCAAGCCGAATATTCTTCCACGACGGTCCCAACCACCACGACATCAAGATATGTCTGAGTCTCGTCCACAGGTTGTTCCTCCCGAGATTGTCGCTGAATATTTTCTTGTATTTGATCCTATTACGAAACAATCTTTACATTAGTAAATAAGGTATAATTGTTAAGAAATTATGAAAATATGTTAATTTCACTTACATTCACTTCTCTACATCGGTTGTTGATGAAGGTGACACTATCATGTTTCTTCGTATGGGTGTGCACAAATACCTGCATAGGTGTAGGCTTCGTGCCCAATACCTTTTCCTATACGTATAACTTAAATTGTCAGATGTTAACTAGAATTTAAAAAAAATTTGCCAGAGTTTTCTCTGTATATATGATATTTGCCCCCTGTTCAACAATGAAAATAACTTCACACAGTCATATATGACACCAGACATTTATATCATAATCACTATGTTCAATAAAGCGATGCAAAATATATAAAAAATTGTCATGAGATATGTAATACTTATTAGTCTATGTGTATGCTCGTATTGTGTTCTTTATTAACACTTCAGTAAAATTTGGAGAAAAAAAAAACCTTGGATTTCAGTTATCAGCAGTCACTCTCGAGCATGTCAAAAAATAATGAAGTGCTATTGTTATATAACAACATACCGTCATGTTTATTTAAAAATTTAAGAGAATCTAAAATCAAATTGCTACCATTTTCTATTTTCTCGCAAGCTACCGTTCAATAATTATCAAGAGAACATGTGTTGAGGTGCCAAGTGTACAATGACGTGGTTAGAAGAGAAGTCATGTCCGTGGCATCGCCAATCACATGTGTCAAAAACCGCGAGCTGCCACCTACTCTTCTTCGCCCATATGAGATATGAGTATATTATATAATATGCGCATAGGCGAAAAGGTAAGAGAAAAACATCGCAAGTGAAGATAAAACTACATAGGAAGAAGCAAATATTAAGCAGTAGTCACCATATTCCCGTACAATGGCAACCATTTTCATTGCCAAAAACGCCATGTTCAGTCTCGCAATGACGCTAGCTCCTCGAACTAACCCTTCCATCATTCTCAGATCCGCCTCCAAAGTCTCACGGGTCAGCTTCACTATCTCTGCTTCCAAATATAACAAGGTAACTGAATTTGTACACCGGATTTAACCATAGCATCCTCTGTTAGCCATATCAACCTGATTTCTCTTACTGAGCCCAAGAAATACATAATGGAAGATACCCTTCACCACTAAATGTCATATCTTGGATATTGACGGGAAATTTTGGTTTTGTCCTCTTGATTTCGGCCGGAAGTGTCAATATGGTATTCTTATTTATCTTGATAATGTTTTGGGATTTCAGGACCGGTATGCAGCGGCCTATAATAGAGACCGAGATTCAGATTCCTATGCTGACAAAGCCAAAGAAACCATTGACAAAACTAAAGAGAAGGCAAAAGAAAAGTCACAGGAACTCAAAGAAAGGGCCAAAGAGCGAGCTGACGAAATGAAAGACAATGCCCACGAGACCAAAGAAAGCCCCAAAGGCATGGCAAAAGCTGCCGCTGAGCAGCCCAAAGAAGGCACATACAGAGCTGAGGAGACAGCAGAGGAAACCAAAGAGCGAACGAAGGATAATGCATACGGTGCAAAAGAGAAGGCAAAGGAAGGGACAGAGAGAGTGGCAGAGACTGCACACGACGTGAAGGAGAAGGCCAAAGGCTACACCGGCACAGCGGCAGATAAAGCAAAGGAGGGCGCGAATAAGGTGGTGGAGACGATGGAGAACATCGGAGAGAAAGTCAAGGCGACTATAAAAGGTGCATGGAATGCAACGAAGGATACTACACAGAAGATTAAAGAGACTGCAGTTGGCAAAGATGAGGTACTTACTAGCAGTAGCAGTAGTAGCGACGATGAGGATGATTATGGGAAGACAATGGACGCATGATGTGGTGGATCTGCGGAGGCGAGCTGGCGGTGGAGAGAAAATCGATGCGAAGAAGAAGAAGACAGATTGAGGAAAGAGAAGTCTGGTGTTTTGATCCAATATTAGTCGGGTTTGTTGCTAACAGGAACAATGTTTTCGTCGTGAAAATAAGGGCCGTGGGTTGACATTGCTACAATTGTTGCAATTAACAGTAATAGGATTGTGCATTCCAATAGCTTTTTCAACTTATATGCTGAAAAAAGAAAAAGAAATTATTTTATAATATTTATAATGTGAACGATTACTAGTAATCATCAAGACCATAAAACTATCTCCACTGGAGATCGATTTTAGTAGAACGTATAACTTCAATAAATGAGCTTTTGGTAATATATTGATACCAATTTCTATTTAATAATTTTGTCTGATTACTAAGATAAATCATGAGGTAAGTGAGTTCACCTTAAAATCCTTTTCAACGCAATAAAAATCCAATATGTAGAATTAGTAAGTTCCATTATGCCTCTGTTCTCGAATCATTTTTGGGTTATTATTTATTTATGCAATTTAGTCGTCTCTTATTATCATAATTTACATCATAAATTATTCGTAATTATAGGTTAAAATTGTTTTGCGAATTATAAATTGTTTATTTTATTTTGTTAGCTTGATTAAATTATTTTTTAAAATTATACAGAAATAAATTATTTTAATTAATATTAACATGATGGTAATGATTCTTTTCTTCGATTTTTTTGCCTTTTTTATTCCATGTATATAACGAAATGATACTTAATCCAGGATAAATGACACGTACGCGTGTATAAACCATAAAGAGAAGTCAAAAGTCAAAGAAACTTATGCGAAATAGTAAAATGGGGGTGAATATGAAACGGTGCAGTAGATATGATCAATAGAGGAGAACATGAGATGGGAACAACTTCCTTGAGATTGACACTTTGTGCTATTGTTATATACGGGGAGAATAATGGATCGACCTATTGGGCCATTGAGCTCGCCTATGGTCTGATTCAATTACTTGAGGTCCAAATTATGTGGATTAGAGATGTGAGATTCAAATTTAAGTTAAAAATAATATTATTTTAATTTATAATAGACTTACAATTTGAATAAAGATATTGATCAATTTCAAATTAGAAGGAATCATATTAATGCTATGTTTGGTAGGGCAGCTAGGAATGAAATAGAATATAATATAATATAATTTAATTGTTTGAGAAGAGAGTTTAGAATGAAATGAAATAAAATAAGATAAAGAGAAGAGTTTCATATTACATCTTATTACATCCTAAACAGTAATATATACTACCTAATATACCTTCTATAATTTTTTGTAATACCAATTATACGCT
>JANZLD010000002.1:46068865-46082203 GCA_026413575.1 Erythroxylum carthagenense
ATGTCCCTCCTATGCTGATCCACATAACTCTTCTGTCTATCCTGAGCCGTCTTGATGCGACTCCGAATCAGTTTCACTTTGTCAACAGTATCCTGAATCAGCTCAGGACCCTCAATCATCCTCACACCCTCTTCATCCCAATACAAAGGCGATCGACACGGTCGCCCATACAGTGCCTCATATGGAGCCATCCCGATGCTACTATGATAATGGTTGTTATATGGGGTCAATTTTTGGTGATCAATCCGATCAGGTAAATGAAGAAATTTGATAAAACTTCCTTGTAGAAAAATGTTCCACATTGTCTTAAGTTTCTAATGACACTGAAATCATTCAATTTGGTTCAGTACTCTAAGCGTTATGCCCCAATCATTTTCGGGTTGTTCCTATACTAAAATAGCATTCTATATTCAACTTCCCTTCAAACATTGAGATCTACATAATTAGATCTCCATTTCATCATAAACATTGTATTTCTATGTCTCTAGTTTATGCCAAATCAAAAATCATTCCATTTGGTTATCTACACAAAAAGTTATGCCTAAAATACTAAAGCATGTTCTGTGTTAGAAAGTTAAGTTTACAAACCCACTTTAAGAACATGTTTTACGGCATTTTTCATCTTTTTACTTCCCATCTTTCACATATAACCCATCTTAACCCTAAACTAACTCTTCCACTTCATTTCAACCCAATATCATGTACAGTTACATCATAATCTATCTTTGATCAATAACCCTAAAAGAGAACACTTGCCTATATCATTCATTAACAACTTTCTACCCATATTCAACTTCATTTAAGTTTCATTTAACCAAACCCATGAAATTTAATGCATAACTTACTTGTTGAACAAAATCTTCAAACTCTTCAAGATCTCCACAAACCCTAGCTTTTCTCTTCTTATATTCTTATATTCTCGTGCTCCTCTCTTCTAACTTATACTCTTTATGGTTGTAAGATGTCCCTTTTTCCCTTCCATTTACACCTAATGTCTATTTAAACTTAAGTGGTCTTCCAAAAATGCCCTTATACCACCTTACATCATTAATACTTTAATTTCATCAATGCATGCAATGAATCCTCCCAACATTGACATAATAATTAAACTCCAAATAAAATGATTTATCTAGCAAGACTACAAAATTTATTCAAATCATGCTTAATAAAATAAATAAATAAATTTAGGGACTAACACTTTATTTCAAACATATTATATAGGGATTCCAATTTGTTTCAATCATTATATCTAGAATATTTATAAATTACAAGTTTGGAGAGAGAAGAATACGTTTATTCTCACTTCTTTTGTCTTCTTTCCTTTATTTTAATTTAGAAAGATAGCCATGAGTAGCTAAATCTAAATTTTTAGATTAAAAGAGAATTAATCTATTTGTAACTTTAGAGGGTTTTATTCTAAACCTTAATTTTATTTTAATTCAAGTATTTCTTTTTTATTGTTCTTAAACTCATGAGTAGTTAATTTTTATTTATCTGACAAATTAATTCGATGTTCATTATTATCTATGATTATAATGATCCATAATTGTCATAAATGATCAGTATATATAGTAAGTAGGTTATTTATATATTTGCATATCTAACTTATAAGGAAAAAAACTAAATTAAATAGTTGTAGCTCTCTGAATTATTTATTTTAGGGTTTATTCTTTTTATTAAGCTTATTGTTGGCATTTAAATGATATAGAATGCTATCACACTAAATCATTTAATGATAAGTTTTGATTTGAATGTTAGATTTGGATCAATTAATATAGGAAAATTGACACTTATTATGACTATCTTAATAGGTCTTAGACTAAATGTTTAAAGTGAAAATTTATTCTTTTTAGACCAATAATTAGAGAAACAATTGGATGAGATCCATCTCTTGAATTAGAGTTAGGTAAAATTAAATTTCTCCCTTTTATACTTTGTTGATTCATCTTTATTTCTTATTAGTTTTAGTTTAGTAGTTAATTAATCATGCCTAATATTCTATTTTTTCAATTGAAATTAAGAAACTAACATTTAATTCTCTTATGATTTGACCTGATTTTGTAACTATTACAATATTTTAGTAAATCAGAGATTAATTTTGAGGACTCTAATATCTGTTCAAAATTTTGATACAGTTACTACTATAATATTGTAGTAAATCAAAGATTAATTTTGAGGGCTTTAATATCTGTTCAAAATTTTGATACAATTACTAGGGAAATATTTTATTTTCTTTGTTTCTTTTCTTCATTTCATAGTTTACTACTAATTTCTTTATCTTAGATGACTCTTCCTTCTTAGACAGGTGAATTGGAATATAATCCAGAGATTGAGAAGAAAGTGCATCATTTAAAGGAAGAGATGTAATAGACCAAGCAAAGAAAAAAGCATTAGTCTCCAAAGGCGAAAGTAAAGATAGATTTAATAATTAGTGGATACTTTATTTTCCAAGAAGTTGAAGAGAATATGATAAATCCTAATGATAGAATATTAAGGGAGTTAACTGCACCAAATTTGAATCAATAGTTGTAATATCCTAGTTTAATTATTGTGCTATATACTGCCCTACAAATGCATTTTATAAACTATGCTCTATTTATGATATACTAGAGTAATTTAAGCATTTAAATGTATTATTGAGGTTATAATAGAGATCATAGATATAACAGAGATAATTCTAGAGTTAACTTGAAATTTCTCAAAAACTGTGAAAAGCCACAAAATGAGTCCGAAGAAGCTATAAAAGCCCTAAAATGTTCTTTGGAGATTTAGGTAACACTTTTAAATGAAATCTGAACAATTTTGGTGACATTTAGTGATTTTGAGATTTAATCCGAAAATTCTTCCAAAAAAAGGAAAAGTAACTGAATAATTTCAAAATACTATAAAAAGCTCTGAAATTAGGATTGGAGTAGAAAGGAACTGAAACCAGTCAAAATAAAGGTTGTTTGAATAGAATTCAGGTAATCTGAAACTATTGGACTAAAATGCCCTTTTGGGAAATAATGGGTATTGATGATTTTAAACCCATTTGAAATTTTTAAAAGCATCAAATCAATAAGTATTGACCCTAATTAGAGTATTTCGCAGTCAATTTAATGATAAGATGATTGTGAAATATTTTTGGGATTTAATTCCATTAGTTGGTGAATTAAATGCATTAAAGGGCTTTTTTTTGGTACTAATTAAGGGTAATTTGTTCTTTTTACATGATATTAGTGGATTGATGAGTCATTAGAGATGACCAATGAGAAAATGACATGTTTGTGATGAGTCATTAGTGAGTGACATTTGTAATCCATTAAATCAGTATAAAAGCAAAATTTTGCTTCATTTTTTAACATAGTCGTGAGAGTTAATGGAGACTGCAAGTGATAGTGGAAAAAGAAGAAGAGAGAGAAAGGTGAGTTATGGCCATTCATGAGGGAATGGAAGGAAAAAAAAGAAAAGAAAAGAGAAAGGAGAAGATAGGTTCGACTATGGCTATGGAGAAGTGATCCAAAGCAATTTTCATGCTCTTCTACCTCCAATCAATCATCCAATAAGGCTCCATAGCCATCCAAGTGAAGAGCGAGAAGAAAATCGGTATGTTTTATTACATTGGAAGCAATTAGGAGAAGAAAATCAAGAAAAACCTAATGTGTGAAGCCTTGGTCAAACTTGGTCAAAGATTTTCATATCAAAAAATGAAACCAACTAAAGGATTTCGATGTGGTGAAAAGGAAACTAGCAAGTTGTGAATGTATTTTAATTGTTTTATATGACTATATTCTTTGCATAAGAATACATGACTTGTGAATGTACTTTAAATTGAGTTTATGCAAATGGTTTTCATTTGATCATAAAATGAATATTTATGATGAGTTTTATACAAATGATACCTTACAAGTGAATATTGCTAGCTTAAGTGTATGCTTTGGTAATAAATGAGTTTTAATTTGAAAGCTAAATTTTATGTGATTGGGAGTTACATTGAAATAATTCAATTATGAACCCTCCCATACTTGATTTAGAAAATAATATTGAGTCATAAATGTAAGAGTTGCTTTTGCCTATCATATATTGCTAGGCATTATACATAGCATTATACTTGTATATTTATAGTGGTTAACCAATTATAGATAAGCAATGCAGAACTAGCTCTATAAATAGTGGTTAACTAGTCATGAGTAAGCAATGTAGAACCAACTTCATGACTTGTTACAGGTAAGAGATGTAGAACCTACTTCGAAACTATCAATTTATAACGGTTAACCAGTCATAGGTAAGCGATGTAGAACCAGCTTTGTGTCTTTAGACTTAATGTACCATATGGTAAAGAAACTAGTGGTGTGCTATTTGAGTAAGAAAAGTCATGTAATAATAAAACTACCACTATTTATTTTTAAAAGTGATTTGAGAGGTACCATATAGTACCAATTTTAGTAATTGGTTTATTTTCAATATAAAAGTTTTGAGAAAAATTATTGCCACCTTTGTTTATTGTTCAAAAAAAGGAAAAATGGAAAATTGTATATTATAAATTTAATGTTGAAAAGGATTTTGGAAGAGTATTTCAAAAATTTTGAAATTGTGTTTTACGAAATGTTATGTTATTACCAGAATTGATGATGCACGAATAAATTGGTATGGGAAATTCTTTACCATGAGCTTTATGATTGTATGGGAATACTACAGTTATGTTGTTATGAAAAGTTCAATTTTTTAGTAAACTTATTACACTCACTAAGTTCGTTTAGCTTACCCTTATTTTTTATGTTTTTAAACAAACCACCCTAGGTATGTATGCAGATGTTGTAGTAATTGGGACTCTGCTATGGGATTAGTAGTATTGTCGGGTACTGCTATGCTTATGTCAATTTGATATGTACATTTGTGCAAAGAATGGATGTTTATAAAGGCTTTTAAATGAAATGCATGAATATGTTTTAGCTTTTTAAATTTTATTTTAGTGATTATTGAGAATTATTTGTTTGGGGTTGCTTGTGAGTGGACTTAAAGTGTAAAATTTGTAGTTTAGAAATTGTTGTGAATATAGAAATGTTTTGAAATCTTACAGGACTTTTGAAAATTTTGGGAAGGTTAAAATGCAATCGTTGTACTGTTGAAATTTTTAATAAAATGATATTTTTAAAAAATTCCACAAATTTCCACACTTTCAACTTTTAAAATATAAAAGGTTTTTAACAGTAGATCAACTTGGCTTTATGGAAACCCTTTGATTGAATTAGATATTGATTAGAGGGCTCCCGTGGGGTTACCAGGAGGGCTCTACTTGAGTTTTGGAATGGAAACTCTGGGATGGGTCTTTTCAAGGGTTATAAGAGCCTGTTTTGGAATACAGTTGTCTCTATATGTGATTTGATTTCATAATATGATTTTACATGGTTTCTATATACTGAGCAACGCAGAAAGTTTTGTTATCTTCTATGCATTTGAGTTTATAACAAATTCTCCAGTGTTATATAGTTTATCATTAAGTTCACAACATAATGCACCGACGAAACCTTAAGGGTCCCAAAGCCATACAAAACACTCTAGTACTTAAGTACCTTTAGCTTCGGAGGTCAAGCTAGGGATGGTTCAGTAAATGTTTTTCTTTATGAATCAACCCCATTTAGAATAGTTAAGACTAGGAAAACTGTTAGTGGAATTTTGTTTTTACCTTGAGTGAACAATACAAATACAGGCAGTGACGATGTATTAGCCACGAGAGGCCCTAGTAGTAACAGGGAGTTTGATCGAGTATATTTGTAAGTTAGGCACTGTCCAATGGGAGAATAAACCTCGAAAGTGCCCTAATTTGCTTAGATTGGGATAAGAATAATAAATTTAAATGGTTTGGTGACAGAAGGATGAGATAATGAATATCATCTAGTCAAAGTTCAGTTAGACCACCTACAGTGTCCAGAGACTCCTGAAACACTAGGAGCTCAATACCAAGGTGTAGCTAATGTAGAAGGAGACCACTTGTATAGGCTGAGGTAATTGTAGTAACCCAACAGCATGCTGAGGATACATCCAATATGGTGATAGGTATCGTTAGTGATGAATATATTGAGATCGATCCTAAAACTATGCACTTGTATTTGCTAAAATAACTCGTTAGAAAGATTAGTGTCAAGTCAGAGCTTTTAGAGTGTCATTTGATAATAACTACTTTCAATAAACCTACTCCAGTAGTGTAGAATGTTCATAGAGGTAGTTACATAGTAATTAGACTTAGAAGCTCTCTAATGAGTTGATGTTATTAGATATCCATGACTGTGAAGTCATACTAGGAAGGAAATTGATTAATAGTACATTCTGTTGATGTGGATTACTTCTAAAGGAAGTTAGGATTGGTACACAAAGGGAGTTAGATATAGTATTCAGCAAGAAATGTAGAATGCTCCTATCTCTTAGCATATCAGTTGTGATAGCTAGAAAAGTACGAAAAATTTAGTATACAAGTTATTTACTTCTATGACTCGATAATTTCATAAGTTTATTAGGTTCTTTCATATTTTTTAATACTAGAAAAGCAATTTTTGAATATATATGGAGGATGAAATTGCTTATTATGGTTGAATTATTTGAGGATTTATTATTGATATAAGGAATTGGCGGCTGAATTTTTATATATTTAAATGTTATGACCTTATGGAGTGATTGATTAGAATAAATATCAATTTTAGCATAAAAATTTTGTGTTTAAGGTCAAGTACATTTTTGAATGTAATTTGATTTGTGGATTCGTACAAAGTAATGTTATAGATGACATTGTGATGTAATCTTTAATTAAAAATAATGATTAAACAATATTTTTTTAGAGCAATGATCAGTTTGATGTAAGCTTTCAGTTATGCATGTAATTGTATATCAATTCTAAGTATTGAACATTCATTATTTTAATTTTCTTTTTATGTCAGTCAATTGTTTTATTTCTTGAAAATCAAATGAGTGAAAATGGTGGTAAAAGTTTTGAGGAAATGTGAGTGAAAAGCTTTGATCCATAATGGAGAATTGTCTATTTAGAATTTAAAGCTATTATTTTATAGATAATTATAGTTGATGATTGTGAGAATGATAAGAATTATGTATGAGACCTTTGAACAGGTGTGACATTGAGATTTTAGATGATTAAAAAATTTTAGTAACAAATAAAGTCCCAAATTGAGTTTTGAGCTACCTGAAATCACATAAGTGTTTTATGGTATTAGAAATGGACAGTGAATTTTCAAGTTCAATTATCTCATTTTTAAATATCAAATGGATGAATAAAAAGGCTTCTATTTTATGGTATTAGAAATGGACAAGTAAAGATATCTTTATTAAACATCATAGTTGGGCAGTGGAAGTGTGTGGTATATTCCCCATTTGGAGAGATTTAGGTTTGATAAGCTCAAAATTGCATTATAAGTTAGTAAAATTTGAACTGTGAGGTAATTGAATGGTGTTTATATGAATAGGACAATATGATAGTGTCTTAAAATATGATCTTAAATGATTGACTTGCTTCCAAAGAGTATGATGAGAAATGATAAAAGTACAATATATAATTCACTAGTGATTATGGATTTGAGATTCGAAAGCTAAGAAGTCTATGTGAGGTATAAGAAATACAAGAAAAATATTATTGGGTTTTTTTTATAATTAGAGATAATGACAAAGCAGATGTTTATTATTCAAAAGTATATGAGAACAATTGTTTTGTTAAAACCCCAATCAAAATTTTCAATAATAGTAATCTAAGTAAATGTGAATTGTGATAGTGTTAAAGGGATGGTTTGATGTATGGTTAAGTTAGTAAAGTTGTGAATCAACTGATGGTTAGTCAGAAAGCGAAAGTAATGATTTAGACAAAAGAGTTTCATGTGAAGATAAGTTACAAATTCTAAGGGTATTTTATTGAGAGGTAACTTCAAGTTGATGCTAGGTCAGGAATTGTGTGTACTGGTCATAGCTACACTTAAGAAAAAAATTCTAGATTAAGTCACTCACCAATGTATACTATGCATATGAGGAACATAAAGAGGCATCATACCTTGAAAGTGCATTATGATCGACAAGGTATGAAGAGGGTGATAGCAAGGTATTTGTTCAAATGCTTGTGAAATCAACAAGGCTGAGAGCTAAAGAATCAATAAAAATTACTCAGCCACTCCCTATTCGGGAATGGAAATGTAAGCATATTATGAAGGATTTTATGGTAGAAAATTTTCATAATCTAAGTGAATATGATAGTATAGAAATAAAGGATCGAATTAAAAAATCTACCCATTCCTAAGTATCTAAGGTAGGTATCCTCTTGATAAATTAATTAAGTTGTAAGTGATTGGAAGTATATAGTTACGTAGAGTGCTGGAATATGATGATGAGATAAATAAAAGAAACTTAGTTGAGTTGAACTAGTTTAGATAATCCCAAATAAGATCAAAAGTATGTGGCCCAAAGTGGTAGTACCTAAAATCAACAACAGAGCTAGGTGTGGAAATGGAGGAAGAATTTTGAGTTTAAAGTTAAAAAATCAAGGAATTTTTAGGAATTCATCTTGGAAAGGAAGAATCTATTTTAGACAATGTGATAAGTTAAGCCCACAATATGTTGGTCCCTATAAAGTGAATGGATACGAAGTTAATATCCACATTTTTTAGATGACTAAGTTTATTTAAAATTTTAAGCACGAAATTTCTATAAAGAGGAGAGAATTTCATAATATCTTAGTTCGATTATTGTATTATATACTGTGTTGCAAATGCATTTTATAAATAATGCTCTATTTATGCTATACTAAAGTAATTTAAGCATTTTAATGTATTATTCAAGTTATAATGGAGATCACAGATTGACCATAGATGGTTTTGAAGTCGATCAAAAATTTCTCAAATTATTTTTTTAAAAATCTAAAAAGTTATGGAATGAGTCCCAATGAGCATTAAAAGCTTCGAAATGTGCTTGGGAGATTTAAGTGACATTTGTTAATGAAATCAAAACGATTTCGGTGACATTTAGTGATTTCCACATTCAATCCGAAAATTCTTCTAGGCAATTGAAAAGTTATTGAATAATGTCATAATACGATGAAAAGTTTTGAAATTAGGATTGCAATCCATAATAACTGAAATGCGTCAAAACAGAGGTTGATTGAATAAAATTTGAGTAATCCAAAATTATTAGACTAAAATGCCCTTTTTGGAAAATAATGGGTATTAATGATTTTAAATCCATTTGAAATTTTTAATAAATATTGACCCTAATTAGATTATTTCACGGTCAATTTGATGATAAGTTGGTTGTGAAATATTTTCGAAATTTAATTTGATAAGTTAGTGAATTACATGCATTAAAGGGCAATTTGCTCTTTTTGTATTAATTAAGGGTAATTTGGTCTTTTTACATGATATTAGTGGATTGATGAATCATTAGAGATAACCAATGCGAAAATGACATTTGTGTGATGAGTCATTAGTGATAACAAATAAGAAGGTGACATGTGTAATCCATTAAATGAGTATAAAAGCAACATTTTGCTTCATTTCTGAACATAGTTGTGAGAGTCAATGAAGAGTGCACGTGAGAGTGAAAAAAGAATCACAAAAGCAAAGAGAGAAAGGTCAGTTATGACCATTGATGAGAGAGAGGAAGGAAGAGAAAAAAAGAAAATAAAAGAAAAGAAAAGAGAAAGGAGAAGAGAGGTTCGGTTATGGCTATAGAGAAGTTATCCAAAGCATTTTTCATGCTCTTTTACCTCCAATCAAGCATCCAATAAGGTTCCATAGCCATCCAATTGAAGAGGAAGAAGAAAATGGGTAAGTTTTATTACATTGAAAGCAATTGGGAGAAGAAAATCAAGAAAACCTAATGTATGAAGCCTTAGTCAAACTTGGTCAAAGGTTTTCGGATCGGAAATTGAAACCAACTGAAGGATTTCAAAATGGTGAAAATGAAACTAGTAAGTTGTAAGTGCATTTTCATTGTTTTATAGGACTAAATTCTTTACAAAATAATTGATGACATGTGAGTGTACTTTAAATTAAGTTTATACAAATAGTTTTCATTTGATCTTGAAATGAATATTTATGCTGAGTTTTATGTAAATGATATTTTACAAGGGAATATTGCTAGCATAAGTGTATGCTTTGGTGATATATGAGTTTTAATTTGACAATTGAATTTTATATGATTGGGAGTTACATTGAAATATTTCAATTATGAACCCTCTAATACTTGATTTAGAAAATAAGATGAGTCGTAAATGTAAGAGTTGCTTTACTTATGGTACCGCTAGGCTTTATACATGTTATTATACTAGTATATTTATAGTGGTTAACCTATTATAGGTACACGATGTAGAACCAGCTCAATCAATAGTGGTTAAACAGTCACGGGTAAGCAATATAGAACTAGCTCCATAACTTATTACAAATAAGCGATGCAGAACTAGCTCTGTAACTACTAATTTATAGTTGTTAACCAGTCACAAGTAAGCGATGAAAAATCAGTTTCGTGACTTTAGGCCTAGTGTATCGTATGGTAAAGAAAGTAGTGGTGGGCTATGATGAGTAAGAAAATTCATGTAATAAAAATGTTGCCACAATTTATTTTTAAAAGTGATTTGAAAGGTAGCATATAGTACCAATTCTAGTGGTTGACTTATTTCCAATATAAAAGTTTTTTGAAAGCTTCTTGCCATCACTATTTATTGTTTAAGGAAAAAATGGAAAATGAAAAATGGAAAATGGAAACTTTTATATTATGAGTTTAAAGTCAAAAAGCATTTTGGATTAGTATTTTAAAATTTTCAAATTGTATTTTACGATATGTTATATTATTACCAGATTTGATGATGCATGAATAAATCATTTAGGAAATGCTTTACCATGAGCTTTATGATTATATGGGAATATTGCAATTATGTTGTTATAAAAAGTTCAATTTTTTAGTAAACTAATTACACTCACTAGGTTTTGCTCACCATTATTTTTATGTTTTTAAATAAACCACTTTAGGTATATGTATATATGTTGCAGTAATTAGAACTTCACTGTGGATTAGTTGTATCATTATACTTGTGTCATTTTGATATGTACATTTGTGTAAAGAATTGAAGTTTATAAAGGCTTTTAAATGAAATGCATGAATGTTTTAGATTTTAAAAGTTTAGTTTAGTGATTGTCAAGAGTTATTTGTTTGAGGTTAATTGTGAGTGGACTTGAAGTCCAAAAAATTATAGTTGAGAAATTGGTGTGAATATAAAAATGTTTTGAAATTTTACAGGCTTTTGAAAATTTTGGGAATGTCAAAATGTAGTTGTTGTACTGCAGAAATTTTAATAAATAATTTTTTAAAAAAATTCCCACTATTTTTCACACTTCTAACTTTTAAAATATAACATTTTTTTAACTACTGAAAGGCTTGACTTTACAGAAACCCTTCAATTGAGTTAGATATTAATTGGAGGGCTACCATAGGGTCATCGAGAGGGCTCCACTCGAGTTTCGGGAGAAAATCTCTGGGATGGGTCCTTTCAATAGCCCTTATGCATAAGATTTTCAAATGTTAAGATAGATTCCAAACTAAAATCTAGTTTAATGCACTTACTTCTTGCCTTTTGTGTCTTATAGGTGAATATCAACATAAACATTTGAAAGAATTAGTGTTGTTTGCTTTGAAATGAAGCCATAAGGAGTGATAGAATAGCAAGTTAATATCTAAGCCCTCCCGTTCCCATTAAAAGATAAGGTAAAATATTGGTTTTACTATCTTTTCTCTAGCTCAATGACACCATTGAATGAAATTAAAAGGATATAGTTAGATAAATTGTTTCCTTTATCAAGAGCTATCAATATCAAAAAGGAGATATATAAGATAAGACAATTCACTGAAGAAATATTATATGAATATTATGAGATGTTTAAGGAATTATGTGCTAGTTGCCTATACCATTAGATTCTTGAGCAACTTTTAATTCAGTACATTTATGAAGGGTTACTACGCATTAATAGGAGTATGGTAAAAGCAACTAGTTGAGGAGCTTTGGTAAACAAAAAAATGATCAAGTAATTGATTACAAATATGGTTTAAATTTCTTAATAATCTGGAACAAGTGTGGATGGATTTACTAAGAAAGCGAATGAGGTAAGTACTACTAACCTTGAGAATAAAATTTCAAATTTAACTACTTTAGTTCTTCATATAGTTGTAAGCTGATTATAATTAGTATGAATGTATGGAATATGCTCACTCTCTAAGCATACTATGAATATGTGTCCTACATTGCAACAAAACATTACTCAAGAAGCTAATGCAGTAGGGTGTTTCTCAGTTAGCCTCAATGGAAATATGAACCTTATTCAAATCATTATAATTTAGGACAGAGGGATCACTCAAATTTGAGATATGGAAATTAAAGAGAGTAGAAAAGATACCAACCTCCTAATTTTAATAGGAAACTTACATATACTATATCTTAACCCTCAAATTTAGGTATGTCTTTTGATGAAATTATTAAGACCCTTGCTAATAATGCTCAGTAATTTTAATAGGAAATAAAGGCAATTCAATTCATGTTGGAACCAGCTTTCGGAGCCCAACATCGGACATGGGATCATGAAGCCTGAGTGTGGAGGAAGGCTAAGAATTTGGAAATTTGAAAGAAAAATCCTTTCGGGAGCATAGGCAGGCTTCGCCACGGCGAACATATATGAGGGACTTCAATAAACCTTCGGGTCAATTTCACCGTGGCGAACATATATAACTTCGCAGCAACGAAGTTGCTATAAGAAAAATAGGATTTCCTTCGGGAGAATTACGCGAAAACCCCTTATTGCAGAACCCATAACCCAAAACTACCTATCTTACTAAATGTCAACTTAAAAACCTTTAACCACATTCTTCAATTCAACCCAAAAACAAAACGGATAAGAACCTAACCACAAACAAGTTCCTAAGATCTTAATCTCATTTCCATAGTCGAATACTTTGCCAAAACAAAAAAAAATCATAGATAAATCCAAACACATATTTCATTAATATCAAAAGTAAGAGTTTTACAAAGCTTTAATGGCATTTCAAGCCATAAATACTGTAGCTCCCCCTCACCGTAGGGTACATATCGGGACGCCCGAAGGTCGCTCCGACACGTATCTCACGATAAAGTTGCACTACTAGAAAATTTCTCTAATAATCCATATGGCATCACAATAATTTAAACAATAATATAACAGAAATTAGTAAATTTAAAATCCAAAATAATAATCTTGGTACAGTCGTCCAATATCAGAATAGACAAGTCTATCAGTCCCTTAAACAAAACCAAAAAGGAAACTGATACAAGCATCTATCCTAAGTCATCCT
>JANZLD010000002.1:46094499-46107053 GCA_026413575.1 Erythroxylum carthagenense
AAGGTTGGCCTAACCTTGCCCCTGGAGGCCTGCCCTCTCCAGGTAGGACCCGGATCTAACCCATCACCGGCGGGTTATCTATGTGCACATGGTCTGGGTATTCTGTGAATTCATGAATCATGGCTAACAAGAAAACATAATTTATCAAAGAATTTCAATTAATGGGTTCAACATAACAAGGAAACCAGAAGATGCAAAGAATCTAAATATCATCTAGTCATTCTGGCATACAACATGCTAAACTCAACTACATGGAGTCATATGTCAAATAAGTCACACAGGTTTAAGAACAATTCAACAAGCCGCAAGATAAAAGAAAAGGATTACTACACAAGTATAGTAGCATGATTACACTCACCTCAACTATCTCAGTAGTTCTGATTCCTTTCCAAATGTTCTTGAACTTGAGAGGTACTAGGTACAACTTCATTCTATTCCTTGTCTTCTTTCACAAGCTATTGGGTAACATGCATGAAAATTACATATACCTGCATTAGTCATTCTCACATAAACCTCATTTCTTAACACATATCAGTAAAAATGGAAGTTTATTCACTAAACCATCAACATAGGTCTCATTCGTGAAGGCATAACTTTTTATACATAGGTACAATGTTTTTTCAAACTTTCTAGACCTCTAGTTAACACATAAATTCACATTTCTTCTTTTATGACCATGTTCCAATTCGGTCATTAGGGAATCTCAATCTCCCATTCACAATCAGTCTTAATATTCAATCATGAGTTGGACCCTTCCTGTCTCAAAACCTTATAACTTATTCATTTCTCATCCAATTAAGGCGATTCAAAGCTTCATTTTCAATAGAATCATATTGATATCACATATCCAAAGATGGCTCAAAAATGATGTAAATTGGATTTACAAGCCTGTCCTGTTTCTGTTCTCTTCTGTGTCACTAAGGTTAGCAACGCCCTCAACTTATTCAGCCATATCTCACAGAATACATATCCAATAAAAATTTCCTTTATACATGACTTAGATGAAACATTTTTGAGCATTTCTTAAGGAGAACTCATCATCCAATTCTAACTCTAAGGTCTTCAAACAAATAACTTTCATTTCTCATTTCAATCCTGCTGGTATTCTGAACCAGTGTCAATTCGGGGCCTCTTACCTTTATTTAGCTCACCATAAAATCGTGAAAACATTCAGGGAGACAGCATAAATCTGTATCTACAACTTATATGTTTTGAGTTTCTCCAGATTCACACGTTAAATAACTCAAACAAAATGTACAAAGAGGACCTACGAATCTGTCTCCATTGACAACTTGAACCTCAAAGGTTTTGATTTAGCCCCCCAAATCACCATAAAAACGAAATTTCTTCATGTTAATGTGTCATTAGACATCAAAGAACAAAAACCCATCATCCAAAACATCAAACCCATACATTCCATCAAGTGGATTTCACAAAAGAAGAGAAAAACTAAGCTTAAGTTGGTAGAACTAAGCATTGGAATGGAGGCTTACCTTTTTATGTTGATAGAATGACTTGATTCTCCTTCCCAAACTTGTTACAAGGGTTGAAAAACTTGAAGAGGATCTCCCATGGTGGTTTTCGTGAAAGAGGGAGGAGGAAGAAGACAAGTTTTGTCTTATTCTCCAACTTAGCTTCTTATATAAGCCTCATGTCTACTTATTTACAAAAATGTCATTATTGCACTGGTTTTTCAACATCTGCTCGTACAATTTCCTATGACCACCGAAAAATTTCATTCCTAATTAATTTGGTGTCACTAAAAATTATTATTCACTGTTCTGTGATTTTAATGACATCAGTCTCAAATATTGATTTATTTCGGTATACCGGGTAAACTAGATACCGGGTGTTACATTAGGTTGGAATTGTCGACGGATGGATTCTAACCTTTTGGTCAATCCAGGCAACAATATTCATCATGTCCAATCATAGTTACTCCTTATGATTTACCCCCTTAGATGTGTATGAAAGAGGCATGTATGTTCTTGACAGTGATTATGTCAGGGCCTACAAATTTGAAGCGTAAAATTGATGTTTTCTTATAATCATTGATATCTGAATTGCAGCATTTTTGGAAATATGGTGTTCAAACATTTGATATCTCTCTTAAATAAAATTTTTTGTTAAGGGCGGCTTTGATGTGGACCATTAGTAATTTTCTGGCATTTGCCATATTACTTGGATGGAGCACAACTGGAAAATTGGCTTGTCCTTATTATGATAATGATTATGATGCATTTTATCTTCCAAATGGGGTAAAATATGTTGGTTTGACAATCACAGAAAATTTCTTCCTCAAGATGATCCATTTAGGCGCAATAAACATAAGTTCATTAAGAATAAGAAGGTAAAAACACCTCCTCCTCCTCTAAAAGTTGGTGAAGAGATTTTGCAAGAGATTTAGGAATTAGGCTTGCTGAAAGTAACAGAATTTGAGTCAATGAAGTTAACACAACCATTAGTCAAAACTTTAGTTGAAGAAAACAAAGCATATTTTGGGATTTTCCATATTGGAAAATGATTTGAGACATGTTGATCTAGATGTGATGCATTTTGAGAAAAACATTTTTGACAACTTGTTCAATACCATTATGAGCATTGAAGGGAGGAAAAAAGACATTGCAGAATCACGAGCTGATTTGCAACTTTTTTATAGAAAGAATGAGTTACATAAAGATCTTCACACCGGTAAGGAGAAGATCGAGACAATTTGAACCTTTCGTATTGGCAATGCAAGCAAAACAGGTGGGTTATGTCCCTTTTCTAAGCTTACGAAGAGATAAGACAGATTAGTTGGTGGTTTATAAAGTTAAACCTAGAGATTTTTTTCAATCACATGGAAAAGGAAAGCAGAGAATTAAAAGTGAAGCATTTCAGGAAGATGTCACTTTTATAAATGCATCTATCACATTTGACGATAATGAGCCTTTGAATGATTCATCTAACAAATATGTTGAGATTTTATCTAGAGAGGATGATGAGGGCCAAAGATCTGAAGAGGAGCCGGAGTTTGATTATTATTCTTATGAAGAAGAAGATGATTGTAATTTACAGTTAAGTAATGATGATTATTAAATTGTGTTCGTAATTGAATATTTTAATTAACATCATAAATTATTTGTTATTCAGTATATTATGTACAGTATTTCATTGGAAATCTTATTTAAGGAATGTCGATATGGCGACTTGTTTCAAATGGTAATAATTCCTTCTGTTGGGAGGAATATGGCAAAATTGTCCCATCCTAAGGAATAAACAATCCAGAAAAAATCGCCACTTCATATACTAAGGGTCGTTTGCCTTCCATGGCCGATCTTGTACTTCAAGGTGATTAGTATCATCTGGATAACGTCTCTTTCCTTATTATGTACATCTCATTTCCTTTGATGAAGTTATTATATATATTCACATTTGATGGTCTATACTACATGTTGTTTTAAGCTACCTTGAATCTCGAACATGACATGAATGTCGATAGAGGCGAGAGCGATGTCACAACGGTCACCTCGTCTAGACATTCATGTATGCATTAATATCTAGTTTTGGTTCATTTAATAGTTTTCTAATATGACATTATGAAAGTTCTACAATGGTTGTGTTTCAAGTAAATTTGTTCCCGCTAGTAGTTTATCTGGAGAGTTAGTCTTCCATACTAAGAGTGGCGATTCATTCACTGTATCCTCTACAAGTTCAGCTATAGCAGAAACACTATTGTAAGAAGGTATTTAAAAGTCTACAACTAAGAGAAGAAGTATCACTGTTTCAATTGGTGTGTTTGAACATGCCAGGACATTTCTTGAGAATCCAGACATCGGGAACTCATTTACCTTTATCGACTCCCATGTCACATAGAATCAAACAAATTAATTATATCATTTTGATCTATCAATGCAATATACTAGACTCAGCTTTAAAGTTAATTTCTTATTGTATTTGTAAGAATTTGTCAAACAACCTCCCTATTAGCTAGAGATTAACCTGCATCATATTGAATGAGGGATGTTATTGTTCTTCTTCTACAACTTTTTTTTGGTAATTGCTTCTTCTACAATTTTAACAATTGTTAACTTTCATACTCTTCATTTGTACATGAATATAATATTCAACAAATCACCTTATTTCCTTTTCCATATATTATGTAAAAGATTGAATTCAAATTCTATTATAAGTAGAAATATTGATAAACAATGAATTTCAGGTAAAAATATCGACCAAAGAGACAGCGTGAGGTAATGCGGCCTAGGTTTAGAGGCATGTTTGGAGGTACTTACTGTGAAGGTGGATCATCACAGTCTGCAGTTCGGACAGACTCACCTCCTTCCCCTTTAGGGCCTACAATTGCAAATGAGGTGTCACCTACTGCTCGTCATGCTACACCATACCCATCCCCAACTTATATATCATCCAATACCGCTTTATCGGATGGAGGAAACGTCCGCCAGCCTGGAGCTTAGGACCTGATGAAAGAAAGTACATAACAATTGTTAACAATATGTAACTGAAATCACATTAATCACTGTTTGTTTTCAATTAAGTTATAGGTTTATCACGGTTTTCATTGTATAAATAACTTCTTATATTAGGTTCGTTCCGTCTGAACCGTATTTCAAAAATATGACTTCTAAATTTTAAAAAAGGATTGATCCTGAGGGTTATGTATAGAAGAATATCTCTCAAGTGACAAATGGATTTTACTTCCAGGAGTTTGAGGTACAATAAAGATTTATTTTCTCTTTATATTGATTTATATACACTAATTAAATAAATATTATTACATTATAATAGTTTTCATTTTTCTTCTTATTTCAGATTTTTTTTTCTAGGATTCTAGTATTGACGCCATCATATATAGATTATTGGAGAGGTGAGCTCATACACGTTATTGTGACTTTATTGGCATGATATACAAGGCGGATGTACGACCTCCTTATATTTCGGAGAAAAAATGGAGTCATTGGTAGGAGTATTGGAGAAGCTTTGAGGCTATGTCCATCTCAGGGTGTAACTCCACCAAAAGACGTGGAAGTCCGAAGGGAGAGAGTCTTCCCGTATATACGGGAGGATCAATAACCCACTACAAGCATGCACAGAGACTTGTAAGTATCTAAACTTAACACTTATATTGTAAGGTTTTACTTTGTTGTATTATAGATAATGATAATGGTATAAATGTCATGTATGGTTGTGTTGAGTTATTTTTTTGGTCAACAGGGGGAAATATCATAAAAATAGAGGAAATTCTATTAAAATTTTAATAAAATGTAGTTCACATCTAACAATTTAAGTTAAATATGCATCTTTAGGCATAAGGCCTACACCTACTCAGTTGTTTTTGTACACTCACATGAAAAAGCATAATGGTATGACATTCGTCAACAACCGATGTAGAGAGCTGAATGCATGTGAAATTAATGCTTATTATTTCTTAATAGTAATCCCTTACTAATGCAAATATTGCTTCCTAATAGGACCAAATACAACATGTCATTCGGCGACAATCTCAAAAAGAACAACTTGTTGATGAGTTATCTTGAGGCTGTCAGTAGTAGGGACCGTTATGGACGGATGTTAAGGGTAGGTTTATTTGTGAACACATGCTATTCACAATCCTCTATGTCTAGTACAGCAGTGTCTAATAGATCAACACAAACCAGTGAAGTCACTAAACTTCGGACACATATGCAGACATTGATGGAGCAGATCACTCAGCTGAGACAAGAGATGGAGCATTTGAAGGGGAGGGGTAGCAGCTCAAAATCACCAACACATTAGGAATGTTGTAGCCGTTTGTTTTCAATTACAAAGACTTATTATGTACACTGTAATGTTTTTATTATCAGTTAAGAAAAGTTTAACTTTATATCATCAGTTGTAATTTCTGTTTAAACAAATAAAATATATAAAAATAAATAAATTTATTATGCACAGATATTTCATAACTGTTAAAATTATACATTTTTCATAAGATCATCAAATAAAAATTCATGTCGGGATTTTAAAAAAAGTTCTTACTTTTAATTACTGACGGAATATAGACCGTCGCAAAAATGAATATAATTATCAACAGAATACCATAAACCGTCGGTAATTGTTTGTGGTATTTATCGACCGTTCTTCTTATTCCATCAGTAATATTCAAACATATGTGATTATCTTAATGACGGTGTACCGATAGTTACATCAGTCCGTCAGTATATTTTACCAACGAAATGACACATAATTTTCATCATTAAATTTACCTACGACTGTATTAATAATGCCATTGTTCGTCGTTTTATTCTGTCAATAATTATTATTATCGACGAAATTCTACCGTTCATTGATGATTTTTTTTTGTCAATAAATGGCAGATTTCTTGTAGTGTTATAAGCATTTAAGGTTTTGATGATATCATTTTTTGTTAATTATTGGTCGATCGCTATTTTTTTAAATATTGGCATTAAAGGTATACTTATACTACAAATAATTTTGATGTAAAACTTTTCTGTTTTTAAGATTTGTTCTTATGTTAATATTATGACTAATTTTTCTATTCAACCTTTTCATGACTTATATTTACATAAAGGCTTTAATTTCTTCAACAAATAGAAGTTTATGAAATTTAACAATTTAATTGAAATCTAAATTTATCTATATAAATGTCACTTTATTCATGTTTATCATATGAATAGTGTTACATAAATTAAAAAGATATTATCAGTAAATTCATTCAAGTGCTAAGGCTTAGATATAAATACATCAAAACCTTCCTAGGCCTGACGACCTTCTTGTTTTTAGTTTCGAAGTTGTTATCAATTTCTGATTTTTTCCTTTCCTCTCTTTTATCTCAACTCGAGTGAGATTTAATCTAAAAATAGATAATTTAAAAGTGATTTTCTATAATTAGAGTCATTGAAGGACGTCTCAACAAAAAAGTAAAAGAATACACCGTTGTCGTAGGCAACAAAAAATAAAAAGAGACACCGTGGGTTTTTAATCTTAAAATTAAAGGGTTATGATCGTCTTTGTACCTAGTGAGCCTTCAGGATGTAAGAATAGTTGCGTTCCGACAGGCAAAGTTGAAGTTGGTGATGTCAGACAGAGAATCGAAGAAGAAGAAATGGAAGATGGAGAGAGAAAATGAACTTAGATCATAGCAAGAAGAAAAGGCATGTAGAGAGAGGAATAATATAAAAAACAGCGACAGTGGAAGGAAAGCGATAGAAAGCAAACAGAAAGTGGGAAAAGAACAAAGAGTGTGGAGTAGCTGAAACTGTGACACAGTTGACACCATCACCACCACCACCATTCAGCACCAGCCACGCCACCTTCCCATACGATGAGACGCCCTTTCTTCTGCACTACTGGTTAATCCTCGATTGTTCAGTTCGCTGTCTGTCATCATATATCTTGTTCTTAGTTCTGTTCTTTGTTTTGATTATCTACTGTGAGTTGAGGCAAGAGTTGTTCTTATCTGGTACTTTTCTGGGTCAGTTTCCGTATATGGAGTTTTGATTAAAACAATGAAGTGGATTTTCTATGCCCATGTTTCCTTTGTCTCTCGGGTTGTGAAACATGGGAGCAGGGACTGAACCTAATCCAAACAAGTTTATGTCTTTCTCTACGATCTCTCCGTTTTATTTCTATTACTAATCCATTTTGTTGAAATAAAGACCTTACCTTAGCGGGCATATTCCTCTATCTCAACATATCCGTTCGCATCCTATATTTGCCTGGCTCTCATAAGGGCCGGTGATCTCTATTTTTCTCAGTGTTTCTATAGTTACTCCAAATGTTATTTATTGAGAAGGAATTGTGTGAATATATTGGAAGATTTGGTTGGCATACTGTGTTTTTGATTTCACATTTGGTATTTTATTTGTTCATTTATTATATCTAAGATAGGAGGGAGAGAACAAGGATTTGTTTTTTGGATATAGAGACCAGCTGAGTATATTTGCTTGGTAACGACATCAGTGGTTTTGAGCTATTTTGTAAAATTTTGAGGAGTCAGAGGGACACTTCAAGTCTCTTCTCTGTATAATCTGAAACGCCTCCCTCTCAAGAGCCTGCATGCGGCCAAAAGGCCAGTTCATATATATCTTGACCGACCCAATCATAATCCCAGAATATAAGAGAAGAGAAGGTATCTTTTAGAGTTGAGTAAAAAAGGAGACAGAAAGAGAGAGATAGAGAAAAGGGAGATGCAGCAGCAGGGTAGAGGAGTGAGTGATGAGATGAATCAAATCCCTGATCAAAGTGTGAAACCGATGCAAGGAGATAATCAGCAGCAGCCACAACAACATCAAAACCCACCACAGAAATGTCCTCGATGCGATTCTCTCAATACAAAGTTCTGTTATTACAACAACTACAGTCTCTCCCAGCCTCGGTACTTTTGCAAGACTTGCCGGAGGTACTGGACTCAAGGTGGCACCCTAAGAAACGTCCCCGTAGGAGGAGGTTGCCGGAAAGGCAAGCGCAGCAAAACTTCTTCTACTAAGTCTTCTTCTTCATCATCAAGTGAGAATTCAAGGTCTCAGTCGCAACAGCTGCCACAAGTGGCGCAGAATCTGGTGACCTCACATAATATCGTCTTAAGTACCGCTAATACAGTTAATACAGTTTGTGCTCCTCTGGGTGGTAAGGACTTTAGGAACTTAGTTTCCCCTTCTGGGATTGCTTCAATGGGACTGAACTATCCAAGCGGTGGTTACTTGGCTTCTTTGGCGGCGATTCAGTCTTTTAACAACCAACAACCGCCGTTGCTTAGTCATCACCAACCTGTTCCTAGCGTTGATTTGGTTGGTTCTTCAAATTTGAGGCAGGTTCATGGTCTCAATGCAGGTCCCTCGTATGGATCGTCACAATATCCCAAAATACAACAGCAAAGACAGTTCTTTCAAGGAGGTAATACGGAAGCCAAGAGTAAAGAGCACCGGTTTTATGCTGGCGAAGAGGGGATTATTAGACCTGCAAGCTCTTCTCAGCATCAGAATTGGCACCAGGGATGTTATATAAGCAGCTCTAGCCCTACTGACACTGCTTTGTGGAGTATCAGCACCACCGCCACAACCACAACCACCACCCCAGGCAACACTGACAATACCACGGGGGGCTCATCTTCTTTGAGACCAGATCATCACTGGCATGATCTGCCTGGATATGGTCATCCTCCATGAATTTAATTTCAGCCTTCGGTGTAGCTACATCAAAGCTCCGAACAGCAGACAGCTTGCGTACCAGAAAAACACCATGCATTCTTTTTTTTTTTTTTATCACTTCTTCCTTTGCATCATAGGAGAAAAACTATCTTTTCTTTTGGGGGTGTTGGGTATAATGTCTTTCGTCATAAACATATATCGAATTGAACACTACAGGAGGCAATGTCCCGTTTTGTGCTTTTTACCTTGTAGATAATTGCTGGAATATTGAGTTAGGCTGTACTGAAGTTCTGGTCAAAGATAAAATGCTTGTTTGAGCTTTTGTTTATAAGGATGCGAAATCTTATTGGAAATCGGTCACTACTAATAGCTTTGATATTTAATTGGTTCGGGTTTCTCTTAGCTTAGGAATGCAAGGCTATCTAAAAAGGAGAAGGAAGAACGAATTTCAAAGAGTGAATGAGCTGAGATGGTGGAAAGAAAATGTCTTTGTATTAAAGTTTAGTTCTGTGTGCATGTGGGTGACTGACGACTCAGAGGTGCCTTAAAACTTTCCCTTTTGCAGTTTAAAAATGCGTTTGATCTCACTTTACAACTTGTATTACTGTGTCGTAGCCCTGAGTTCTCTTTCTCTTTCAATTCACGTGGAAGCCCTGCTCATAATAATTAGCAAAATTGACACGAGGTGGGGGTTATCTGATACTTTTTGTTATTGAATTGCTGATTAAATGTCAAAGCTTTTGCCACGAAACAAGATTCAACTTGAGGAGCACATAAAATCCAATTATGGAAGTGAGCTCACATTTTGAGTCATACTTCCAAGGTCCCTTTTTTTTTTTTTATCAAGGGTCTTTAAATTAAATCCTTCTGTTTGCAAGTAAGGAAAGTACCACCACTTAAATGTTATTTTCCAAGGGGTGCAATTTTGTTGTGGGTTAATAAAATATTTTGCACTTTGCTCAAAGTCCAAATATTAAAAAGTGACAATTAAATATTTAAATTTTTAATTTTTTTAATACTAGTTCGATATTAGTTTCTCTATTAAGTTGTTACCGTGCCTGTTATGTGCTCCAAATATCTTAAATATTTATACATGTAAGACTTAATTAAACTAATTAATTAAGTTTAACTAAACTACGTCGTATATGGTTTTGTAATTTTAATAATGTAATTATTGTTACGGTCTAAATAAAAAAATATAAATTGAATTTTATCTAGACCAACTAGAAGCAAGTACATCCTGTCGACAAGTAATATAAAACAGTAAGAATCAGATATCGTACCTAAGAGATTCCAACAAGCAAGACAATTAAATTAAATGATGCAAAATTATTCAGAAGATCAAGAATTGATTAATATGAAAATAAAATAAAGTAAGTGAATTAAAAAAATATGCAAGATGTAAAGTACGAATTAAAAAACGACTAGACTTAATCAAATGACAGAAATTGGCTAAGGTATCAGATTTAATTTCAATTAGATTAAACACTAAAACTTGTAACGGTGGATTGATTTAGGGATTACTTCACTTAAGTAAGTCGAACCTAATGTTCATAAGAATTACTTTCTCTTCTAAATCCGAGTTACCTACTTGGTTCATAGATAATTTGGAATAAAAGGCATTCAAGACAAGAAGCCTAAAATTAAGTTCGTTAATCCTAAGTATCCTCATATAAAATCCTAAGGTTGATCTACACTTTTGTCTCAAATATATTGCTTGATTAATTTTTCGACGAATTAAATTCCATTGATTATGACATTCAATCATCTAAGGCCTTAATCTAGATGATCAAGCTAATTTAGAACTAAATATGCATTCCATAAAGCAAAAATCAATACCACAAAAAAATGTCCTAATCTAATATCGATCCTAACTTTCACAAAAAAAACTTACTCACGCATTCAACAATTCAACATAAATCATGGTCATAATATATAATTGCATTGGTTCAATCCACAAAAATTAAGACAAATAACAAAATAAAGCAAATTCAATCTTAGCAGCCACGGTTTTTCTAGGATAAAAAAAATGTTTGCCCACGTTTAGCTTACGGTCTTCTTTCACGCTTTTGTGAATGGAATGGAGTGTGTTTTGTTGGAGTGAGGGTTGTTGTGTGCTTGGGGAGGTTGCGTCTTGCGTTGGTGAATGAGTGGAGTGTGACTGAGTCAATGAAGGCTGCTTCATTCCTTGGTTGTGCCACCACTTGGCTTTGTTTTCTTCTCCATTAAATTTAATGTCCATCAGCTCACGTTCTAGCTCTCTTGCTGTTACCTCTCTCATTCTTTTTGTTTCCTCTTCATTTAATGTTCCTTCTAGCTGTTCTCCTCATTCACGCACACTACTCTCTCCACCACCAGCTGCGTCATTCCTTTGTTGCGCCGCCAACCTACTGTCTTCTATGTATTGAATGATTTTCTAAGAGTGTTTGGTCCACCCTTATCATGCAACTCAAGCTCTTCATCCCTCTCTTTTGCGCTACCACCCTTTTTTTCTGTTATCCGTATTCAAAATGTATCTACCCCGATGGTTTAAAGGTGTATTTCCATAGTTGGAACCCTCCTAGGATACCTCGTGGGCAACCAAAAAAAAAATTGTATCCACCCCCTCTAGGTCTTTTATGTCCCACGCACACTCTTGTAGTCTTTTCTTCCTCTGTGCTGCCAACTCCTTCACCTTTTTGTTTTTCTCTATTCAATGTCCCAATGTGTCCTCCCCTTTTCACACACACTTTAACCTATTAATCATGCAAAAACCGTGAGCGCTATGTCAAAACGTTAATGTTTTTGAGTGGCTAAAAAAGTGAACGTGAACGTTTTTCTATCCTTGCTTCCTTTGAGGGCTTTTCTTGCTTTAGGCTTTTAAGGATCCCAAATCTAATATATGCCTAGAATTAAAAAAATAACTCTTAATTAGTACAATTTAAACATTAAATAGACAAGAGTTTAGCAATATGTATCTAAAATTAATATAAAATGTTCATTAACAACACCTTCATACTTGAATTGTTGCTTGTCCTTAAGCAACTTACTTAGATCACAGCCAACATATTTTGTCATTTCATTTTCAACGAAAATCAAGTGTTTGCAATCCCTTAAACTTCGGCAAGTCAAGTATCAAGCTACTACATATATCATAATCTTTTCATCAATGCACATAAATAAAATCAAAGGTAGATATCTTGATCAAAAGCAAGCATAAAATTAAAATGGATTTTTCTCACGATATTCACTCATGTCACTCATGTGTATAAGGGTTGTGTTTCACTTAAAGCTTTCTCTAAGAGATTACACTACCATAAGCTTGAAAATTCACCTATTTTCCACTACATAGAATGTAGCACCCCACTCCCGCCAGACCCGAACCCGATATCGATGGTGATATCCGAGCCCGTGTCCCGCGAGGGTGGC
>JANZLD010000002.1:46407345-46418165 GCA_026413575.1 Erythroxylum carthagenense
TACCCAAATAAACATTTAACATCACTAATTCCTCATTTAATAATTCTGACGTCCAATTAAAGTTCGGGGTCCAACATTAATAAATGATAAGTGGGTTGTATCTCAGTATATTAGGTTTAATACTAGATTGGAGATTTTTAGAATTATACCTGAAGATAATTAATTTTGGTCTCAATGTCATGTGATCTGAGTTTGTGAGCCTTTGGTATAAGTACTTCGTCTGTCTGATAGTGATGAGAAGGCAACAATAGGTTATTTTATGATGTCATGGAGAGGTCAAAGGCAGCAATTAAGGTCAATGTGAAAAATAGGTCTTCTTTGTACACATCTTATCTTGCAGTCATCAATAAAAGATAGAAAAAGCAACTTTAGTCTTAGTTGTTTGCAGTTGCGACATTTTTAAATCTCAGTGTCTATTTTAGACCAAGTTTTACAAAGAAATCTGAAGTTAATAAGGAATATTATCTCTTACAACAATTATTGCTCACCAGATGATACATGATCTCCTAAGCTCACAAATAGTGATTTATAAGAATGTTTTGTAGTGATTTTGGGGTGTCAAATGCTATTCATCAAAGAGACAAATTTAATCTAAGTATATATATTTTTCACTTTTATTACTTGTTAAAAATTAATCATCACTTTATTTTGTTTATAATGTTATGTTTCGTTGTCTTAGACTTATAGGTGCTTAGTGGGACTAATTCGGAAGTGGAGTTCCAAAATTACAAAGGTTTGTAATTCGAATTCTAAGTCAATGTATAAGTGCAACAAGGTATGAAAGGAATCTGAGTACATTTGAATTTATCAATTTCAAGAAAAGGAATAGATTGGAGCACAAAAGATTGATTGACTTAGTCTTCATTCGATGTAATTTAAAGCGTTAGGAAATGTATGTTGTTGTTATTATTATTATTAAGTTGGATATAATTTCTTGTAATTTCTTAATAATTTAATTTTATTATTTACTAGGACTTTTAGTAGAACAATCACTTCTATAGATCCAATTTGCCTTTATCATATCGATTTTTGGTGGATTGAGTTTATGAGGAATCAGGTCTAATAAATGAGAGTAACTTAAAAAATAATCTTGGATAAGAAAGTATTAACATGTGATTTGGTGCGATGAATTTAAATGATGGTAATGATGAGATACCTCTTAATGATGATAATTTTATACCAAATGAGAATTGAAGTTAATACGATTTAAGTGTGTATGATTGAATGAGTTTTCTTTACCATATTCTTGTAATTTCACTTATATTTGATGTATATGTTAAAATTTCTATATGTTGTAAATATTTTTTCTAGTTTTACTTCTAATTGGTTCTTTGGTACAAACTCTTATTGTAAATTGTAATAGTTAGAGAGTCATGAATATTCATTATCCTTTTTATTTGATATTTTGAAGTAATTATTATTTATTATATGATGAAATTGTAACATTTTAAGTACTTTGGATTGTCATTAATTTTATATTTATATGATGATTAAATGATCTTTTTTATATTAGCAGTGGTTATTAATATTAATAAAAATAAAAAGAAATTTGTTATTTTAAATTTCTATTATTATAATTTTTAGAGATATGGTTGGTATAAAATTTATATATATATATATGTTAAATTTAGAAATTACTTTATAAATTTAAAAAATTATTCAAAACGATATTTGATATTGACCTATATAAATATAATATCACATTAGTTCTAAATTTTGTGGCAATATTACTACGATGTTCATTAAGTTGGTTGATATGTTAACTGTGTATGTACGGTTATCTTTATTTTTACGTTGATTAATTAATATAATTTTTTTCTCACTTCTTAAGGTTATGTTTGATTGGACGTAAGGTTTTTAATAGAATTGAATTGAGTGGAATGGAATGATTTATAATGGAAAGAAATGTAAATAGATGTAATATTAAAAATTGTTGTTTGAGAGGGATGAAAGAGTATATAATATAATATATTGAAATGTTGTTTATTCGAAGAGTTTATAATATAATATAATGTAAAGTTGTTTATCATTTTATATTCTATCCTAAACCTTCTAAATCAGAAGTTTTTCGTTTTTACTGTTTAGGATAAAATGAAATATAATATAAAACTTTCCTTTTTATTCTCATTCTATTTTATTCCGTTATAAATTATCTTCATAAATGATGAAGTAATATTAGGTTACATTTTATCTTATTAATGAACCTCAACCAAATGTAGCATAAATAAATAAATAACTCCACGTAGGACAATATCGTCATATCGTGGCAGACCCATTCGGTTCTTACGCGGAATTGACTTTGCAGCTTGTAGATAAGCTTCTCAGACCTTCGCGTCTCACACTAATTGATCCCTTTAGCAATGGTTGCCGCTGGGTCTGTTGGCTCACCAACTCTCACTTTCCTCCCTCTCCATACTTCCTCTCGCCTCTCTCTCATAAAATCCACAAAGCCCTTCTCTTTCTTACCCAAATCACTCTCATTTCTCACCGTTTCTTCAAACCTCACTGCCACTTCGAGAGCCAAATCCAACGACGTTGATACATCCTTCTTCGATAACGTGAACCCCATTGATGATATCGTCTTTGACCCTCCGAGCCCACCAGAGGGCTTTGTTCCTCCTCCTTACTTCGATGAAGTCCCAGAGGAGACCGAGGAAGAAATCGCCGCTGCTTACGAGGAGCTTTATGGCCCTGCATATAGTGGAATGAGTGTCTTGGGGAACGATGTTTATGTTATGGACTCTAAGGTGAAGAAGACTACTGGGTTTGGTTCAAAAGCTAAGAAGGAGAAGATTAGAGATGGGTTTGAGGAGAGAGTGGTACAAGTGAGAAGAGTGACCAAGGTGGTTAAGGGAGGGAAACAATTGCATTTTAGAGCGGTTGTGGTGGTTGGGGACAAGCAAGGTCAGGTCGGTGTTGGGGTTGGGAAAGCTAAGGAAGTTATTGCTGCTGTGCAAAAATCGGCTGTTAATGCCAGGAGGAACATCATTTCCGTTCCCATGACCAAATACTCGACTTTTCCTCATAGGTAAGTGTTTTGGAACTTGCAATGCGCTTGAACGGTAAATTTTTCTAGTAGGTTTCGAGTTTTTCTTTGATTTCTTCTGTCTTTAGGTAAAAGATAAATGAAGGGAGGTGTGTAATTGTTTTGCATATTTGTGTGGATTAATGGCGGTTTTGGTTTACTTTTGGGTTAATGTTTCTTTGCTTCAACAAGTTATTGTTCAGTATGAACTTCCAATTGATGGATCTTAGATATTTCCACATTTTAAGTTTCTCTTAGGTAACTATTACCTTTTTTTGACTTAGAATGTTGTCTCCGGTGTTCCTATCATTTTTATTTCTTTCTAAATTATTCATTGCCAGTATGCAAATTTGCAGCACTCTTATCTTATTTTGAGGAGGTATTACGTTTTGCATAAACCTTTGGTTGTTAATTTCGGTTACTTGGATGTGGAAACGGCTAGAAGTGGGGAATATGCGAGTCCATTTTTTGTCATGCCACCGAAAATCTTTTGATGACCCTTTTTTAGAATTTATAGATTCCTCACTGGCATATATTCAGGACTGGTTCTCGACTGGTGCTATTATATTTATGCTGGGAAATCGATGGTGATAAAACCATAACACTTTATTAACAGAATTCAATATATATGTGTGTGTGTGACTTTACATGGGTTGCTTTTGTAGAGCCAGCAGAACAGTGATATAAATTGCATTTATCAAATACTACTTTGATTCTGGCCTTTGCGAGTGGAAAAATTTGAAGTTTCATATTCACAGATTTTAGACTTCATCTTGTTACGCTTAACAAATTTAAACCCTTACCAACATGTCTTATATAAAAGACTTCCCTTTCTAGTTGATGTTATACATTTCACCCGGCAGAACTGAGTACTGGGATAATCTAAACGGTTTTTACAGTTTGGGAGCATCTTGAGGTATTACTTCTTTTGGTCTATATTTACAGAAAATCCCTTACCCAGTGAACTGCTAGCATTTGAACCTTATTAAATGGGTATCTACTCCTACCTACTTGCAACTAGGTCAAGTTACTAGTGGTTACCCTATCTCCTGCTCTTTTTCATAGAAACATGTCACATACGTAATTGTAATTGTGGTTTGTGATCCAATGTTTCTCCAAATTCTTAATGTTAACTGATATGAGATTCTCTGTAGGAATAGCAAAGCAGGACTAGCTCAATTTCATCAATAGTCATGATTGAAGAGAAGTTGATCAATCTGAACTTTGATCTTGGTTGAGAAGAAACTCTTAGATGGTTACATTTAATTATTTAAGTGAGTCACACAGTCACCAAATTTCCTCTGCTTTCCATACTGGCATTAGCATTGCATCTTAAAATCTTGATTTCACAAAACCTCCTCTTTCAAGAGATATCCTAGCTTCATGCTGATACACACTTCAACAAATGATAGTGCATTTGTGTCTTGCAGCTCGTGAGATTGTCTTTTGATTATTGAAACATAGATAAGTAGCTTGGAACTTTTAGATAATGGTCTTATAAGATTTGAGGGTCTATGGGAAGTTATGAGGAAGTTGAGAAGTTTTCTTTTGGTCGACCTTCTTGTCCTTGGAGTGGAATCATCCTTATTGAATAATTACGGCTTCATAGTTTAAGGAAGATTTTGAAGAGTCTTATTGTGATATTGATTTCACTGGTGTTACATGAGTAGGGCACTAGAGAGAGCTATTGTTCTAGCCGTAGTGATATATTAATGATGCTTATGGTCAGTTTTAAAAAGAGGTTATTGAGCATTGAACTGAACATGTTAAGCTGTTTTTCTTGATGTATGTATTCTGAGGATGGAGTTAAAATTCTGTAACTTTGTTGCTTAGCTCGAGAAGGAATTGGGCCGTTTGTATTTGAATTCAGGATTTTAGATATGGTTAACAACGGGATGATAATTCATTAACTTGTATGGCTTAATTAGCAACAATGAATTTTCATGCCAAATATAATTCTGTTAAACAAATGTATGGCAGAGCTGATGGAAAGTATGGGGCAGCACTGGTGATGCTTAGACCTGCCTCACCTGGCACTGGAGTGATCGCTGGAGGTGCTGTGAGAATCGTTCTGGAAATGGCAGGAGTAGAGAATGCTTTAGGAAAGCAACTGGGAAGTAACAATGCCCTCAACAATGCCAGAGCGACGGTTGCTGCTGTTTCAAGAATGAGACAGTTTCGTGATGTGGCTCGTGAGCGTGGGATCCCAATGGAAGAACTTTGGAAATGACAGCTCCGCAGAAACTTCAATTCCTTTTTACCCCTCCATTGTAAACTGTTTTTGTAATTCAAGCCAGTCGAAGGCCAAAAGGCTTGGGAGATGGGATGGCAAACATCTTTTTTGATTCTGTTCAATGTCTCAAGATAATTACACCTTGCAGCTTGCAAGCTTGGTGTCTGGGCTTCAATCGAATTTCTTTTGGTCACGCGGTTAATAACTCATCTTGGTGCCAGAGCGCTAAGGACAAGTACATTCGCACAGCACAGGCACACCCCGTACGCGACCCAATTTAATCTAATTGGAAAGTTTAATTCATTCTCCTTAACCAATAACTCGATGCTTGACCCAATCTACTGTAGGATGATTTATTTTTAGCCAATGAAATGAAATATGCTTCATTATAGCTCCGACTTGCTCTTTTTTGATAGGTTCCGATTAACCCCATATCACATACCTATTAATTTTTATTTTTATGTATCTACAATTTATGTAAATTGCATACAGTTTAGATAAATTCAACTATTAAAATTACTTCAAATTAGGATTTTTAATTAATCTAATTACAAATAAAAATTAAGGATGTACACAATTAATTAATACTTGTATATAATACAGATCGAGTAGAGAAATAGGAAGAAATGATAATGTTTTGTTGTGTTTGTTTAATGAAGAAATAGTTTTTATAAGTATAGCTCTGAAGATAACTAGATAAGCATAAATAAAAGAAAAGATAAGAGTAAATAAAGGATTACGATAGAAAAGGCATGTGAAAATAATAACAATATACAATATATGGTGGTTAAGATATTATGATGTTATCAGTTTCCTTCAAGTTTACGGTAGGATGGGATCATAAGCTTGTCTCACAGTCATTGAATTGTTAGGAAAGAGCTTTGGTTATAATATCAGCAATTTGAGCATAATACAAAATGTGACAAATGAGTAGAGTTTTGTTGACGATTAGATCATGAACAAAACGAATGTCGATTTCAATGTGCTTGGTATGAGCATGAGAAACATGATTCAAGACTAAAAGGGTAGCACAAAGACTGTTGCACCAAGGGTTGAAGAAAGAGGTGCAAGAGCCAATTCACCAAGAAAAGCAGTAATCTAACATAATTCTGCAGAAGTAAGAGTAATGTTGCGGTACTTAACTTTAGTACTAGATCAAGCAACCATTGGTTACTTGTTGGCACTTCAAGAGATAAGGTTAGGCCTCAGAAAGATACAGTAATTGGATGTAGAACGTCGATCATTAAGACAACTAGCTCAATCAGCATCTCGATAGGCTTGTAAAGAAACGTTGGAAGATTTTGTGCAACAAATGCCACAAGAGGGTGTGGAGAAGAGATATCGTAGGATTTGTTTCACCAAAGACCAATAAATGTTAGTAGGACACTGTAGAAATTGGGAGACCTTATTAACAACAAACTGAATATCAAGACTAGTAAGACAAAGATATCTACTAGTATTAACAATGATACGATATTCATTAGGATCGGGAATAGAAACACCATGATTTTTGGATAAGGAAAGAGATAGAGTAATGGGTGTATGAACTGGTTTAGAATTCTCAAAGTCAGTTGGAAGGAGGAGATCTTTGGTGTATTAGTTTGGGTGGGAAGAAAACCTTGAGAAGTGTGAGTTTCGACACCAAGAAAATGATGAAGAGGACCTAAGTCTTTGATAAGAAAAGGTAGAGTTAAGGTTATGAATAAGTGTGGTAATGAAAGAGGGCGAGGAACCAATTATGAGGATATAATCCACGTAAATTAAGAGAAAAGTGGTTTGAGAGTTGGTTTTGTGAATGAAGAGAGAGATGTCAGACTTTGAGGGTTTAAAATTGAGTTTTAGGAGTTTTTGACTTAGAAGATGGAACCAAAATCGAGGAGCTTGTTTGAGACCATATAAGGCTTTATGGAGCCTACAAACATAATGAGGATTGTGTGGATCTATGAAGTTAGGAGGTTGAGACATGTAAACAGGTTCCCGTAAGTATTTATGAAGAAAGACATTATTAACATCAAGTTGGCAAACTAATTATAGGATATGGCTGAGGCAATGACGATCTTAATAGTCGTAGGTTTGACGATAGGATTAAAAGCAGTAGCGTATCAAATCCTAGAGTTTGATGGTAACTTTTAGATACAAAAAAGCTTTATAGTTCTTAAGGGAGCCATCGGGGAGTTCGTTTTATACGTAAAACCCATTTATAGTCGCCAATGTTTGTGTTTGGTAGGGGGAGCAACGGTCTATGTGTGATTGCTATAGAGGGCATTGAACTCGTCAAACATAGCTTGACACCAGTGAGAAAATTTGTTGGCTTGAGTAAAGAGCGTGGGATCAGAATGAGTATTTGAGGTGGTGGCAGTATAAGTGATATAATTAGAGAAAGAAGGGTACGAGTGTCATGTCAGGTATGTGTAACCATAGGATGAGGAGAAGGATGTGATGCGTTTTTTATAGGAGGAAAGAGGAAGTAGAAGGTAGGGGTGGAAGAGGTAAAGGTAAAGAAAGAGGAGAGGAGGAAGGTGAGGTAGAAGATGACATAGGTAATTTATGATAGGGAAAAAGATGTTCACTAAAGCGGACGTAATGAGAAATGTAAAGTTTGGAGGCGATAGGATCAAAACATCAATAGATTTTATGTTGGGA
This sequence comes from Erythroxylum carthagenense, assembly GCA_026413575.1. Taxonomy (NCBI): domain Eukaryota; kingdom Viridiplantae; phylum Streptophyta; class Magnoliopsida; order Malpighiales; family Erythroxylaceae; genus Erythroxylum; species Erythroxylum carthagenense. The sequence continues at coordinate 46,415,247 of JANZLD010000002.1, forward strand.
GACATATCCAAGAAAAACACTTTGGATAGATTTTTAAGTAGGTTTGCCCGGACGAGTGGAGCCCAAATGATAACATACATAACCAAAAACACGAAGGTGAGTAAAGCCAAGTTTAGTTCAGTAAAGGACTTCATGAGGAGATTATGGCGAAGAATAAGAGTGGGTAAGGGATTGATAAGATAAACAACAATGCTGAATGCTTCATACCAGAAGGATTTGGGAAGAGATGCATGAAGAAGAGCAAGATCAATTTTAGTAATGGGATGAATTTTTTGTTCAGCAAGGCCATTTTGTTGGAGTGTATAGGGACAAAAGATGTGAAGAGTGATTCAGGGCTCCAAACATCACAATAGATTAATTGTAAAGGTTTGACAGAAGTGTAGGAAGAAACAGGAAAGGAAAGACGAATACTTTTTCCTTGAAGACAAGAAATAATTGGATTGAAAATATTTTTAAATTGTAGAACATGACCTATTATAGATAATGTGGAGAGACATGGATGACCTAGATGTTGATGCCACATATTTATTAACGTGGTGGAAGTAGTGAGAGCAACTGGATTGGTTAAGTGCTTTGGAATCTTTATGGGGTAGAGATTGTTATGAGTGAGGCCACGAGAAGTGATATCTAGAATTTAAGATCCTTTATAACATAACCAAATATATTAAATTCAATGACATAGGAATTATCAGTGGCAAATTTGATAAAAGATAAAAGATTAGTAGTAATGTGAGGAACAATCAATATATCACAAAGATGAAGATTATAGGAAAAAGTGGGAAAGGTTAGGCTACCAATAAATGAAATAGGAAGAATGTGTCCATTATCGATAATAACTTAATTGGGTCCTTCAAATGGTATGACGAATTCGATGAAATTAGGATGTGGAGTCATATGTATAGTTGCACCAATATCTGGCAACTAGCTAATAAGAATATTTTGATTAAAAGCAGTTGGATCATGATCAGATTGAATATTCATGGCAGAAAAGGTTGTGGTAAGAATATTTATGGTGTGGTGGAATCCTTTGGGATGATTATGAGATTCGGAGTATAAAAAATGACAATGAGTACTAATATGCCCCCTCTTACGACAAATTTGACATTGAATAGGTGTTTTATTATTTGCATTGTGTTTAGGGTAAGAGGGGTCCGTTAGAGGTGGAGTGTGGAAAGACAACAACCGCTATTCATGGTGGGAAAATTTTGTCTTATACTGAGCAAAGTTGGTGGTGGTGCGGTTTTCAATCGCAATTATGAAGAATTCAAAATCGGTAAGGAGTCCATTTAAGGTGAAGAGGCTGAGATCGACATTGAAGATGGTGGCACCAATCACAACGAGTTCTTCCAAAGTTATGGAGATGACGTTGAGGAAGTCAATGACAGTGCTAGAGCCCTTTTTGACAGCATAAAGCTTACGACAGAGAAGAGATGTTGAGAGGCATACTAGAGATGAATTGGTCTTTAAAACCAACTTAGAGGCTGTAAGTTGTTTTGTTGTAGAGAGCAAGCCTTGTGGTGAAGCTGGAAAGGGAGTCGGTGAAGAAGTAATTGACTAGTTGGTCTGTTTTTTGCTACTTGATGTAATCTATGGAGTGATTGTCTACCTGTTCTTCTGAAGGAGGGATGGTTCTAAAGAAATATTCAAAGAGGTTTGAGGTAATGAGAATGAATTTGATTTGATTTTTCCATACTAAATAACTGGTAGAATCTAGTGGTGTAGTAAAGAAATTTGTAATTTGATTGAATGTCAATGTCAGGAGATTGGTGTTTGCCAAGTTTGTGATTATGAAGGTTCTGTTGTGTGGTGTTGAATTGAATTATGGTGATATTGGATTTGTGTGAAGATGTTGTAGATGTTGTATGTTAGCAATATGTAGGGAGTTTAATTATGTTATGTTAAAAACAGGATGTTGTGTTTGCCTAAAAGAAAGAGGGTTGTTTACAGGAAATTGAATGTGGGCTCTCCTACTATAAACAAGCAGAGAAATAGGAAGAAAGAGTAAAATTTTGTTGTGATTGTTTATTGAAGAAACAATCATTTATATATAGCTCTGAAGAAAACTAGATAAGTAGAAATAAAAGAAAGGATAAGAGTAAATAAACGATTACATTAGAATAGATATGTGCATATGAAAATAATGACAATATACAATATATGGTAGTTAAGATACTATGATGTTATCAAATACATAAATAACAAAAAATAAGATTAAGGTGAAGAAGTCATTATTGTCATATACTAGGATGTCAATGGGTAGGGCCGCTTTGTCTCACCAGTTGGGTGGCTTATGGGCCAATGGACTAGGGTGGACCGACCAAGCCTATCCTTATATTTTTAAAAAAATTTAAAAATAACGTTAGCCCGATTGGGCAGAACAATTTTGACCTATGGCCTGATTAATCCGAGCCAAAATTAGGCCAAATCAAAATTGAAATTCCTAATCATATATGAGTAGTTTAGCATCTTAAATCACTTTTTTTGTATTACCTATATCGTTTGGATGCTAAAACAGCAACAATTCGACTTGTGGATGCTAAAATATTATACTGAAATCACTTTTGTTTCCTTTCTAATTTGTCCTTCAAATATGCACCATTGTTCTTTCTTTTGAGAGCCCATTTCCTATAAAAATAATTACTATCGCTACAAGAAAAATAACATTTAGCGACGGAATTCGTACATATTCCGTCGGTAAGCTTATTTAGCGACGGAATTTATTGACGGAAAAAGGTGTCGGAGATATGGCCGTTACTAAATTTAACGACATAAATTTTTCGTTGGTAAATTTACCGACGGAATTACCGACGGTAAAAATTTTCGTCGGTAAATTTACCAACGGTTATTTTGTTTAGTCAGTAAATTCTTCTGTCAGAAAATTACCAACGGAATTTAAATTTCGTCGGTAATTAGCGACGG
>JANZLD010000002.1:46425932-46436539 GCA_026413575.1 Erythroxylum carthagenense
TCAACACAAATTGAGCATTTTATCATAAAAATATGATTGAAATCACATGTAAATGCATAAGAAAATATAAGATACTTCAATCCTATCAATTATGACTAACGGTTGGAACATGGAGAACATCATCAAATAGCAATGGTTTGGAGGAAGAGGGCCAAAGAAAGCTACCGGTATGAGTGATTGGTAGTTTATACCCATCACCCATTTAAAGATGATCGTTGCCTGAATATGGAGAATGTAGATGCAGGTGAGCTAGATCATTAGTAACATGATGCGATACACTTGAGTCAAGAATCCATTGGTGATTAGAGTCCAAGGGAGGCGGAGAGACAACAGTGGAGTCGGCTGTGCCAGAAGTCATATTTGTTGGATTGCGAGGCCAATAGATAGGAGAACTTGAAGAGTGCAAGGGTGCCCTTGAAGGCGGGGAGGTACCAAGAGATGGTTGTTAGTGACCAGTAAACCCAACAAAGTGGGCTAATGGAGGGGTATAACAACCATGACCACCAGTAGGAGGACCAATTCGTCGACGAAGTAGCTTGCGGCAGACCTTGGCAGTGTGTCCTAGTTTCTCACAGAACTGACAAACAACAGTGCAATAGAAGTTAGTAGACCCAGGTGTATTGGGCGGTTAGGCATAAGCTAGATGTGAGTTGGACTGAAACTGCATTGGTGAGCGGGAGGAGGAGGTCCAAACACGAATGGCAGCATTAGCAGTAATAAGAGGAGTGGAATCAGCTAACTGAGATTGACGTAAGAGGAAGGATTCATGATCAGTGAGCTTATCAAAAAGATCATCAAAGGAAATGGGTTGCTCCCGAGCATGTATAGTAGCACTGAGATCACGATAGTCAGATGGTAGTCCGTTGAGAGTGTGGATAACAAGATCGGTGTCATCAAACGGCCCACCAATGATGGCCAGTTCATCGGCTATTCCTTTTATACGTTGGAGATAGTTGGCAATGGATGAATCATCTTTGGTGAGATTGATAAGTCTCTCTTTAAGAGACATCAGGTGAGAACTTTATTTATTTGCAAACATTCGAGCAATAAATGCCCAAGCTTACTGAGAAGAGGTGATGGATCCCAGCATATTAATAATGGTAGCATCGACGAAGGCAGTAAGTGCATGAAGAATGAGCGTATCCTGTCATACCCACTGTTTATAGGAGTCATCATCTTCATCAGGACATGGTTGGCTGCCATCAACAAAACCCATAAGGCCGTATCTGATGAGAAGAGAGGAGATTTGGACTCGTCACGTCGGATAATTGGAGCCAGTTAACTTAAAAATTGATTGCATGTTGAGGAAGATGAGGCTAGAGTTGCCGTTACTAGGAGAGAAGCACCGGGAGCCATTAAAGAGGTGTAGGATCGAGAGAGAAAAAAAAGGTTGACAGGAACGTGCAGTTACGCTTGATATGGCTCTAATACCATAAAGGAGTTGGTATTGTGAAAGAAGATTTTATTTCTGCGTCGCTTCATGATACAGGGAAAGTGAACTATATACGTGGAGGACTGTACAACAAATTCTAATAGAGATAGAGAAAAGATTCTAACAAAGGTAAATAACAAATTCTAGTATAACAAATTTATGCTCAATCTAGAGGATTCTTAACATTTCATTCCTTTTTCTTTACTGTTACTAATAGCCTCTTGTATGAAATGATAATGTTATTTTCATCAATTAAAGGGTTATTAATTATCATGCTTGCTACATATTGGTGTTCAATCTGAGGTACAGATTTAAGAAAATATCTTAAATGGTCCATGGCATAGAACTGCAAGTCGAAGAAGCGCTCTCATACTCTAAGCCTAGGAGGTATACCTTTATCATCTTTTCTCTCGGAAAAGTCAGAAAAGCTTTGTGAAGTTCTCCTTCAAGTAGTTCCTTTGTAATTGGCGGTATCATCATCTGCAGATGAGAACCACTCCACGCTCTCATCAGTAGATCTATTGATTTTAACAATTGGATTGTCCTATTGAAAATTTTGATTAGAAAAAGAAGGTTAGAGGTGTACTCGAGGGAAAACGATCAAAGTTACTTTGGGAATCTACCATTATTTTGACTCCTACTCATGGATGTGATGAGAATCGGTTTCTGTTGCCTCCAGTCTACTCAAAATGCAAGTAAACTGAGAAATTAAGAAAGAAGTATTAACTTGCAAAAATATAAATGGGTTGTTAGAGATTAGATTACAAATTATTACCGTCTGTAGCAGTTGGTAGAAGGGTTGAGACAGTTGAGGATGTTTCATTTTGTTCTTCGTCAGCTGTATCATCACATGTACATTGCTTATGAAGAAATTCATGGAACTTTTGATGTTCACATAGTGTGAATGACAAAATTTTCAAAAAATTAAGGAGATTTTTTTAAAAACTTCTTTAGGCTAATTGTAAAAAAAAAAAAAGTGAGTGATAGGTTTTAATAGTATTATTAAACAAAATAATATTTTTATTTAATAAAAATTTATGGACAAGTCAAAAGCAACACATTGGCTATACATCGTATAACTCCAGAAGATTGTCGTTTCGACTAACTCTCAGTCGATTTGATTCAAATTGCTGCCCTATTCATTGTTGCGTGAATAGTGTGTAGGACTAGCAGAAAGTGACGGCGGAAGCTGACGTTGCCTAGCTACGTGTATTCTATAAAGAGGATGAGGTTCCAGAAACTGTGGCCGATGATTGAAGGTCCTACTAACTAATGCAAGATTGTTTCCTCGATTAACCCCTACAAGACCAGAAGTCAGCCGCTAGAAATTTTTGTATTAAAAAACCAAACCACAAATTATGAACAATATATTGTTTGTTCAGTTATGTCTTTTTTAATAACCAGTTATGCCCAAAGTGAAGAAACTAGAAAAGCAATTTCGTAGTTTGTACGGGGATAGTGATAATGACGAGAATAAAATGAACATTATCATTATAATTATAATGGTTGGTTAAGAGGAAGTAACAATTATCATTATTATTGATAATAGTTGATTTTTAAAAAATATTGAGAAATAAAAATTTATTATATTTTAATTAATTAATTACAATATTTTAATTAATGAACAAATCATATTATAATTAATTAATTATATTTTAACTAATTAATAACTTTTAATTAATTAGTATTAAACTTTTTACAAAAATTTACTATAATAATAATCAACAACAACCAACCATTCATTTTTCATTTCTTATTAATCCCTTTTCAACCTCATCTAATAAGCAAAGATTTATCTGAGTCGAAAGGCATACACCTTCCAACTCATGGATAAAGGGATTACTTGCTTCAATTTGTACATTGAAGGACTTATAATAAAGGATTGTCCGAACTATCCGTTTCATCAGGATGAGATAAGGTCATCATCTATTTATAGATATTCTTCCCTTTGTATTTTACTAACAAAAAATACTGTTTTCATGACTTGAATTCCATGAACTTCCCCATATAGTAAGATGATAATATATATACATCAAGAAAAATCAGGTCGAGAAGCATGCATGCTTCCAGATTCTAGTTAAACTTGAGGTACCTGCATTATAATTTGGAGTTTTTGACAATATGCGCTGTTGCACTTCATAGAATTTAGCATCTCTATGCCTCCATGATGCGACGTTGAAGCCATCTATTATAAGTGGCTGAGAAAAGCATTCAATCGTTAATCGATACATTTGACAGCAATAAAGTGGGCAACTCAGGGGTTGCAGACAACAAGGGCGCAGGTACCTGTCTAAACGGACTATAGATTTCATCTAGCATAAAACTGAAATGATGAAAAGCATGTCAGGGAAAAGGTATAACGGACCTAATTAACACTCGTCAAAAACTCTCATAAGCCCTGAAATCATTTTTAAGGTACAATCTATCAATAAAACCTGCTCAACGCGACGGGAAACTACATTATTGTACCAAGTTTTGGCGTGTATAGCTAGCAGCGGATATTAAATTCTCTAAACGGTATTATAAATGCCAGAAAAAAAAAAAAAAACGTTGTCATGTAAAGCAATTAGTTTACTAGCTAGATACCATCACTTCAAAGCTTTGGATACCTCGAACCAGTAGAGAACAAATAGGGGTTCATAGAACTCGGAACAGCATTAAATGGTACAGCTGGGTCCCCAAACTGTTGCTGTTCCTGTTGATTTTGCCCTGCCGCAGGAAGGAACACAGCTTGTTGCTGCAACCTCCCATCAAACTGATCGTAGCCAATAGGAGGCATTATTCCACGAACAGGATGTAAAGGAGGCTTCATCAGCTTATTTGTGGGCAACAATTGTTGCACAGTTGCATGGGCACTTTGCCTCACATCCACCGCCACTGGATCTTTATCCTGGATACCAAACAACGGGCATGCACGCTTTGAATCGTTAACTTTAATTCTGGAGAAATTAATAAGTATGGTTGAACTAAAGTATTAACAACTTACCATTACAGGAGCTCTACCCTTGTCATTCTCGTACTTCTGCTGCCTTGAAGAAAAGACATCGTAAAATATATTAAACCAGTCACGTAAAAAACCTTCCTGTGAATCATCGATCGCTTGAAACCAGAAAAGAGAAACTCAAGTCAGTGAACAACGAGAGAAGAAATTATGGAGATAAGGTTATGTACTAGTTTGCTAAAATGTAGAAATGATAGTACATCGTGACTTAGCTCTTTAGAAAGCAAGCGATCAATAAAAATTAGTTAGTCCATGTTTATGCATGTAACTAATAACATCGTAAAGTGATTATTGGCATATACATTACGTGGGTATATAACACTGTAGATAGATATATTCCAAATGTAAGTCAACATATAAATGAAAACCCAACAAATAGATACATGCTTCTCATATTATTAGTTTTTCAAAACACATACTTCTTGTGCTAATAAGCCATTTGCGTCATAGAGAAACGCTTTTACAAATACATTTAGCTAATATTTCTTCTTCGGCAGCGCAATATATCAAATAGAAATCCTCACTGTCAATTATATAAATACAGTTCATTCTATAAACCAACTGATTTTAAAGATTAAAACATCAAAAAGATTAAATTATACAAAATCAATGACAATAGTTGTATTATTTAGTTAATGTTACTTTTATAAAAATATTTAGTATAAACTTTATCATTAGGATTTTTAAAACCTTAATTTCAGTATTATCCCATCATCAATTCATCTTTTCTTAATCTGAATAACTATAAACTATAATCTCTAACTATTGATATCTTTAAGATAAAAATTTTATTTATAAATAAAAAATAATAACTTTCTTGTCGTCTAGCATTTATTTAAAATATGTTATTTATGACTTATTCTCTTTCAGAATATATACATACATTTTTATTAATTCTTAAATTAAAAAGCGCCTCGATTTTGCTCTTTTGTAACGGTTATAATATATGCATATCTTTATCAACCAATTTAAGGTTTTTAGCATTAATTTTTATTTGTTTTTATAATTTGAGTTTCAATCAATAATGTTTTAAAACATAATCAGTAAAAAGATAACTTGCTGTGCTTAGATCATTATAAGAATGAATGGAATAACAAATCTCACCTATATTGTAAGAAGTGAAAAAAGTTGCTTGTGATGCTTAGCCTACTGGCTTGTACAATCATATTCAAGAAAAAGAACTTACCAACAGGATGTGTGCTAACATGGGCTTCGTTTCTGAAAATTTCGGCTGTTTTGTACATTTTCTTCTTCACCAAATAATCGTGTAGGTACAGTTCAAACCTGTTAAACACTTGAACTCAGTAAGAGTAAACAAAAACCAAAACAATTAATTTATCACCAAAACCAAGAAACTAAAAAGAAATAAAACAACAATTAAGAATAACATTTGAGCGAGAGAAAGGGTAGAAGACTCTTAACATCTTTTGAGCATCAAAGTCACGATAATCGGCCATGATAGCGAGCACTTTCGGAGATCTATATGACCTCAAAAAGCCAGTGAATCAAGAAACAAGAAAGCAAAGAACACGCAGTACTGAGCACCTTCACTTCAATACAACCTCACCAAGAAAGCTAGTCAAGAAACAAGAAAACACAGTAACGAGTTAGATTAGCCAGATATATAGAACGTAAAACATGAAGCAGTGGGGAAAGAATCGCAAACACCCAAATGGAGAAAGTAAATAAAGAGGTGAAAGGTGAAATGATCAATTAATTTTAGAAGAAGAGAACCCACATTGGGGTTTAGAGAAAGAAACGCTCTGGGGTAGCTGGTTAAGCATCAACTGACAGTGCCATGCAAAAGCAAAGAGAACCGAAAGGAAAAAAGAACAAACAAACAAAGGCACAGATTTGGCAGCTTGTACAGAGAGAGAGACAGAGCCAGACTGAGGAGAGTTGGAAGGGGTGCGGAGGGGGTTTTATACACCGCACAACCATGGCCTAGAGTGTAGCGCACTCCAATCCAGTGGTGTACGAACACCTCTCAGCCTAGAGAAAAAGGTTAGATATTGTAATAAACTAATAATCATGACTCATAATTGTCAGTTCAATTTTTCTTCTATTCTGAAAGATAAATGCTTTCATTCAACATGGTTGAACAATTTTCATAGGAATTAGTTAAATACTTGAGTCTAATTGGATTGTTAAAAAAAGGCCTGATTGCCTGATTAGGTCTCCTGTGTGAATACATACAATGTACATCCTCATTAGAATTGAGGCAATGTCAAGGGATGAGGATTCAAACTAGCAGCTAAATTCGTAAAAGGGAACACCTTACGAAATTAAGAGGGAAAGAGAACTGTTAATTAACCATTTCAATAACATCAATGTTGGTGACCTTTATTAACTTGACGATAGATGTTTAAAGTTCTCGTGTAATTAACGGACACGTATCTTTGTATCTTTGAGCGAGCCTTGAAATAATTGATAAAGTTATTCACAGGTTCAAGTTATAAAATCAATCTAATACAAAATGAAAACTACATACATTATGATCCTTCCAAGACTTTTACATAATAGAGGGTCTTTTATACTGATTTTGTTGACTCTTTATATCTTTGCACTCTCTCTTTATATTTATGAACAACATATTTGTAGCAACTCCAACTCAAAATAGGTTAACAATCTCATTAAAAGTACAAAATTAAATCTAATTCCTATGATTATCCTCGTACCGTTCTCTCGTATCCTAATCAGGAATTTAAATGTTCCAATCTTTAATTCAGAATTGTCAAGGGTTGATGATGCAATACCATTTTGTATGAACTCAATTCACTTTAATCTTCTAAAAAAACTCATGTGATGTTGAATTAAGAAGAGCTAACTAGGGCTTTGTTTAGAATGTAATTGCAAAAACACAAAAACAAGAAGATGTACGGACGGAATTCCTTTGTTTATTAGTATTTGCGGGTTTGTTGAATTGCAAAATCGATTACCACGGACTTATGGTCGTAAGAAGAGAAAAAAATAAAAGCAAAGGTTAGCTTCAATTTATTACAATTCAGTCGACAGATATGTGAACTGAAGTTACAACTAACATTAAAAAGATGAAGGAACTGGTAAAACGTGTCAATAACTCTTTAAAATACATACGACCATTTGTGTTTATTGTATTCCTATTTGTGCCAAAAAGCAATGTCATCATCTTTAATACAAATTTGACTTCACCTGCAAAGTTCCAAATTATACTTCAGTAACGAAGATAACAAAGATCCAAGTGAAATTGCTTTCTATCACAAAGAATCCAATGGACATAGCAGTACGAGCCCTACTTTTAGTGCAATGGTTCCCAACTAATCCTCTTTTGTTTTGTTAAGAGTCAAGGCTGAAACTTATGTTGTTGGTTATCATCTTTATTAATTGAACTGTAAATTTATATGGGTTATTTTCTAAAATAACGAAAATCATATTGTAAAAACAAATCCTTGCTACTAGTCAATTCTCTTTTGACAAAATTATCAAAGCTATACTTTGACTGCTAACTAAATATCAAAAACGTCCCGCTTTATTAGATACTAGTTTGATTAAATTTTAGATACAGTCGGACTTTTATCATATAGAACCTTGATGTAAATTACTTTACCCTTAACCAATAGTGTCTCAATCTTTGTTCCTTCTATGAAATTTATGAGCGTTGAATTGCATGGCCTTTTAAAAATCCCCCTTGTATTTTGAAATATGAATTTATTCTTTTGAAAGAGGTACACATAGAAATAGGACATAGATACATAATTAATTAGAGTTGTCAAACAACATATATAGTGAATTTGATTTGAAAGACTTAATTTCATTCGATTTTAATATGACTATAACATTTCATTATAACCTACAGCAAAGTTGGAATTTTAATTCCTAAATTGGGGACTACTAACCTAACATTTAATGTGATTCCTAAGATGTTGTATAATGCCTTATTTTTCTAATATCAAATAGTATAATCCATATTAGACTAATTTTTAACTTAGCAATTTAATATTTTCATCGTGTGGCACATAATTTTTTATTAAAGAAAGACCAAATTATTTGATTTTTTAATACAATAAGTTAATCAAATCTGTTAAATGTTGAGGACTACACATATTTATGTTTATGTGTGTGTGTTTGCGTGTGTGTATATATGAGAGAAAATGTTCATAATTTATTTGACCAATTTATCTCAAATATATATGTTATTCTCATAGATGATTTTTTATTTTTTAAAGGTTTAGCTAATTTTCGGTTATATGATCAAGATAATCTTCCTAGCGACTAAAAGCGTTATCAATTTTTTTACTTGCACATCATTTATGTGTGTGCTTTAGTTAATAATAAGATAGAAAAAAGCTTATTGCATGCTTAGTGATATGATACTTTTCTAGGATAACTTCATCTATCACAATTTGCTACTTATAGAGGACATTTTGTTTCATCTACTCAAATTGTATGGATTACGTATCAGTTAATTGTACTGGCTCTAATCTAAGCTAGTTTATGTTAGATTATTTCCTGCAGCCAATCAGTTTAATTGTAATTTAGTGATAAAAAAATTTAAAGATATTCTTTATCTTGTACATGTTTAAATGTATATGATAAAGTTCATGAGATAATTATACACTCAAAATGAAATTAAGATGAGATTATAATTATGAGATTCATATTGTATTTATGTATTGTCCCTAGATTGTTCTTAATCATTGATCTATTAAGACTAGATATTAATAAAATGTAAAAAAGCTAGCACACGTTATGTTTTTCCTTATGAAGGAAGTAATCGATAAAAGTATTGAGATAATTAAAAAAAATAATCGATAAAAGTATTGAGATAACTAAACAAACATGTAGGTACTTGCTAGAAGACAAGTTTTTAGAACTGAACTGATATGAGAAATTCATTTGAAACATTACTTATATATCTATAAAAATTCTCATTATGATAATTGTATAGTGATCCTGTGACGTGAGATCTCCAAAGTTATTTTGTATGGAGATTGTTATGTTTTGATACTACTTATGACTTATTCTAATCATAGATAGCTTATTTAGTAGTCTTTAAATGTAGCATGAACTATATAGAGGTAGTTGAATGATCAAGATAGAATCTATCACAAGTAATTAGGAAGAATATTATATTGTTCTCGATTAATATTCCTTCGGGAAACTTTGGTCAAGGTAAGAAGACATTTTATAAATAGTTTATAAATGTTATTAATTGAATTAATAGTTAATAGTAGAGAACTAATATAGTTAGACTCAAAATAGAGTGGACATTAATTTTGTACTTAATTTGAACATTGTTGATAAAAGGATTGAGTTATACAAAAAAAATCATGCACAGAATGGTTAGTTAAAACCATTTTGACATTCCTAAATATTTTAGTGGTCATAATGTGTTGCTGGATGCTAATCTTAATCTAAGATTATAAATTGTTTAAATAGAGAATTAAAGATAAATTAAAATGAATCTTAATTTATCTAATTTTAATTATGAATTAGAATTTATAATCATTGACAATATATTTGGTAGCCTAATGAGTCTCACATAAAGAACGGGTTGAAGAGGGCAAAGATATTTTAATCAAGTTAGACTTGATTTTCATATTTGAGAAACTTTATTATTAAATATGAAAAGTTTAATAAATAAGGATCAATATGAGATATTGGATCTTAATTTAGGAATAACTGGTATTTAGTTATAATTATTTGTAATTCTAATTAAATTTAATTAAAATTAGATTTAATTTCAATTAAATTATTAAAATATCCAAAATTTATTATAAATATACTTAAATGGAGCTACCACTTATTGCTTTATCCACTATGTAAGAGTTACAGAGTTCTCTCAACTTGTTCTATGAATATCATTAAAGGATGAATACTTGTGTTGCTATAATGATTGAGATTGATCGATTTAAAAATGGTTCGAAAGATACGGTAAGAACATGATTAAGTTTCCGAATAAGGTATGAATTAACTTATTTTGATTTAATTTCTAATCATTTTATAGAATTTAAATGACCATGGTTTTTGTAAAACAAAATACGAAAAAAGTTTTGTAATTATTCTGCTGCAATAAGGATTAGATCCCGTCCTGATTTCCCAAAAGTGGTATTAAAGCGATCTTTAATTATATAATTTGATTAAAATGACTTGGTTATTATTGATATGATAAAATTAAGGTTTATGTTTTGAATT
>JANZLD010000002.1:46496825-46510073 GCA_026413575.1 Erythroxylum carthagenense
CAATGGTTCTAATTAATCCATCCAATGGCTCTAATTACAAACCCAAAATTATTTACTTCAATATCCGGTGTCATTGGGCAGAAATTTTCAGTACTGAAAACCAATCGATCCGCTGCCTAGCAATTTTTCGATCCATAAATGTTTCCCGAAAAATTCCAAAAAATTCTCAAAATTCCCCAAAAACAAAAAACTCATAACAATCCATTCCAAATAAATTTTCACGCACAAAAACCACATTTTTCATAATAAAATCACATTTAGGCACATATACCGGGGAATGTCATGAATGCATGTACAGTCATTTTCATGTGCAAATTTCACTATTCACATGGAAGAATATGCATATATATTGCACAACAATCTAAACACTCTTAGCCCTTTCCAAATTACTATTCTACCCTTCCCATCGGGGGTGGGATGTAACATCTAATTTGCATCTCTTATACTTAATGTCACCTCAAATTAAAGAATTCAATCACATAGTTGGATACTTTACATCAACAAAAATGCATACATTCTCAGTAGCATATTCTGCATCTATGCTTGAGTCTCGGTTAGGATTAGGACACCAATATTCACTTTTGATTCATTAAATAATCATTTTTGATTTATTCCTTTATTGATCATTCTTAAGAATAAGCTATCTAGTCTACTTAATCTAATTCGGTGAAATTCTTTTTCGAAAGAAGATTTCTTGTTTCTATGATTTATATTATTCATGTAACCTTTATCAATCCACTTTTTTCATCACTACTTATCAGACATTCTTAGTGCCTCAAGAACATCCATATCTATTGTTTCTTACCAGGTTATAATGTTCTGGTTACCAAAACCCGATGAAGTAGTAGACATCATTATTGTCACATATACTTAGGTGTATATCATCAAGGTCATCCCATTCTTTACAGAGATTTATTTCTGATAGATCACCAATAATCTTACAATAGTAATACTTGATCTCAATTGATCCTAGATAATATTTCTCTCTTTATCTTTACCACGATTGGGTTTCCTTGCATTAACACATACTAACATCAACTTTACCCCAATTTTTTCAGAATATACTTCTTTTAGTGTTACATCATGTCATAATGATTCAACTACCATATTGGGTACATTAACTCTTCTCATTCTCTCTATCTCATTTCTATCTCATCTTCTTATTGTCATTTATTTCATCTCCCAAATGTATATCCTTAATCAATTCAGAATTATTGATGCATAATCATCATAAAATTCTGATCTCAATTTCCAATAGTATATTCTTACAGTGGATTGTAACTCTTTTCATATTAATCAAACAACCACTTCGGTTCCAAATTCATCTCCTTAAGATCATAAAAATTTATGTTTTCATTACATTCTACTTGTACCATTGATTCTCATCATTTCTACTTATATCCCTATTTTTCTCACACAATCCATAACAATACATTCACATTTTCATCACTTTCGGGGATATATCACTGCAGTACAATATTGGTGTCGTATTCCATAATACATCCACCAATATAATTGTGTTAAATTTTTATCTATCATATCTAACCATATTTTATCTCTCATTTCTAATTATCCACAAACTTCCGTTTTCTCACATTATGATAGATCATCATTTTTCTGACTATTTCTATTTGCTCAGACTCTTAATAAATGCTCATGCGTGTGTCTCATGTAAATGTGACTCAAACTAGGGATCAATTGCTACTGTAAGCTAAGACATTTCTAAAATGCATGTAACTTGACACATATTACGAAAAACACCTACGTAAAATACTAAGTTTGGGCTCTGATACCAAACTTTAGCACCTCACTCTCACAAGACACGTACCCGACATCCTGAGTGATGTTCAAATATGTACCCCGCAAGGACAACATGCTAGAACTGTCAAAAACTCAAAACTTAGTACAAAAATTTTTTTATATATCACACGCATACGTGAAAATCCATAATCAAATTTAGGCCCATATTTTTATTTCATAAAACTCAAAATCACAATTATTATTACACTATGATCAATCTCATTTACAAAACATTTCCAATTTCAGAAGTTATTACATACAAAAATATTCGAATACACATTATACAGAAATTGTAGAATACACAATTTGATACAAAAATAAGAAAAACAATGACAAACATGAACTGATCCTGACCTCTATCTCTTACTTAAATACAGTGGGTATACTCCCATTTGCCTGATAGGGTAACACTTCTAAGCCTGAAAAATATTGCAAATTTTAGGTGAGTTTTTGCAAACTTAATGAGTGACTATCCTCAATGGCTCACTTAATCACATAACACATCATATCATATTTTCACAAAATTTACATCACTTCATTTAACATATAGCGTCACAATTAGATCAGCCAAATCGATCAATTCAATCATGTAAAAATACACATATCACTTATAATGCAATGCACATGAGACTCACTTTCATTTATTACTTTGTTGTGACTAAGTGCCTATTTACTATTTCATATTCCTTAATGGATACCAAGTTGTATCAGATAATGTCCTATATCCTTTAGTGGATATCAAGTACATTTATAACTAAGTCTGAGGCTCTTTTTCACTTTCTGAGCTTTAAGCTCTTTTTCGGTGATGACTTCGGTCACAACTTCCTTTATCTTTCATGCATTCATGAAATGGAATGCATCACATTCTCATGTTTTCAATTAATCACATGATTTCTGATTCACAATCACTTTCATATTCATCATCGAACCTTGGTCCGACATTCAACAATTAAGTTGAGAAAACACATATTTCTTTCATATTCACATACAAGGAGCACTTCAATGTTCTCATATTTAACAAGCTCTTCGAACATTCAATGTCTGGAATCAGCACATTCACATCAATCATATTTCATTGCATAGCAATCATATCCATAGTCATTCAATGCAGAAATTGAAATTACAACAAACAAAGAAATGAAATCCTCTAATTTTCAGAAAAAAAAGGAAATGAGACCATCTAGGTCAACTCACAGTACGCTCCATATTAGCATTAGCTTCTATAATCTAGAAACGTCTAAATGCGGACATTTATCCTGCACATCCAATTTATGCAATACACACGTTGCAAACATATTAATAATTGTACAATTATAAGTATTCCTTTATGCACAAATGTGTATATGGAATGTGTACAATGCATGCTTAATGACAATCTGAGGTATATTATAAAATTTCACAACTTATGCACATTCTCGTTTTTAGCATTATTTTCTCTCATAATATCAAATTCGTATTCATTTTTAGTTAATACCCGTTACTCATTTTCTTTGAATCACAACACATTTACTAAGGTTATTCCAACATTGCAAGATTAAATATTACCCAAACTCTCTTTTCTTCTTATACATTCTCCACATTTCCAAACCTTTGTGTATATTTTCCATGAACATTCTGACAAAGAAAACGAAGTAATTTGACAATACTTTCTTCTATCAAAATTCATCCATTGTATTAAGTTTCTAATGACACTAAGATCATTCAATTTGGTTTATTATTACGAAAGTTATACTCCAATTAATTCGGACTATTCATAAAATAAAACAGTATCTTGTACTCAAATTTAATTTAGAAATCTGGAATTCTAAGGATAAAATTAAAATTAGATTTCTCTAGAATTATTGTAGCTCTATGTATCTAGTTAACTCCAAATTAAGAATCATCTCATTTGGATGAATACAGAACAAGATATTGTCAAAACACCAAAGCCTGCTCAATGAAATCTTTCTGGTTATCATCTTCCAGCACAGTCAACATTTTCATCTTGAATTCATTAACCCAATTAAAATCAAGTCATGGCCATGCAAAATTAGTGCAAAACTGTGCATTTTAAAACATCTGAGTCAAGGCATGCAATCATAATGCACGCCCATGCACACACCAACAAATAAGTCACGGTCGTGCAACCTTAATGCACTATTGTGCACACTCAATCTCTAGAACCAATTTCTGCCCCAATTTTATCACTCAATCCCTCCTAAAAGATTTCATATTGTTCTAATTTTTTTGGAGACGTAGAACAACGTGTTTCGAATCTATTGGTTCAAGTCCCATGTCATTTGGAGGTCGGGAGAAGAAGTTATAGCTAAAATACTGAAGCATGTTTGAAAATAGTCTCCCTTCGGTAGCCATAGAAGTCATGATCGTTTAAAAGCACGATCGTAAGTTTCTAATGCATTTCAAGTGCCTCTCAAACTCTTCAAACGCTTTTCTTCCTTCTTCCTTCTTCCGAATCGTCAATTTTCTTCTTCTTCTTTCATTCTTTTTCTAAATCCAACCTTTCTAATCTATATTTTCCATTAATTTCACTTCGTTTTTGACTCCAATTTTAGCTCCAAACATTCACAAACAGATCAAAAACCATGGATCAACACAAACATCAAAAACAAACTATACTTCCATGCATGTTCTTAATTTCCAACACTTTCCTTCATTTTTCTGCATTTATTTTATCTTCTTCCAACAGCTTCTTTCATCTTAACTTTTCATTTTTAATCCTTCTCAAGGCAAGACATTACCTTTTCCTTAACTCCAACTCATTTTCAGTCCATTTAAAAAACACTCAAAATGCTCATGTATACATAGTGAAGGGAACATAGCAAACATGTACATATATATATATACTCTTCTCCAAAAATTTACGCGCTCATCTCATGCACGTTTTCATTAATCTTTCAACTCCAAAAATCATTTTAACACTATCTTTTAATATATTAATCATCAAATATGAAAAATCAACACATATGGCATCCCCTAAAAATTCGTACTCACATTTCCACATAATATTCATATCCCCATTTTATACTTATTTAACTGTTAACTATCATAATGCGTGTGTCATCTTATAAAACAAGAGAAACCATAAAAATGCTTACTTGTTAAAACTCCAAATTCTTCAAAATCACTTGAACCCAAGCTTTCCAATATCACATAATCATCCACAGTCTAAGGTGGTATGGTCAGATATTTCAGTGACAGTGAAGAAGAAAGCAAACTGAGATAGCAATTGAAAATTGAGACTAAGACTTGTGTTGTGAGGGTAAGAGATTTCTGAAAGTATTGAAACTTCCAGAAGATGAACGAAAGTCACGGAGAAGATATTTTAAGACAAGAACAATAGTGTCTTAGTCTTTCAAATAAAAAGAATCGTGGCTTAAGACTTGTACACCTGTCCAAATTCTAAAGCTTTAACTAGTTTCCCAAATAACTAGTTTTTATTGAACTAGTTCCATAACTCCCATCTTTTTATTCCAATTATCACCAAAATTTTTAATAACATCTTCTCACAAATTCTAAAGTCATCTCTAAAAATTTCTTCAATATCATTTAACTCATTTCTATTTTCATTTATCAATTTACTCGCCAAGTGACATTTTTCCTAGTCTAATAATATTCAACTTTTTTGGAATTTATTCCTAAAATTTACTAAAAAGTTAAAATTAACAAATACCCTCTCCAAATAAATTTTCAATGCAACAAATCACAATTCTCAATAAAATCACCTTTCATATATATAAGTCAATTATACCTGGAATGTCAATGTCATTTTAATGTGTGCAAAAATTCAAATTCACTTGCATGTATGCTAATAATATGCATGAGCATTAAATGTATTTTTTCTTAAATCTCTTTTTGATCTCACATGTACCGTATTTTAGGGTACTAATCCTTAGTATAGGAACAGGATGCTACAGAAAATAAATTAAATGACAAAATTTCCCTTAAACTTGCTACAACATGCCCTCTTTGAATGGTCCATATGAGCCAAAACTGCATCAATTACGGATTCCACGTCATAAATGAAGTGTTTGAGGAGGTTCATCCTTATATTTTTTGGATGATATCTTCATTTATAGTAAGTTTTTTACATAACACATAAAACATTTGAGTAGGGACTAGCCCAGAAAAGGTTACAATAGTAGCTAGGTGGATAATACCCAAAATACTACTTATTGTTCAACTATTAATATGACACTATTCAAGGCTCTTTATAATTATAGTCCTCAATTAATTATTTCTTATTATACAAGTAATTCCAAGGTGTTATTGGAGGATTAAGGATTGAGGGGTCATGAAACTACTATTTAAATGATCAAATTTTCTCGTAGAGAGTTGAAAAATGCAACAATAAGTAAGCAAAAAGAATTGATAAAGAGTATCATATAGGCAAAGTTGATTTTGTTAAATAACAACCATACAGATATGGGGTATTGACTAACAAGAGATGTTACTATTAGAAAATTCACAAATGGCAAGTGAAGTAACGACACGTGAGAAAAAGACATAAAATAAAGTAAGTTATATACAAAGATAAGAATCATAATTTATTGTTTTAAATTTTTATGTTGACATTGTAAGTATTAATCTGAAATTGATGTGTATCAAATAAAAATTCTCTCAATATTTGTACTTACTTCTAATGACAATATAAATGAACTTTAAAAAACTTAAATAATAGAAATCTAAGTCATCAAAATGCCAAGATGTGTCGGAAAGAAAAGATTATTTGATTTGGAAATTAACAAAAACTGCAAACTATAAAGGGAATTTGAGGTAATAAAATGAATAAATATCGTGAAGAAAGATGAAAAATGATAACAAGGTGTTTTCAATATAAATTGATTGTTCACTTTATAGATTGATTTTGATGTTGTCTTGTGATTGAATGTGTGTTCTATATGATAGTGATTTTTGTATCAAAATGTTTTATATTGTTGTCTAAGTGTTGGTGAATTTATTGTTCTCTCATCTTTAAGCAAATTTTTGCTATAACTGCCCACTTATTTATATTTTAGCTAAGTACCTGTCACTATTTTCTCAACTTCTACATTCTGGAGTTCCTATAACTACTCAATTTCCAAACCTCTTTACAGTATTCATGTTAACCTCATGCATTATTGTTTTTAAGACATATATAAACTATATATTAACTATCTAGACTTCTTTAATCCTGAAATTCTCAACTGATTCCAATGTCTGTGAATTCTCTAGCTAAACATCTATTATGCTTTTATTTCTGGTCTTCTTTCATTTGCTGACTATATTGATTCTAAGTCCAAATAGGCTAAAAAAAATTAGGCTATCAACAATTACCCGTAGGGCACATAAATTCTCATAATGTTTTAGAAACTGTATTTTAAATTCCCACTCAATGGTTTGATGGATTATAAGAACTAGAAGGATTGAATTAAGAAGTAGTGTCATACTGAGGATCTTCCTAAATCCTAGATAATTTTTTATAGATAATAAGAGTCAAGACCAACAATAACATCAAGGTCTTTCACATCTGAAATATCTACCTTTCCATCTATTTCGAAAGATAGAACATCTCTTTTTAAAAGTCAAACCTTTTCTATTCCCTTAAGATTCGACTATTTTCATTATAGGTTCTCCTCAATGCTTTTCTCTTTTCCATCTCAAATTTCAAACATTGCATATCCTCTCTCTTGAATTTAAGATTTTCTCTTTGCAAATTCACTCATACTTTTCCACAATCATGGCTTTCACTTGTCGCATAACTTCCTTTTCAATATTTCCTTCAGTTTCTTTAATTTTACCTCTACATATAGGCTATAAAGCTTTAAATGGTCTCTATTCTAGCTAAGCCTCTTCTAACCTTTGTTTGAATTAGTTAAATAACTTTTTATACTCTAAATCTTCTTTTTAACCACTAATTTTGGCATTCAAATTCCTTATTTTAGCACTATAGAAGGATTTCTTGATTTCAATCATAAACAGGGTTTGCCTCATTTTGTAATTCTTTCACTATTAATTCTTCTCATCCATCTTTACCCTATTTAGGAGAAGTAAGTAAATTGAATTTCCCTGAAGTAAGTAAATTGGATTTCCCTATAGAATTCGCTCTGTTTAAAGCTCATGAATCTTTAAAATTGTGGCTCAAAATCGCACATCACTAGGCTAAGTGGGTGGATAAGTTGTACCCTTCATATCATTTGGCCTAAAGGAGAGAGGACTTCTGCAATTAATAGCTTTTTTAAGAAAATTCATAAAATATCATCACAATCGTGTATATGCTATTTTGAATGGAGTCCTTCTTGTAATTCATTTATATTTCCTTTTGTTTATGTTTCAATTTCATTAAAAGATGTTTTCTTTCTTATCGGACTGCCAGTAATCGAGGAATATTTTGTTTTTGGGTTAAGAAGACCCTTGGGTTAGACCTTGGTACTTTTAAGTATTTGTTTGTAACTGCAAGTATAAGGTTTGTATCCTTATAATATAAAAAATATTGTTCCCATGGGGATTGTTCTTTTGGAATTTTGCCTCTTTAATATCTTTTTTGGATGTTTTAGCCGCCTCAATTGAAAACTTGTTTATAACTGTAATTATACTAGTCATATCCATATAGTATAAACAATATCATTCCCATGAGGATTGTTCTTCTAGAATTTTTCCTCTTTGATCTCTTTTTTGGATGTTTCAACCATCTTTTTTGATGTTTCTCTTTGCCTTTTATACTTCATAATCCTCTTAGGGCTCTTTCTAAAGTTTCCTCACTTGTTTATATTCCAAAAATATTCCTAAATCATTAAATACAAAAATTCTGTCACTTGAAAATCTAGCATTTACATGATTGTGCAAAGTGAACAATCATGCACTTCTCCTGTCTGCATGTTCTGTCATGATTATATACTTTACACGATCCTGATAGAGAATCTCTAGCCACTCCAGCTTCCTTCTTACATGATTATGCAAGTTGTATGATCATGACAAACCTTTTTCTCTAACTTTTTCCTTAACTTTTCATCAAGTTTCCTATCTTAACTCATCATCAAAACATATTAAACGTCCCTTAAAACGGACATTAAGGTCAAATTATTGCCTTAATCAACAATAATCAAACAAAATACACAAAATATTAACAAAGACATAAATATAAGTCCTAAACTCATGAGTATCACCCAAGGAAACACCTAATAACACATTCTAAAGCACACTTATCGACTTCTCCAAACTAAAAGCTTTGTTTGTCCCTAAGCAAAATTAAAACTACAAAATAAAGAAAACAAATCCCACAATCATGCAACAATGCAACAATGCAATAATGTAATAATGCAATAATGCAATAATGGCACAATGACATAAAATTTCATGAAATTAACTTACCTACAAAAATTAGTCACTCAAAAAGATCCAAAACACTAACTTGTTTCATTCAAATTCAGGTGTTTTGATTTAAATATACATATCAACTAAAATATTGACACCTTGTTTTATGGCAGTTATATGCATACTTTAACTATATTTACCAATGTTAAAAGGTAGGATATCACTAAATACCCCCTCATAGAAATTTCTTAACTCTTCACAATAAAATCATTAGGCTTCACTTTATTTAAAGCATCATATTTTTATATTTTCATTTAACGATCAAGTAGTCTTTTATCATAAGGGTACACATCTTGTCATGAATAATACTCAATTATGAAACTATGTTACATTCTTTTAAGGTTGGTTGGAGTGTCATTGTAGCCTTTTTATATGAAGGCAAACATTTTATTGTGAATGTCCCCCCATTACTCAGCTATATCATAACACACAACTCACAACTTGCGATCAATTCTATTCTTAACCACAATTTTTCACAAAAGGACAGCATAATAGGATATTTATTTAACACATATATTCAACAATTTTTTATGTTTATACTCTAACCTACATCATTTCTTCCTAATCAATCAATTTCCATGAAAAGCTAAAAGCTACTAGTGATGCCAACCAAATTAATTTCATTCAATCACAAGTGCATCCAAACAAGTGTCATAAAATGAAAAATAGGTACAATATTCTAATCAATATGCATATTCACCTAAATAAAAACTCAAAACACAAACTTTATAAGCTAATTCTTCTTAACAATTTAAATGATCTTGCTTGTAGTTAAGCTAATTCATTTTAGTTTTCATACCATTGACACATTCACACAATTCAACATTATGTAACAAAAAAATTTTGAGAATGCAAGAACAAGAAAAAAAAAACCAACACAATGCATATGCAAAGTCATATACAAATGATAATGTAAATACATATATATCCCCAAAATTGAACAACACATTTTCCTCAATGTGAAAAACAACACACAAATAAAGATAAACATAAATAAGTAATGTAAAAACAAAAATAAAGAAATAAAAATTAAGGGCAAGAAAACTTATGAGGATTGTGATGGTGATGAAGAAGGAACTTGGATGCCTTACAACATAAAATAATTCATGTTATGAACATTAATTAATTAAACTAACTTTAAAACCAAAAAAATAATTCAACAAATCTACAAGAAATTACAAATATCTATCTAAACAATTACATGTTAATGTTATGGTCGTTAGCTTGATCATTCCATCTTTTTTTAAAATCTAAGTGTAATGGAAGCTTCTCAGTGACCATTGTTTTGGCTCTAACCACTTCTATACCCTTGCATGATATTTTATATCCCAAAAATACATCCTCATGCACCACTCTCTTTTCTTATTCCCTATCCAGCTTGTTTAATATTATGATGGGAAGAGTATGACCCTCATCTATAAAGGTATATCTACAGTGTGTGGGTAAAGGTTTTAACTCTAGAGTGGGCGATTTTTCAATGGAAGGTGGCATGCTTGCTTCCATCTTTACTAAGAATTTTTGCTTTAATTTGTCACCCAACTCATCCTCTTTCTCCAGCTCTTCATCACCTTCCACATCCTCAACACTAGTGTCTTCTTTACGGTTCTCCTCTTGCTCTTTTACACACTCATCAACTACATCAATTTTTATGTACGAGTCACGTGTCCGACGTGATACGTGACATCTGGACGCGCATCCCACTAGGGAGGCATCCCCCACCAGGTCAAACCTTAAACACGAACTCATTTTACTTACTTCCGAATGAATCTTGAAAATTTTACCTTAATCTCCCTCAATAAAATTGATCTTCTTAGGGCCGAAAATTAAATCCGATTCCTAAGCTAAAATGAAATTCCACATCTCTAGATTATTCATAACAAAAATCTCCTCAATCGGATCTCTACAAATCGAGAAATCGCCCAAATACGGAATCATATTCAATATCTCTATTCAATTGTCTCCCTTCGATTTAATCTATAAATTTCAACTCAATCCTGAAAAATCTAAATTTTGCACAAAAGAGTAGGAAATTTTTTTAGAAAACCAATGCTTTGAAAATCAATTAAATCAGAGGTCAAACGAAAAAGTTACATGCAAAAGAGTGAGAGGAGGTTGAATTTGGAAAAAGAAAAATCAGAAAATAAAATAAAACCAAAAAAACTGGCAAACGGCGTCGCCTCGCGCACGAGCGCTCGCGATCACGAGGCTGTGAGGCTCTCGCAGGGTGAGGGCCTAGCCTGTGCGAGGCGTTAGAAGGGCGAGGGTCTCGCCCGCGCGAGGCGCTAGCAGGGCGAGGCGCTCGTCCTCGCGAGGGCACCTGCGAGTTTCTAAAATATATTTTTAAAAAATAAAACAATACACTTGCAATTTTGAAAATTCATAACTCTTCACACCAAATTCCAAAGTTTGCAAATTTAGTACCAATAAAAAGATAAAAGGAAGCCCTACAACTTCCATGAAGGATTCAAAATCTAATTTGTTTTTTAAGGGAGTCAAAAGCTACTTCAAAGTGACTGCCCAAATTAAAAACTATTCTACACAAAGATTGAATTTCTAAAAATCATATCTTTCAACACAATGGCCCAAAAATATCACATTTTACATCAATGGAAAGATAAAAAGACGATTTACAACTTTTATGAAGGAAGAAAAAATCAATTTAGTCTCTAAAGGATGGAAAAACTCTTTCAAAGCTACTACCTATAAAATGACCATTTAAACAGTAACTGAATATTTCCAAACCTCATAACTTCTTCCTTCTAACCCTAAAAATGGCATACCATACCTCAATGGGAAGATTACAAGACAATCCACATCTTTCATAAAGGATGAAAAAATCAATGTAGGTTTTAAGGAAGTGAAAAACTCTTCTAAAGATACTGTCTGGGCAATACCCTTTCTAACAGTAACAACATTCTTTCAAACCTTCTAACTTCTCAATCCTAAGTCCAAAAGTGACATATTATATACCAATGGAAAGATCTAAACATCAACTACAATCTTTAAGAAGACCCTCCAATCTAATTCAAACTCTAATAGGGTCAAAAATGTAGTCAAAGTTTCTGCCTATTATGAAAATTTTGACAGCATCTCCCCTAAAATTTCACTAGTCAAAATCTTCAAACACACAACCAAATTTCCAGCACCTGCACAAGAATTCAATCTCCACATTCTTCAATCTCCCACATCCAAACCACTCCATATACACCCATAAATTTAACTCAAATGGCAGCAACCACACACCTATTCATCTAATCATTTTCAAACCATTCAACAACACATTTTGGGCAATATAAACAAAAATACATTAAAACTCAAATCTCTTGCATTTATATGAAAGACATAAGTTATTACAAAGCTTTAGAGGGCATTTTAGCCCGAATACATCAAAGTATCAAAAGTTAAAATACAAAGAAAGTCATTTCTCCATAATGCAATCTAAACCCTTGTTTTCCAAAAGATGACTTCAAAAGTAAAATGCATCGGAGTAATACCTCAGTCCCGATGCAGTTACTCGTTTTCTCGCTCGTCGCCTGTGGAGGGAAAAATGGGGTGTGAGCTCGACAGCTCAGTGGGTAACAGTTTAATAATTAAGAACAAGCCAAAACATTCTTTATTCATTCTTTTTTAAAAGCAATTTTCACATTGATCAAACATTACCAATCAATCAAACATCTTCACAATTTCATCACATCAAACAAGTCAAAAATCACAAAAGCACAGAGAAAGTGGTTCGAGTGGATCCGAAATGGAACGTACTACACATTCCCGCGAAGCGGTCATGTGTAGCCGTGAACTTATGGGAGTCCGTGAGGAGCTCCAATGCTACTAGCGGGTAGGCGGGAGAAGCCTATAAACAGATAAGTGCACTTGACTCTTAAGGAACCACCACAAACCCAAAGAATCATGCATATCACATAATTCACATAATTCATACATATTCGCCACAAATGGCCCTTACAAAAATTCACTTTCACTTTCTTCCGAAATCCCATTTTTCATTCTTTTTCACTTGTCAAACAACTTTGCACAATTTTCCACAATTATTCAACATCCAAAAGACACATAAAACAATTCCCAAACATCCCAAAAAGTAAT
>JANZLD010000002.1:46557934-46572749 GCA_026413575.1 Erythroxylum carthagenense
TGCCTTCACTGTTTTGCAGGTATCATCACGTCGGATTCATCTCAGAAGGAAGACGACTTATGGATCTCAACGGCAACACATCGTTCAGCCAAAACCTGGCAGAACCATATATATATATATATATTTATGTCGTACTTTAAATTTTATAACCCTATATTTTATCTTAATTTTGTAATGTATTTATTTATAATGGTGAAAATATATTCTCATATTTCACATTGATTTTATAACTGTATTTATTTAACATGATTTATATTATTTCTTGATTTTCAATAATCTTTTTTAAATTAAAGGAAAATTGTGCTAATGTAATAAGCTTCAATATGAGTTACAACATTCTAAATTACAAAGTGTTTTTATCTTCTCAAGTGATCCAGCTTAACAGCCTAGGTAGAGCATATGCATCAACCTATTCTGGGTCAATCCCTTCCATTTACAAGGCAAGTTCTTCTTCACTTGCCCTAGGTCTTTTTTGCATTCCACTTTTGGATATTACTAAACACTCTCTTCTATTAATGATCGTTCCTATACTTGGATGTACTATTATGCTCTTACTAACACCCATTTAACTTTCTTGTTTTGTTATAGTTTGTCTCATGTTACTTCCTTTTATACATCTTCTTACTGTTCTTGTTGTTACTTGGTTTTGTCTTATGTTGGCTAATATTTTTTTCTCTTATCTAGACCAATATGTTTTGGTGGAACCTTTACTGATCATGGCTCTTGAACCTAAAAATTATTTCATTCCTTTATCTCAAAATGGCATAACTTCGAGCTTAATGCTAAATTAAAGAGGCAATACTCTTCTTTTAGTTGTTATCTTTTGGATGCTCAGGTCACTATATCCTCCCAATCATCCTCACTACATTAATGTTACATTACGCTTGAATCATCTGCCATAGTTCTTTAGTAAAGCTACATTTAAAAAAATTGGTAGTCTATAAATTCATTCTCTATGTTACAATATGTGTAAGTTGAATATGTAATTTGAGAGATTTTAGTTATATATAGTATGCTCAATTTGTTTCTAATTGCTAGCTGTATGATAAAAGAAAACTAAGAATTTTGTTTGAACTAAACTAGAATGCTCCATTGTACATTTAACTATAGAATTCTTGAACATTTGGTAGCATCATTTATTGGTAAATTGGACTACAGAATGCTTTAGTCATTTTATTTTACCTTTCAAGTGTTAAAAGGGGTTATAATTAAGTTTATTTTCCTAAATGGTTGAGAAGCCTCAAAATTTTATACGTCAGTAATTGCCTTTTATGATCTCCTTATCCTTAATTTTAGGGTATAGTATATATCTCAAATGTGAGACTTCAAGAAAAAGGTATAGGGGACTCTTTTTAACTATCAATCTAAAGCCATGAATTTTCTCCATTACTAATCTTATACTTGATCTCCCAAAGCTTACCCCTTATGTTAAGTATTTGGTTTATAGTCTGTGATTTCTTATACTTGGGTTTTATTTCCCATATACTTTGGTTCTTTAATTATTGCAAGTGAACTGATTACACCTTAGGTGTTTCTTTGTCTATAAAAAGCCTCTAAAACTTTTTAGTTACAAAAATATGCTAATGATTTGTAATAGCCATATACCTAGTCCTCCTTCCTCTTTCGACACCCTAATATTAGTCCACTTGACTTTAACATTTGAATTCTTATATGTATCTCCTATTTATATAAAATTGCTCATGATTCTTTCTAGATCTTTAGTAGGATTATTAGGTAATACCATGTGCAAGATCCATTAGATAAAGAGATCCTTTAATATAAACTTGATAAGCTAAAGTCTCCTAGTATAAGTTAGACTTTTATTACATTAGCAACCAATTCTCCTCTCAAACATATCAAACTGAGCTTAACAATCACCATATCTTGGTCTTCTAGTTGAAATAACGACTCCCAAATATATGAAAGAGGGTCTTTTTATCTTAAAACTTGATAAGAAGGACAATCTTGGAGCCTAAAGTTAGTTGCAGTTGAGACTATCATGTAACTCTTATCTTAATTGATGTTGAGATTAGAAAGTTTGTTAAATGAATAAATAAAGTTTATTAGAATCTTGAATAAGTATCAAATCTATAGAACATTAGTAAGTCACAAATCAAATATTGAAGATCTTTAATTTGTTGTATTTATTGTGATATCTGAATGAGAAATCCCTCCTACTTTTATGTTTAATGAGCTTGATCAATAATACTACAAAAATTAAGAATAGGTAAAGAGATAGAGGATGTCCTTACCTAACTCCTTCTCATCCCTTAGTTACTTGAGTCTATTCTCTAGTCATTGAAATACTAAAAGTAGTCGTTATTCATTACTTAATCCAAGTGATAAACTTTTATGGGAAAATAAATGCCTACAGAGAGTGTAACACAAATTCTTAATTTATTAAATCAAAAATCCTTATGAAAGTATTCATATGAAAAATTTTTGTGGATGCATTCCTTTGGTATCCCTTCAATAGTTCTTAACAATATATTTTCATCAATTTTTCTTACCTTAATAAAAGCTTTCTTTGATGTTCTTATAAAGGGTTATAATACTTCTTTTGGCCTCATGGCAAGGATTTTAGATATGATCTTGTATAAGGTATTATAACAAGCTCTAGGTCTTAAATCCTTGAGTCAATTATGATTAGGCAGCTTTAAGACTAAACAATTACAAGTTTGGTTTATCTCCTTTAGCATTCTTTCAAAATTAAAGAATTTTGTGATGGCTTTGTTAACTTGTACTTTCATCTAGCACTATGATTCTTTAAACATCTTAAAGGGTGATAGATCTAATGAGTTTCTGAACTTGCTCATCAGTTATTACTTTTGGTATAAAAGTGTTAAAGACTTGCACCAAAGATTATTTTTTAATAGAAGAGCCTAGGGTGTTTTAGAAATACCTATAAACTTTCTTCTCGCACTCCCTTTATTCCTAGAACCTCTCTCCATTATATTTGATAATGTGAGAGATTTTGTTTATGTTTCTCTTGGTTGGTATGGCCTTAAAGAAGAAAGAAAATTTTCTATCCTCATTTAATAACCATTGAAATTTAGATTTCTACTTCATCAAGGAGTTATGACATTTAAATGCTCTAAAATAATATTCTACTGTAATCTTTTCTTTCTTTAACTTTGATCTTATGCAAATGATTTTTTTACAACTTTGATTGTGCTTAGCTTTTCTCTTTGATTTTGAGACTTTTAGTATTTACAAATCTATGATGTAATATCTTGAGATGCTTTTTCACCATTTAAAACTTATCGATACATTTATATTGTTTATGTTCTTCTACTTCCTCTATTATATGTATTTTTGTAGCCTCTTAGAATCCATTAAGTTTTATAATTTAATTAATGAATATACAAAGGGATTATTTAATTAGGGAACTCAACTATGTTATAGATCTTAATGGGTATATAGTATGATGTTAGAGGGCTACTGAAAACAACTTTACTTCCTTGAAATTCCATTTGCCACAAATGGTTTACCAAAGCTCAATCTAGTTTCCTCTGTAAGAACTAATTACCTTGTTTTTTTTTTCATGTAAATTGATTCCCCTCATAATTGAGATTAGTGGCTTCTATGTTGCTTAAGTAAGATTTAAATTCATTACAAGGGGCCTTTAAGCTCACACCTCGTTCTGACTTTATAACATAAAGAGTGTAGTTGAAATCCTTCACAATTATCTAAGAGATATTCATCTTTGAGCCATTGTCCTTGAGATCCTCTGAAAAAGCAACCCTCTAGAAAGATAGAAGAGTAACATATACAATGCTAAAGCATATCCTTTGTTTGTTTTGCTTCAATTTAATAAACATGTTTAACTACTATCCTTTCATGTTCATTATAGTTAGTGATTATCTTTGAATTTCTTTAGAAACACTAGAACATGCTACAAGAGTCTTCTTTTAGATTGGTTTTTAAAATATCAATTAACATTTGCTTTATGGAGTGAAGATAGTTAAAATTTGACCTATTGTTTATTAGGGTCATTAAAGCCCTTGACATTCCAAGCTAGGATAATATTAGAAGGGAGGAGAGGCGTTTTTAGTTCCCATAGCCTTGGATTTTCTAACTGATTTCCTTAAAACTAGAGTGAAGATCTCTATAGTCCCATTAGGTGAAGTCTTTTTATTAGAGAAGTTGGTTTGTCCTGAGATTTTTGTTGTTTCCCGTCCCTCAATTTTTATGTTTTTAAAAGCTTATTACTTAAAGGATTTACTTACAGTTAATATGTTTAGTCTGCTCATATAAATATATCATTTTCTGTAATTGATTTAGGTAATTTTTACTGAATATGTTTGACACTTGCCATCTCATGCCATTTATTGGCTTTTATATTTAGTACATTATATTTCTGCTCAATTCTAAGAACATGATTTTCCATATTAGCTTGTGTTCTCTTTATATTTGGATTCTCCATTCCAATTAGTTCATAATAGCCACCTTGTGTAAAAGTTTTGCCAACTTTTCTCTACTCTTTCTCCTATTGTTGGAAAGTAGGTTTCCATAAGTTGGAAATAAAAACTATTTCCTTCACCATTTCCTCAGGTTCTTTTAGTCTCATGAAGGGTAATGAAGGATTTGGCTGACATCAACTTGAACAAATTCTTATATATCCAATTTTTTTCATTGAAGTTATGATTTCATCCATTTATGTAGGCTTTCCTATATAACTATCAAGATAGCTCGGTCAGTCATTAACCAATATTCAACTGGTACATTATAAATGTTGATACAAATTGGTATATGTTTTATATGTTTCATTTTTAGTTGTTCTAATTACATACTTAACTCCTATTTATGTAAGAAGATGGGTCTACCATTCATGTGCTAGGGGGAAGCTTCCAAAATTCTATGATCTTCCTCTATTGTTCCAAACTTAAAGGAAAAGGGAACTTGTTCATTAATTAACACCTTAGATAACATAACCCTTTTTTAGTTAACATGAGCCCAAGAGTGCATCATTAGATAAGCAAATAATTTAACTACAAAAAAAAGCTACTGAAGTGTTCTATTTGACTGTACCTTGCTTCAGTACTTCCTTAGGAGGAGTTACAATGTTTTTTCGTTTAAATCCTTAGAGTGGGGGAAATAGCTTAGCTTGTTTACTGGAGACACATGTTCAATAACTTGACTCCATATCCTTGTGCTCTTGCTAAGCTTCCTATCTGCTTCTTTATCTTTTTCTCAAAAAGAAGGAGTTAGCTCAAACAAAGAACCCTATCTCTGTTATGCTTCTTGAACAATTCTTATTCCTTATTTAAAAGAGTGGCTCTAAAGCTCTTCTGAGATAGTAGGAAATTGCAAACCTAAAAATTAAAGTTTCATCTATTTTAGGCAACAAGGAAAGTGGTCATTGGGAAAAGTTGAAATAACGTTTATTATAAGAAAAGTTGATATGTAGGCATCTACGTGAACATTAATTGGCAAATAACCGTTCACGTGGAGTAAAACATTCAACCCAACTTATAAAAGAGGTTATAGGTTGAGTGTTTCAGTCTACATGTCTGTTTTTAAAATCGGACTGGATCGGCCGGTCTGACCGGTCCGATCAGTAATCGGTCGGTGGTCCGGTCTGGTTTATGCCACAAAACCGGTATTCAATTAATCCGGTGTGAACCGGTCAATTGATCGGTTTTTGACCGGTCGGACCGGTCCGGTTCGACAATTTTTTTATTTTTTATTTTTATTTTTTAAAATATTTTTAACATTATATATAATTAAATATAATTATTACATAATTATTACATCATACCGGTTCGATCGGTGGTTGAACCGGTCGAACCGATCAAATCGGTAATCAATAAGGCTACCAGTTCAATGATCGACCCGAGTTTCAGAACATTGGTCTACATAGATGATTAGTTTGTAGTTAACTTTTCATACAGGAGTCCATATGTCATGGACAAAAATAACGTTGATAGTCAAATCAACAAAATACTAACCAAAATAACCTTGTAAATAGAGTTGTTAAGGATATAAATAAATTGAAAATTTTAAAAGCTGAATTAAAAAAAATCTAAAAACATTATGTATTTTAGAATTTGTTATCAATTAAAAAGATAATGCTCTTTTTAAGCCTATGCCATGGAACACAAGTTCGAAGGTTGTAATCAACATTTACGTACTTGCGAAAATGATAAGTCGTGATATATCCAATAAAATATATTTAATATTTGTAGTCATTATTTATTCTATATAGATATAATTGTCGAATGATAAACTCATATGGAAGTCAAGAAAAACATAAATAAAAAAAAGGAAAATGAAAGAGGAACGGATCAAAATATGGTGACAAGTGAGTAGTCAACGGTGTCGAGGGGCAAGGGAAGTTTCCAGGTGTAAGCCATTTCTTGTACGCGTGATGCATTGCACACACGTAAAGGACTTCTGAGTCCCACCGCGGAGTGCGGAGGCCATTTACACCCTGATGGAGTCATTTCAGCCGTCCGATTTCTAGAGTATCCCTCCCTCCGATCATAAATTCCAAGTTATTAAAGCTGCGAACTAGAGGAACCGTATATAATCTTTATAGTCAAATTTTATAGGATGGGATTGACATCTTCGACGCAGGTTATAATCAAACCCAACTGTACTCAATATATCGGGCTGAGTTTTGAGATGGGCCGAGTGTTGCAGGAATAATTGGTGAGCCCTTATGAGTATTAGCAAATTGATAGGAAGAAACACGGACACGCCATATTTAGATTTAGAGCAAGCCAATCAAGTTAGCAATTCTAAATATGCGGGATTTAATTTGGAAGCAGTTGACTTGGAATCTTATCTAGAATGATCTATATTGGTGGAGTAACAAAATTCTCACTGGTCAGTATCTCAATTTTTGTCAGGAATAGTTGAACGGGCCACATGCACGCCATGAATAGGCAGTAGAGAAAGAGGAAACGAACAAACAGGCATGTTTTTCTGATACCAATCAACCAAAGCAAGAAACGGACATTCCCGAAATTAATGATAAATCACAAAAAAACTAATGGTCACTTTTAAAAATGAAACCAAACTCTTTTTTTTTTTTTTTAATCCCAAGAAGTTTATAAACCATCATAACCCCTAATCCCTAATTACTTTTCCTTTTATTAAATCCTTTCTCTTCCCTCCTCTTCTCCATCAGGAAGGGCAGGCCTAGGCGTGTGTATAGTATATACACACATACACAAACTGAAGGAAAGAGAGAAAAAAAAAAAAAGTCCTTTGCATAGTCCTGGAAATGGATCCTTCCTCTCCTTCCAAGTGCTTAGCGATTTTGCTAATGTTGGCTTCCGCCATTGCTTTTGGCAAATCGGCAAGCCCATTGGAAGAAATGAATGACTTGGGTGACACTCTGAACCAATGCCATTCTGCCGACTGTTTCGACATTGTAACCGATCTCATGATGGATTCGGAGATCAATCGGCGAGTACTTAAACAAAACACAAGGTTCATTAGCTACGATGCCTTGAAGGCCAATCGAGTCCCTTGCAGCAGACGTGGCCGCTCCTACTACGACTGCAACAATAGGCAAAGGGCTAACCCTTACGTTCGTGGATGCAGTGCTATCACTCACTGTAAACGGTTCACTGATTAATTTCGTTATGAAAAATATTCTATTGATTATGTATCCATCACAACACGCAAACTCCCTCTTTTACTATTATTAATTTATTGCTACTTTGTATTTTCATTTTCAAATTATCTGGATTCTCTTGCTGTAGGGTAAATCCCTCTTAGCTTGGATTCTCTTACTGCCGCGTGTGCTTTGTGTTGTGTTTGTATACCTGTTATTGGAGTTTTCTCATATGTTTCTTTTTTGGGTCATGCTAACCATGCTATTGTATTTGTCTTTCATTCTCGACCCATCGCACCTGCTATTTTAAGGTACAAATGGTATCATCTCATCTCTTGTAAAGGCAATTTAAAGGTATTATTCTTTTCTTTTTTCCTTTTTTCTTAAATAATGTCCAATTAGTGATAAATATGAACAAAAGGGCCCTATAGGGATGATCGCGATTCACAACAGGATGTGCTAGATCCAATTTTGGTTCCAAAC
Organism: Erythroxylum carthagenense; assembly: GCA_026413575.1. Lineage (NCBI taxonomy): Eukaryota > Viridiplantae > Streptophyta > Magnoliopsida > Malpighiales > Erythroxylaceae > Erythroxylum > Erythroxylum carthagenense. The sequence goes on from JANZLD010000002.1 coordinate 46,565,985, forward strand.
AGCAAAGTCCGTAGGGGTTCTTTTAGATGAGCACCGCTTTGCTAGTCAATTATTTACATCGCCCCAGTCATGGTCTATTTCAATCCCATCAGTAGCTTAATTTAATTATTAGATGAATTAAATCTTGTATTAGTAAGTTATGGAAAGATGTCACAATCCAATCACTTGTTCCATTATTATATGTATACATACATACAATGTTCCACCAATCTCCCCAAGGCAAGGGTGCGCGCTAAAACCAATTTACACGGAACGGAAACAAACATAAGAAGAGACACGAAACGGAACCAAACCAGACACATAACCCCACCCTCCACACCTTCTCTTTCTTCCGTCTCGCTCACTCTTTCTTTCTATCCTCTCATCAATCATCATCACACATCACCAGTCCCATTTTCATCGTCTACAAATTTCGCCTACTTTCAGTCAAGAAGGAGTCATTCAAAGAAAGCAAATTACAAAAAAAAAACTACTCGGCCTAACCGGAGCACAGCTCTTGCAGGTGCAGTTCAGCTGAATTTTGTACCAAACTTGAAACCAGTACTGAGAGACCGGTCGTGATTCTTTCTAATTCACGCACAAAGCCATAGGAATAGAATGAATAAAACAGCAAAACAAGGGGTCAACAAAACATTCCTTGCCCTTTTTTTTTTTTTTTTCAGCCGTTTTATACAACACATTATTCACCTGCACTGCTTAGAACACCTGACTTCCTTGAGCCCCAAGCAATGAATCCTGAATAAGATTGTCGTCACTCGTCATTCATTTTATTTAGTGAATGGTCGGAAACGTCTCGGACTTTGAAATGATTATCAAAGTCTTAACATCAACACTCTGAACAAAATAAAAAACATAATGCTACAGCGACTAAATTGAGATAATTCGAAAACCGAGCTGATTTCTTTTACATACTTGTTACTAAACAATTCTTACACACGCACACCGCACTGACAAAGCTGTCTCTCCTTTTCGTTACCCTTTTATTTTCTCAGCAACCAAACCGTTGAATAAGACCAACCCTAAAGTGAAAGAAAACAAATAAAAATATACACGAACATATACAATTGAGTCAAGATCGTCTTTTCCTTTTCAAAGATCCAGCAATTACAGAGGTTTTATCTTGCCCAGCGCTCGTTGTAATCATCAATGCCAGCACTTATATACGTCAACATCTAAGAAGCAGATATATATCTTACACCAAAAGCATGAAAAAGTAAAAATATGAAAATATAACGTTTTTATTCACGACGAAGGACTCGCCGAACCTGAAATTGTAGGTGACGTGACCGGAAATAGTGGCAAAAGCCGAGGCTCGACGTCTCCCGTAGTACTGGCAAGCGGTGGGTGAAAGTAAAATCCTCTTTCTTTAATTGCTTTGTCCTCTGCATCAGTGTTTAACAAATTGCCGATACTACTATTGTTCAAGGGACCATGGCAGTTGGTGTAATTTGGCGTTGTGGATCGGTCAAACGGGTCCGGTATCAACGGGGTCACGGGGCTGAGAGTAAGAGCCGGAAAGTCGAGAATGCTCGGAGACAGGATCTCGGGTTTCCTCGGAGAAAACCCAGAACTGGGTGGAGCGAGAATCGGGTTCAAAGGATTGATCTTGAGGCTCTTGAGGGAGCTTCTACGTTCATAGAGCTTGAAACCGGAAGACTGGTTCTTTTTGGGCATGGTCTTGATAGGGGGAATGTTATAGGAGGAATGAGGTTTGGGGGACGAGTCGGGTTGAGACGCGGTAGGGACGATGGTGGTGGTTCTCGGAGACCCGGTTAACATTTGGACGACTTGTTTGAAGGAGGAGGTATCGGCTTGAACAAAGGTGGTAGGGCAAGGATTAGCGGGTTCGGATCTGCTGATGAGTCTTGGTGAGGGAAATGGGTTGGCGTTATTAACAACGAAATTGGTGGTGGGGGTAGCGGTGTTGCTGCTATTGCTAATGCTACTACTAGTGCTGCTGCTGTTGCTATGGCTTGCTGGTGAAGGTGTGAGAGATTGCGGGTTGTGCTTGTCTTTGTGTCTTGGTGATGAGATTTCCATCTTTGGGATGTGTTTCTTTTTCTGTTAAGCTCCAGTCTGAGGAAGAGGAAGAGGAAGAGAGAGATAATGCATGAAAGAGTGAGATTATGTGATGGGCATGTGAGAATTTCTTTGGTTTGGCGTGAGTTGTTTTGGTGGTGACTTGATCCTTTGAAAGTTTTCCACTCTCTTAAAACGGCTTTGGACATCACACTCCAATCCAAACTTGTCTGTTTATCTTTCGAAGGTATTAGATGTCCATGTAATGGAACAATACAGCTATGTCCCGATGAGATGATGCAGGCTTCTATTGAAAATTAAGATGATACGTTTGTGTTCGGCATATATGCATTCATCTTAGGTCATACGAGGATGAAAATGTGATGTTTTCTGCTTTTTTTTTTTCAATTAGCGAGAACAATATTTACAAGCGTTGCCTTTTGTTTAGATGACAAAGTGTATTATAAAGATAAAAATATACTTTTTTAACTTATGAGATTTACCTATTATCATGGTAATAATCTCATACACATATATTGTACAAAGTGATAGAAAAAGTAAATACAGAACTTCTCTAATTATTAACGTAAGCATCAAATTTGAATGTTAGCAACTTTGTTTTCTTAATCGTGTCGATGTAATAAAAAAATCAGTTATAGAGTTTCACTGTTTGGGTCTTTATGACGAGTATTTCAAAGAAATCAAGTGTTATTTTTTCTTCTTGGCATACCTTTTTCATTTGTAAGCATTTGATTTATTAATTAAAAAATTTGCACCAATGAATAGTTGACCCAACTCATGACTAATACAAATCGTCAATAGGAACGTTAAACTTAAGAATAATCAGGATCTCAATTGAAAGCAAAATTGGGAAAACTTGGATAACAACATGTAAGAGTCAAAGGAAACTGCAGGACACGCGCTCTGAAAGTGAATGTTCCTTCCCTCGATGGGAAACTCCAGTCTCCAGCTGGTAAAGTGCCGTTGGTGTTGTGTAGAAATTCATACAAAGATGTGTGGGCCCAACTCTGACCCAAAAAGAGTGGCATATTTCAATGTTTGTCATTGACTTGGTTGTTGGTGACCCTGAATACCGAACGATTCTCTTCTTTTCTTTGCTTTTCTTTTTCCTATTCATTGTTTGGCATTGACTTAGGGTGTTGTTGGGGGTAAAAAGGAGTTGAATGCCCAACGATACTCCTCCTTTCTTTTCTTTTTTCTTTCCTATTTTCTATTAACAACAAACACTTTAAGATATTTCTTATATATTTTATTATTTAATTTTGACATTTTATATTAATGAATCTTCAAGATAATGTAAGGCTTAAAATCCAAATTAAGATGAGGTGTGAACAAGTAATATTTCTTATCTGAATTAGATTTTTAGATAATGATTTAAGGGTGAAAGAATTCTATGTTGAATAGGAGTGTGAGTGGATCATGTTGTGTAGGCTGTAGGACATTGATCGTGATTTCTTAATGTGTGTAAGTTCTAATTAATAACTTCGATAATCAGCAAGCGTACCGACCATTTGCGTAATACCTAAGATATTGATCCTACGAGGAGGAATAAACTAATCTTAAAATCTAAGACTAAAACAATTCGCAGTAATTCGAATTGTAACAAAACTAAGGCAAGAATTTAATTCAATCACGCAACTCAATTTCAAGAATTAATTACAAAAATATTAATTGGCAATTGTAACCCACACTTAAGAATCAACTTAAAAGAACTATCAATTGAGAGAAAGGGAAATTTTTACCTATCTTTAACACTAACCTAATCGATTATGGATTATTGGATTACTAGTCCTAGAGGATCCTAATGTTGATTATTTTCTCTCGAGTTACAACAATTAACCCTAAATTATAAAACCCTAATTAGATTATAGAAAATTATAATTTCTCAATTAACAATCTATCTAAAATCCTAATTAGATCTAAAGTTGTCCAATAAACTATCAGGAATCTATGCGAGATCTCTCTTTATACAATTACTGATTTGATTAATTTTTCGTTCTTATTAAATCACCTAACTCTCGTTAACCCAATTTAATTATTTTTATTCGATTCATCCTCTTAGTCTATTATCGAATTATACAACTACAGAAATGAATCACAATAAATCTAATAAACAATCAAAATTTAATAAATAAAAGATTAAAAATACCCGAAGGTGAATGTAGAATATCTAAAAAGTAGAAAATAACAGGAATACGATCTTGGATGGAGATAGGAGGCAGCGACATCAGAAAACTCCAAATCTAGGAAGTACGACGATGTTAGCTTCTTCTCCACTTCTCTCTTCTTTCTTCTCTTTCTCAATCTTTCAACAATCCTCTCTAGGGTTTTCTCTCAAAAGTGGCTGATGTCAAAGCTTAGAGAGATAAAGTAAAAATTAAAAGTGAGTGAAAAATTGAAGTTAGAAATAAATATATAGGTGATTGGAGGGTAAAATGGTAAAATTTAATAATGATTGTTGCGTGCCTCTTTTTTTTACCCTTCCACAGGCCACGATCGTGGCCTTTACCAATGAATTTATTTTTTCCTTTTACCCTTCTCCACTTTCTGAAATCACTCTTTAACTTCTTATGGCCATTTCATATTTCTTTGCATACTTCATCGATCATCAAATTCATGTCGAAATCCTATGTCTTCTTGATTTTATTTGGAAATTAAATAACCTAATTACAAAATTTAAACTATCTAGAAACAAAATCAAGTGAAATAACATTCCATGGGTCACCTCCCATGCAATGCTTCTTTTAATATCAGTAGCTCGACACTCTTGTTTGCTCACGGTGGTTCAAATGAATGGTGCAATGGTAGTGCAGTCACTGATCTTACAATTTGCACATGAGCTACCATGCTCTAGATTCTACCTTCCTTGTAATTCTAATTCCTTTGCCTTATTCTACGTCATCGTTTCTTTCTGAATGTATTCCCATGATCCTCAATATCTTCCCATTGTCCTGAGGTTTGGTTTCATTGATATTAGTTGGAGTTAAAGGAGAACTATTATCTTTCTTTGATATTTTGAAGGTTATTTGCTGCTTTCCTACCTTCAGAGTTAGTTCACCTCATCAACGTCAAATTATTGAGTGAGCAGTAGAGCCAGGAACAGTCATCCAAGGACCATAGGGGTTTCCACTTCTTCTCCAATATCCAATATATAGAAGTCTGTGGGAAAGGTAAATTTATCAATTTGTACTTGCACATCCTTAATGATCCCATTCCATTGATGAACTGTTCTGCCAGTCGTCTTTACTAACATCTTTGTGACTTCTAAGTCTCCTAACCCCAACTTTTAACTAAAGGTATAGGGCGTCATATTGATACTCACTCCTAAATCTACGAATGCCCTGTTTATGTTGACTCTATTGATACGGCAAGGAATGTAAAATTCCCCGTCCTCTTTCTTCTATGATATGTTAGGGTTTTCTTCCGCTATCTATGAATGCCCTATCTATATTGACTCTATTGATACTGTAAGGAATGTAAAAATCCCCTGGGTCCTCTTTCTTCTATGCTATGTCAGGGTTTTCTTTCACTATATGCTCCTTAACCTTCTTCTTGACTAATTCCTTTAGTGTGAGCCTCATTTGTAAATGTTCCATTATGTCCTCAACCTTGTTTGATTTAACCTCCTTAAAATTCCATGTTACCCTACTTGAAATTGACTTCCTCTGAGCTATAATAGGGTACGAAATTTCAGGTCGAGGTTCCTTGATTGGCTCAATTATGAGCTCACTTGGAAGGAATTCCATAATTACTTGTCCTTTTCCTTTATCTTCATCTTCCTTTGCTTATTTAAGTTTCTTTTCCTAGGTTTAAGTGACAGCTATGATCCATTCCTTTGGGTTGGACTCGGTATTGCTTAGAATGGTTCTTGCATTCTGAGTAGATATTGCCTCTACTAGTCAACCTACTTGGACTTCCAAATTGTGTATTAAAGAGGTGTGGTTTTTGGTGACTTGCTTGAGTTTGCTTTCAAGCCTCTTGTGTGCATCCTCCATACCTCCAATTTTATCTAAAATCTTATCCAACTTGGATTCCATTGAGCTTGGTTTATCTTGTTGGAAGCTTGATTGTCCTTGAGGTCTTAATTGTCCTCTAGCATTGTTAGTCCAAGAGAAGTTTGAATGATTCTTCCACCCAGGGTTGTAAGTGTTAGAGTAAAGATTATTGCTATAACATCCCATGTTAGGGGCTAGAACCCCAGAATAGTAAATATGAGAGGACAATGCGAAATTAAAAGTGCATTGCATGCTCATGCATAATTGAGCAGATACATATATGTGAATAATAATTTTTGACGCATTAAAATAATTGTACATGTATTCATTGACATTTTCTGGGTATAATTGATTTATAAATGCGAATAAAATGTGAATTGTGGATTAATTATGTTGAAAATTTATTTAGAGAGTATTATGATTATGTCAAAATTTTTGGTAAATTTTAGGAAAATTTCAAAAATTTAGGGTATTTTGGACTAGAAAAAATAGACAAATGGGAGTGTGACACATGATAGCCTCATAATGCATGACAAATGGGCTATATGCATGGGTGCCACATGTGTGTTGAAAATGAAAAATTTTGCAACTCACTTGTTTTCGGTGTAACTTTTTTCTCTCCTTTGTTCTGCACCAAAATCACCAACACCAAACTCCCTCTTCTTGCTCATCCAACACTAAATCACTTACTTGTTTATGGTTGTGTATTGGGCAGTTCATATACTACTTT
>JANZLD010000002.1:46611130-46629537 GCA_026413575.1 Erythroxylum carthagenense
TTTATAAGCAAGACAATACTTCTTCTTCCAATTATGCCCTTAATGATTGAGAAATGTCCCATTTGCCCTTCCATTTAAGCCTTATATCTTTTATACTTAAGTGTCTTACCAAAAGCACCCTTGAGTATTCTGACGTAACTTTTTCTTCTAGAAAAGTGTTCTCCCTTGTCTTAAGTTTCCAATGATACCAAAATCAATCCATTTGGTTTAGTGAATCGAAAGATACACTTCAAACATTTTTGGACTGCTCTTGTCCAAATCAGTATACTATGCCCAACTTCTATCTAAAATTTAAACATCTTAGAAACTGAATTAGATTTCAACTTCTGCACACCATTTGTAGCTCCATGTCTCTAATTTATATTGAAGTAAGAATTATCTTATTCGGAGCTCTATTGATCTAAAAATCATCAAAATACTGAAGCATGTTTAGTAAAATATCCTATTCCTACTCTTCCAATTGATACCCTTACTTGATTTAATACATATTTTTCACATCAATAACAAAATCTATAAAATTTCATGTAGATGTAAAAAGAAAATTGTTAGGAATCTAAGGGTTCAAGAATCACTTCATTTGGAGGTCGGATAGCAAAATTATGGGCGAAACAGTCAAACAAGATTTGGTCCTCAATCATATCAAACTTGTCTCGGACAAAAGGCATAACTTTCACTAGAGACGTTGTATTAAGATCATCTTAGTACGATTTCAAAGAGAACTTTGATATCTACAAATTTGAAGAAGGCCTTAAGGTCAGAGTTTATCATCTGAAGGGTCGAAGGGGGCCATAAGTTAGGTATAGACGAAAAGCAGACTAATGAAAAAAGACAAAAGAAGTGAGAAAATTGCTATAAATTTCCCTACATATATCGGATTAAGGTTTTCTTTATATGTTTTGAAAGATGACTTCAATATTTACAACTTTTATGAAGACCTTGAGGATAGATTATATCTTTCTAAGAGTCTAAAATGGAACAGAAGATAGGTACAAAGCAGACTAATGAAAAAGAAAGAAGAAGTGGGAGAATTGCTATAACTTTCCCTACAGATATCAGATTAAGGTGTTCTTTATATGGTTTGAAATAGGACTTCAAGATCTACAACTTTTGTGAATACCTTGAAGATAGATTCTATATTTTAAAAGGTATAAAATGGAACAGAAGAGAGGTACAGATGAAGTCAAATGAAAAAGCTGAATAATGTAAAAAGACAGAAGAAGTGAAAAAATTACTATAACTTTCCCTAGAGATATCAGATTAATGTGTTCTTTATATGGTTCGAAAGAGGAATTCAAGATATAAAATTTTCATGCAGACCTTGAGGATAGATTCTATCATCTGGACGGTCAAAAATAAACCAGAAGATAGCAAAAAGCAGAAGAAGCAAAAGACAGAAAAAGTAAAACACAGAGGATAGCAAAACACAGAAGAAGCGAAAAGATAAAAGAAACAAAAGACAGAAGATAGTAAAACACAGAAGAAGATGATGTCATCACAAAAGAAACACAAAAGAAGATGACTTCATCACAGAAGAGGCAAAACACAGAAGAAGATAACGTCATCACAGAATAAACACAAAAGAAGATGACGTCATCACAGAAGAAGCGAAAAGGCAGAAGAAGTAAAACACAGAAGAAGCAAAAGGCAAAAGAAGAAAGACACAGAAGAAGCAAAACATAGAAGATACAAAACATAGAAGAAGCGAAAAGGTAGAAGATACATCTTTCTTTTCAAGGACCATAACTTTTAGCCTAGAAGTCCAAAAATTCCATATTATATATCGTTGGAAAGATAAAAGAAAGATCTACTACTTTGCAAAAGACAACTTTTTCTGATCTAGCCTAGATCGATACAGAATTGCCCTCAAATTTAGAACACGAATTTACATTCATCCAATGTACTACACCCAATTCTCAACATAATGACAAAATTTGAGATTCTTAAAGATAGAATTTAAATTATATGTCTGCATAAGAAGTGTAGCCATATGTTTCTAGGTTAATCCAAATTAAAAATCATCTCGTTTGGATAACTAGAGAAAAAGTTGTGGCTAAAAGACTAAAGCATACTCCATAAATATTTTCTAGATCAACCATCCATTTTGTTTCACAATGTTTCCTTAACACAAATCATACTAAGATCACCTTTTCTACTTCATTTACTCCTCATTCTCAACTCTATTTCAAATCAATATCATCTATAAAGAAAATATAGTCCATGATTAATCATGAACACCAACAATAGAACATGCATATATATACATATTCTTCATCAATTTACTACACAAGTTCAACTTCATTTTTGCTTTCATTCTACTTCTAAATTTCTCCTTAATTCTTCCCATTTTGAAATCTCTTATCCACTAAAAACACCAAGGCAAAATATGATTCTATCCACATTTCTCGTTTGCTACTTTACTCTTATCTATCATTTCTTGGTTCAAGAATTTTCATTCATTTGTTCTTTACTCATGTCTAATCACCAAAATTTCTTATTTCTAGTTCTAACTTCTAAGAAACGTTTGGGGTCTAACAACAAAACTCACAAAAATTGCAAAGTTGACAATTTCAGGTTCTAGAGAGCGACGACCTAGCTTCTAAGATTGTATAGAAGTGATTTTGTACATCTTGTAGAGATTAGATATGGCTCAAAGGTCGGTCAGCTAGGACTGAAGAAGTAGTTTTTTTTTATTTTTGTTTAATTTCCTCATATATGTAGCATATTATAAAGACTGAATTGTAAATAATCTAGATTGACATTGTAAAATATGGATGATCGTTAATGCTACAGTGTGAATTATAGTTTGAGAAATGATATGAGAAAAATTTTGTTTTCTAGATAATGTGTTATTTATGGTTTTACTTACGATGCCATGTGATATAGTGAAGGTGAAATGGTTAACGCACCATTTCTATCAGACATGTGCACGTGTGTTCAAAGGGTGCACGTGTATATGTCAGATGGGAGTGGCGTGCTACAGTTGCCCCCTCCTCGTCCATATTAAGCTCCCATATAATTCACTTACTCTGGATCTCTTTCCTTCATAAAGAAACAGTCCACCATAACACGGTTCATTTGTCCATAGAGTTAACACTTAAGTTACATGACCTTTATAACATCTCGTTATCCCATGTTAAGGGCTAGAACCCTAGAATATTGTACATGAGAGTTTATTGGGAAGTTAGAAAGTGCATTTCATGCTCATGCATAATATAACATACACATAAATATGATTATTACTCATTGAACGCATTAAAATGATTATACACTCATTTATTAACATTTTCCAGGTATAATTGATTTATAAATGGAATTTTATTAAGAATGTGGATTAATTGTATTGAAAATTTTTTAACAGTATAATTATTGATTTCTAGTTATTAAAGAGAACCAAGTGAGGCCATAAGAAGTGGACATATGGCAAATGACACACATATCCACCCCTATGAAACTCTCTTAAGTGAAAGACCATCCTCACTTTTGTTTGTCTTTCATTATGTTCAATGTTTTCACCTTTTGTTAAAATTTTCTTCATTTCGTTCTTCATCTTCTTCACTTACGAACTTCTCTTTTTGCCCAAACAATGCAAGCTTTGTTCTCACCTTTCACTTTCTACTTTCATTTTGTTATCTTCTTCGCTGTCTCTAAAAGACATATCCCTACAACCTTTGAATGTTGATGATCGTGTATCATGGAAAGCTAGGGTTCACGTGATTTTGAATAGTTTGGAGTTTTATTAATTAAGTAACATGTTAATTCTCATTGGTTGTTTCAATATCAAACAAACATGGTGATTAAATGATAATGAGACTAGTGATCATTATTCATATGCATTGTGAGTGATGAACAGTGCATATAAATGTCTTATTTCTGCATATGAGAAGATTAACCTTTCATAAGTTTTTCTTGAGATGATTTTTAAGAGAGAAAGATCATTATGATAATGTAACAAGAGTGCATAAATTTCATGAAAAGATGATATGCTTGTGCTCTATTTTCACTATTTATATACATGGATCTCCTTGGGTGTTATAGAGATGGATTAAACTAAAAAGGAGTTAAAGAAAAGGCTAGTGTAATATGATTTCTTGAAATAAGAAGGATTAAGGTGATAATTAGAGATGAAATGAAAGTGTTAAGGAAAATGAAGATGTGCAGAAAATATGATGAACACGCGTATATGATATGTTCTGTTTTTTATGTTTATGATCAATAATAGATTTTGATTGGTGTTTAAATGAGTTGAGCTGAAATGGAAGTAGGAATGAAGAGGAAATAGTGAGGAAATAAGTTAGAAATGATAGACAATACAAAAGAGATGAAGAAGTGATGAAAAATAGGTTGTTTCATAAAAACTAGGGAAGATCGTTTTTCACGATCTTGCTTAGAGAGGAAACCCCAGAGTACTTACACGATTATTCAGAAGCACGATCGTGACAAAGAGGAAGACTTAGGGAAGTTGAATGATCGTGCATAAGCACGATAATGACAGAAAGGAGAAATTAGGTATTGCACGATCATACTTGAGAATCAGCAGGAAGTGCATGGTGCACGATCATGATAGAGAAGAATCAGCAGGAAGTGCACGATAGTGAAGGTACTATGCTTTTTGACAAATTTCGACACCCTTCACTCTTTTGACCATAACTTCTTCTCCAGACCCTCAATTAACTTGAAATTTGAACCACAAACTCCTCACACATTTTATGTCCTCCCCACCAAATTTCCTGGCCATCTGAATTCATTAGGAAAGGATTGAAAATGATTTATTGATAATTTTAGGATGAAAATGATGAAGTGAGATGGAATTTCTTAAATGGAGTGGTTTCACTAAATAGGCATCTGTATTTTAGCCATAACCTGATCTGTACATATCCAAATGAGACGATTTTAAGTTTACATTAAACTAGAGACATATGGATACAAATTTCATGGGAAGTAGAATTTTAATTCTATCTTTAAGAGTTTCAAAATTTGGCTTAAATTTGAGTATTGAGTAATGTTGTAGCTTGAGTACAGTCTGAAGTATTTTATATATAACAGTCAAAATACTAAATCAAATTGTGAGAACTTGGTGTCATTAGAAATTTAAAACTTATAGGAACATTTTTTAAAAGAAGATGATGCCTAAATACGTCATTTTTCTTATCTTAATGACCATTATAGGTTATATACTGAATGTCCTCAGGATTTTCTGGTATATACTTTATAGTAATGGGGTGCTGCAACTCTTGGTATCAAAGCATGGCTGGCATCTGTAGGGATATATAGGAATATTAGAAATGAAATATTGTGAGAGATGTAGATAATAATTCAAGTTATTGTCTATTATAGGTCATCTGCCATAAGTGATCAAGTGGGACAATCAGTTGACCTAGAATTAATAGGAGCCAGTAGAGAGTCTTCTGTATCCCAACTTAAGAGAATGGCTCTGAGAATTCCCGAAAGAAGGGAAATGAGGTACGATAAACTGTGAAAGTAGGGGGTTGTGGATTTTTACAGAAGTATAGACCCTGCAAAGACTGATGGATGGATAAAGAGAACAGAGAGGATCTTTGATAAGATGGACTGCGAGTCGAATGAGAAGTTTGACTACATAGTTTCCTTACTACAAAGCCCAACTTACCAATGGTGGAAAACTATTTCAAGCAGTATCACCAGGCCTTGTAACTTGAAGTGGGAAGACTTTCTGAAGGTCTTCAGGGAGAACTACATGTCCAAGATCTACCTGGACAGAGAAATGAAGGAATTTCTGGATCTAAATCAAGGTAATGTATCTGTGGCTAAATATGAGATCAAGTTTAATGAACTAATGAGATATGCTATTACTTTGATTCCTATTGAGGAAGACAAGTGTAGGAGATTTGAAGATGGGTTGAACATGGAGATTAGGACAAGGTTGCACTAAGTTGAGAGCTGCCTCGATCATAATTAAGCAGGTATTAAGAGAGGGATAAGTAGAGTATGGGCAAGGGTCTAGAATGAAGAGGCCCAGTAAATTTAAGGGTAGTTCTGGTAGAAGGATTAGTAAGTGTCAGAACATATCTTGTCGACTACCAGCTAGATCAACATAGTTAGGGTCTAAACAGAGGGGTAGCTTTATACAGTCTGGTAGTGGAAGAGGTGCACTAGTGAGTCAGTTACCAAATTATGAGCATTGTGGGAAGAAGCATAGTGGTGAGTGATGAAAATTGATTGGAGCTTGCCTTAGATGCGGCTCTTTTGATTATCAGATCAGAAATTATTCCACTGCGTATGACACATAGTCTAGAAGGAGAGGAGGAGTGGTAACTAAGACAACTGTCTAGCAGAGTCGAGTTAGTGGGTCTAGACAGAGAGGCCATGGTAGAGGCACAAGGAGCTCTAAGAGTCCTATGGTTAGTACTGAGGCATGAAGCAACCAACCGCAGTCTCAGGGTCGTGTGTACGCAATGATCAGACAAGAGGCTCAGGATTCTCTAGATGTCATTGCAGGTGTGTTGCTTATTTTTACTTATGAAGATTTTACATTGCTAGATCCGAGATCTAAATATTCCACCGCATCTAGCATCTAGGTTGTATTGTGATCGAGAACTATTAGAACATGGATTAGAGGTGAGTACACCGATAGGTATTACTATAGTAATAGGAGAAGTCTGCAAGAGGTGCTTGATTCGAATTAATCAGGCAAACTTGATTGTACTACAGTTAAGGGAGATAGATATTATTCTAGGTATGGATTGGCTCACTGCTCATACAGCTATCATGAACTTCTATACTAAGGAGGTGATATTAGAATCTCCTAATCAGCCAAAAGCAATTCTCCAAGGTATTAGTCAAGTAATGCTAGCTAGACTGATCTCATTCGTGAGTGCATTGAGGTTAATGTAAAGAGAATGTGAGGCTTATTTGGCCCACGTCAGCGATACCTGAACTGAGTGGAATGTACAGGACATTCTTGTGGTTAGAGAACTCCTGTATGTGTTTCCTACTGATCTATTTAGTTTACCTCCATATCAGGAAACATAGTTCATGATTGATCTGGTTCCAAGTGTTGCTCCTATATGTATTCCTCCATATAGGATAGCACTTGTGGAACTAAAGGAATTAAAGGCTCAATTATAGGAGTTGCTGGAAAAGGGTTTTATTACACCTAGTGTATCACCATGGGAAGCTCCAGTCTTATTTGTGAAGAAGAAAGATGAAATTTTGAGATTGCTTATTGATTATAGGCAACTGAATCGAGTAATAATGAAGAACAAGCGTCTGTTACCCAGAACTGATGATTTTCTTGATCAATTGTAGGGAGTTTGGGTGTACACTAAGTTGGACTTGAGATCTGGGTACTATCAGTTGAAGATAGCAGAGGCTAATGTAGCAAAAGGTGCATTAAGGAGCAGGTATAGGCACTTTGAGTTGGTAGTAATGCCGTTTAGGTTAACTAATGCCCCAGTTGCATTTATGGCTTTGATGAATAAGGTGTTTCAGCCTTACTTAGATCATTTTGTAACTATGTTTATTGATGATATCTTAGTATACTCAAAAAGCATAGAAGAGCATGTTGAGCATTTGAGAGTAATCTTACAGATTATGAGGGAGAAACAACTATATGTCAAATTCAATAAATAGGAGTTTTGAAAGAATCAAGTAGTGTTTCTAGGTCACATAGTAACTGGACAAGGCATACAAGTGGATCCAAAGAAGATAGAAGCAGTAATGAAATGGGAGGCTCTGAAGAATGCAACAGAAGTATGGAGATTGCTAAGATTAGATGGGATATTACCAGAGGTTTATAGAGGGGTTCTTATTGATCTCAGCCCCTATGAATAAACTTCTGAGGAAGAATGTAGTTTTCAGATGGAATGATGAATATCAAAAGAGTTTTGAGGAGTTAAAGCATCGGTTGACTATAGCACCGGTGTTAACTATTCCATCGGAAACTGGAGGATATATAGTATGTAGTGATACTTCGCATCAAGGATTGGGATATGTGTTGATGAAATATGGCAAAGTGATAGCCTATGCATCAAGAAAATTAAGGTCTCACGAGATTAATTATCTAGTACATGATTTGGAGCTTGTTGCAGCTGTTTTTCTCTCTAAAGATATGGAGACACCATCTATATGGAGAGACATTCTAGATATACACTGATCATAAGAGTTTGAGGTATCTATTGAGTTAGAAAGAATTAAATATGAGATAGAGTTGATGGATAGAGTTGTTAAAGGATTATGACTGTACGATTAAGTGTCATCTGGAAAAAGCTAATATGGTGACAGATGCTTTGAGTAGAAGTCCTATAGCTGTGTAGCTTAGATTCAATTATTGAGGCTACCGAGCTTCATTCAATTGAGAGCTTTAAATGTAAAGTTGAATCTAGAACAGAATGAGGCCTTGATTGTTAAGCTTAGATTGATGTTGCATAACAAAATCAGAAAGGTACAGAATAAAGATCCTGATATGGTGAAGCTTATTGAGAGATTGACATTGAATCCAAATTCTAAGTTTAAACTGAGAGATGAGACACTGTGGCTGAAGTAAAGGCTATGTGTGCCTAATTTGGACAAATTAAGAAAGGAAATTTGAGAGGAAGCTTATATAGTTGCTTATGCTATGCATCCTGGTACCAATAAGATGTATAACACGCTGAAGTAACATTTCTGGTGGTCTGGGATGAAGAAGCAAGTAGTGAAGTATGTTTCTAAGTGTTTAACATACCAGTAGATTAAGACTAAGCATCAGGCTCTAGTTGAGAAGCTACATTTGTTACCTATTCTGAGTGAAAATGGGAATGAATTACCATAGATTTCATTATAGGATTGCTAAAGACTTTGAGGGAAAATGACGTTATATGAGTTATGGTGGACCGATTGACCAAGTCGGCCCATTTCTTAACAGTGAGAGAGAATAACTCACTAGACCACTTAGCCCAGAGGTATGTAAATGAGGTGATTAGACTGCAGGAGGTTCCAATGTCCATTGTATCAGAACAAGATCCCAGATTTATTTTGAGATTCTGGAAGAGCTTACAGTTAGCTAAGGGTACAAAGTTAAACTTCAGTACTGCATTTCATCCTCAAACATATGGACAAAGTGAGAGGATGATCAAGACTATTGAGGATATGCTCAAGGCATATGTATGGAGTTTCAAGGAGCATAGGAATAGTATATAGTATTGATTGAATTTGCTGACAACAACCATTGTCACAATAGTATTGGCATGGCATCGTATGAGGCATTGTATGGCAGGAAATGTCAATCTCCTCTGTATTGGGATGAAGAGGGTATGAGAATGGTTAAAGGCCCATAATTGGTAAAAGATACTATGGAATAAGTGAAAGTGATCCAAAGTTGAATTAAAGTAGCTCAAGATAGACAGAAGAGCTATGTGGACTAGCACTAAAGGGATATAGAATACAGTGTAGGAGATAGAGTTTTTATGAGAGTATTGCCTTGGCGAGGACTACTAAGGTTCAGTAAAAACGGTAAGTTGAACTTTAAGTGCATTGGTCCTTATGAGATTATCGATAGAATAGGACCATTGGCATATAAGTTAGTTTTACCGAATGAGTTGTCTCAGTTACTTAGTGTATTTCATATGAGTACCCTTAGAAGATACCGATATGATCCAATGTATATGTTATCGACTTAAGAGATTGAAGTTGCTAGTACTCTGAGTTATATTGAGGAGCCGATCAAGATAGTGGGATGTCAAACAAAACAGTTGAGAAATCGAGTAATTCCACTGGTGAAAGTCCTTTGGAAGAATCACTTGAGTGAGAGAGCAACTTGGGAAACAGAGGACCACCTAAGGAGACAATATCTCCACCTATTCGAACAGCTAGGTAAGAATTTCAAGGATGAAATTTTCTTAAGAGAGAATTGTAACATCTTGTTATCCCATGTTAAGGGTTATAACTCTAGAATAATATACATGAGCATTTATTGAAAATTTAGAAAGTGCATTTCATGCTTAGGTATATGCATTCATTGACATGCATTCATTACACACATTAAAATGATTGTACAAGCATTCATTGACATTTTCAGGTACAATTCATTTATAAATGTGATTTTATTGAGAATTGTGGATTAATTGTATTGAACATTGTTATTTTTGATGAAATTTAGGAAAATTTCAAAATTATGAGTATTTTTGGACTAAAAAAATGCCAAGTGGTAAGACAATTGATTTATGGTAGTAGAAATAAGTGTCAAATGGCAGTTGAAATAATTGGCTAATGGTATTAGGATTTGTTGAGAAAATGATATTAAAAATTGGGAGACAATTGGAGTAGAAATTGGAGGCAAATGGACTAGTTATTAAAGATAACCAAGTGAGACAATAGGAAGTGGACATATGGTGAGCGACAAGTGTCACTTGCCAAGCCATGCATCCTCCCCCAATGAAACTATCTTAAGTGAAAGACCATCTTCATTTTTATTTGTCTTTCACTATGATCATTTTTTGACCTCTTGTTAAATTTTTCTTCATTTCTTTCTTTATCTTCTTCACCTACGAACTTCTCTTTTTTCCCTAACAACGTAAGCTCTATTCTCACCTTTCACTTGTTACTTTCATTTTGCTATCTTCTTCACTGTCACTAAAAGAACTAACCCTACAACCTTTGCCTCTTGATGAAAGTAACAAGTGAAAGGTGAGAATAGAGCTTACAACCTTCATGTATCAAGGAAGGCTAAGGTTCACGTGATTTTGAAGAGTTTGGAGTTTTACTAAGTAAGTAATGTGTTAATTCTCATAGGTTGTTTGAATATGAAACAAATATGGTGATTAAATGATAATGATACTAATGGTCATTATTCATGTGCATTGTGAGTGATGAATAGTGCATATAAATGTCTTATTTCTACATATGAGGTTGTTAACCTTTCATAAGTTGTTGTTGAGATGATTTTTGAGATAGAGAGATCAATATGATAATGTAAAAAGAGTGCAAAATTTTCATGAAAAGATGATATACTTATACTTTGTTTTTACTATTTATATAAGTGGATATCATTGGTGTTATAGAGATGGATTAAAGTGAGTAGGAGTTAAAGAAAAGGCTAGTGTAATGTGATGTCTTGAAATAAGAAGGATTAAGGTGATAGTTAGAGATGAAATGAAGGTGTTAAAGAAAATGAAGATGTGCAGAAAATATGATGAATATGCGTATAAGATATTTTCTGTTTTTTTATGTTTATGATCAATCATAGATTTTGATTTTTGACAAATTTTGACACCCTTCACTCTTTTAACCATAACTTCTTCTCCGAATCTCCGATTGACTTGAAATTTGAACCACAAACTCCTCACACATTTTCTTTCCTATAAAAAAATTGCATGGCCATCTAAATTCATTAGGAAAGGATTGATAATGATTGATTGATGATTTTAGGATGAAAACGATGAAGTGAGCTAGGATTTCTTAAATGGAGTGGTTTCACTGAACAAGCATTTGTATATTAACTATAACTTGATCTGTGCATATCCAAATGGGACGATTTTAAGTTTAGATTAAACTAGAGACATATGGCTAGAAAGTTTAAGCAGAAATCAAATTTTATTTCTATCTTTAAGAGTTTCAAAATTTGTCTTGAAGTTAAGTACTGAGTACTATTGCAGTTTCAATACAGTTTGAAGTATTTTGTGTATCATTTGTAGAATACTGAACCAAATTGTGATCACTTTGTTTCATTAGAAACTTAATAGATATGGGAACATTTGTTTTAAAAAAGGTGATGCCTAAATACTTAATTTTCCTTATCTTAATGACCATGCAAAAATTGACCCAAAAATTTGTTTTGAGAAAAAGCTGGAATGATCGATTGAGCTATGAACTTAAAATAAAATTTGTTTTATTAAGGTGAAAACCTAAGTTGAAATTAGAATTATATGAGTTTGGATATATGAATGATCATATGATGAGAATAAAGGAAATGTACCTAGGATTGTCATTGAGCATGTAAGTGGATACTTATAATTGTGCAAAGTTGTGATATATGTAAGTGTATGTTGCATGTTATAGAAGAACATTTAGAGCATCAACATCTAGATGTTGTCGGGACTTGTAAACTGTGAGTAACCTGGATGGTCTCACTCGATTATTGTTTGTTTTAAATTCTGTATTGAATTATTAGGTGAATGTGATCATTTTGATTATGGATATTGAATGTTCAAGGCATTCGATGCATGAATGAGATATTGGAAGTGTTCCTTGTACGTGAATATGATAGAAATAAGTGTACTCAACGTAACTATTGAATGTCAAACCTAGACTTGATGACATGTGAAAGTGAATGTGTAAAGTGACTGACTGATCTTATGTTAATTGGTACATTTCATTACACGAATACGTGAACAGATAATGGCAGTTGTGATCTAAGTAGCCACCAAAAAAAGGAGAGCTTAAAGCTCAAAATGTGATTAAGAGCCAAAGGCTCGCTATATATAATTACCCTTGTATCTCCAACGGATAAGGTACAGTTATCAATGAGCCCGTATTTACAATAGATGGGGACAGTTATAAGCACTCAGTTATAACAACGTAAAAATAAAAAATGATTCTTATGACCACTGTTTATAGATTTAATATATATGTTTTAAATGATTGAAATGTATTGTTTTTTTATATTGAATGAGAAATGTGGAAATTGTGAATAAGAGAGCTTTGTGATGCTACATGATGATAAATGAAATGATGTGAATTATACGATTGCATGAGTTAATGTGTCATAGGATATGAGTTAATCATCGAGGATGGTTAACTCACTAAGTTTGTAAAATTCACCAAAATTGCAATGTTGACATTTCAGGTTTGCGAGAGACGATATAACTTCTAAGTCAAATAAGAAGAGAGTAAGCATTGATTTTGGATAGAAGATATGAGTTAAAGGTCAGTCAGCTGAGACCGAAGGACTTAGATAAAATTTTTGTATAATTCCTCATAGATATAGCCTGTTAGGTATATAGAGATGTAAACTCTGATTTGTTTTGATAATGTACACATGTGGATGTTATGTAAAGCTATAATGTACATATTTGGTCTTATGAAATCAAATGAGGAATCTTGTTTAAATTGTGACAATTATGCTTTTAATGATGATGCCATAATTAAGCTAGAGATGTGACTACTCTAGCATACCATTATTATAGGTTATGTACTGGAATGTCCTCAAGATGTTCTAGTATATACTCTATGGTAATGGAGTGTTGCAACCTTCACCGGAGCTAAGGAGGAAGCCCTCATGTTGTTGAGCTGTCGAGTCAAGTTATCAATTTTAGCTTGCATTTCTGTCATTTGATCAATAAGTACAATCCCTTTTTGTTCACAGAATGTAATAGTTCACCTACTCCACCTGTTCATCCATAGGTAGATATTACTCACCATCTCCTCTATTAGCTCTTTCGCTTCATCAACCATCTTTCTTATCAGTGATCCTCCTAAAGTTGAGTCAATCATGCCTTTCGTATATGAGTTTACTCCATTATAGAATGTTTGTAATAAGAATTCCTTAGGTAAGTTATAGTGTGGGCATTTTCGTTGAAAATCCTTGTATCTTTCCCACGCTTCGTACATCGATTCCCTTTCACTTTACTAGAAGTTGGTAATTTCCTTAATGATCTTAGTGGTTTTAGTTAGGGAAAATATTTGTCTAAGAAGGCATGAACTAGCTGATCCCAAGTTATCACGTTGGCTGGGTTGAGGGAATGATACAAAGGTTTTTCTCTATCTCTAAAGGTAAAAGGAAAGAGTCTAATTCTAACCACATCTTCTGACATTTGATGGTACCTAAAGGTATCACATATTTAAAGGAAGTTCACTATACGTGCTCTCGGACCTTCGTTTGTTAGTCCATAAAACTGCATATTCCATTGAAGCATGTTTAGGAGGGTTGGTTTGATTTCAAACGATAATGCTTGTACGGGTGGACTAGTTACTCCTTGGTTAGTCGTATTGAACCCTGGTCTCATGAAGTCCATAAAGGTCCATTGTTGACTTCTTTGGCTCGCTTCGTGGTCCAAATCTTGCTGAAATTCCTCGGCCATTATTGATTTCGTGATTTCTTCTTCTTCGTCACGTTGAGCTTTCCTAATGGTTTGTTCTAATCGAGTGATGTCTAAATCTACAGTTTCAGCTGTGCAACTCAAACTTCTCAAGACTTTTGTGTTCATGCAAGAGCACGATTTTAGAAGCAAGAAGAAAGACTGAAAAAAAACTAACTAAACACCTGAAACTATAGAAATAAACTAATCACCTCCCCGACAATAGCTCCAAAAACTTAATTGTGGTTTTTCGATGTGTGTAAGTTCTAATTAATAACCTTAATAATCCATAAGTGTATGGGTCATTCATGTAGTATGTAAGGTGTCGATCCCACAAGGAGGGATAATCTAATCCTAAAATCTAAGGCCAAAACAATTTGTAATAATTCAAAATGTAACAAAACTAAGGAAAGAATTTAATTCAATCATGCAACTCAATTCCAAGAATCAATTACAAAAATATTAACAAAGTAGCTGTTGCAACCCACACTCAAGAATCAACCTAAAGGAACTATTAATTAAGAGAAAGAGGATTTTTTTTACCTATCTTTAACGCTAACCTAATCGATTATGAATTATCGGATTATTAGTCCTAAACGATCCTAGGGTAGATTATTCTCTCTCAAGTTATAACCATTAACCCTAAATTATAAACCCTAATTAGATTATAGAAAATTGTAATTTCTCAATTAACAATCTATCCAAAACCTTAATTATATCTGAAGTTGTCCAATAAACTATCGGGAATCTATATAAGATCTCTCTTCACACAATTACCGATTTGATTAATTTCTCGTTCTTATTAAATCACGTAACTATCGTTAGCCCAATTTAATTATTTTTCATTCGATTCATCCTCTCAGTCTATTACTGAATTTTGCATCCATAAAAATCAATCACAATAAGATTTTATTAAATCAAAGATTGAAAAACCCAAAGGTGAGTATAAACTATCTCAATATTCACAAATCCTATTATCAATATTCCCAATTCTATATAATAGTAAAAGTGGAAAATAACAGGAAATACGATCTTGGATGGAGATGGGAGGTAGCGACCTCAAGGAACTCTAAATCTGGAAAGTATGTCGATGTCAGCTTCTTCTCTACTTCTCTCTTCCTTCTCTTTCTCAATCTTTCAACAATCCTCTTTAGGGTTTTTCTCTCAAAAGTGACTGATGCAAAAGCTACCGCTCTTCTTTTGTTTTATTCTTTATTTATCTTTTTTGTTTTGGGCAGCCTTAGAGTTTTTTTGAGGTTTGAAAGTTCTAAAAACTCCCTCAAAGCTTGATGTTTTTGAGTGTTTACGTGTCTGCCTGATGTGGGCCACGATCGTGGGCCACATCCAAGCCTTTTGTCATAATCGTAGTAAGTAGGACATAATTGTGGGCCATATCCTAGGCTTCTATCACAATCATGGCATCTGGGCCACGATCGTGGGTTGACTCCATTGCTTCTGCCACGATTGTGGGATGTTGTGCCACGATTGTGGGTTATTGTTTCAGCTCAAGTGTGTCCAAAACTTCTCCATTCTTTGATGTTAACCCTAAGGCATTAACAAACACATCAAGGTACCTCCAAAAACATAATATTAAGGTCAAAGACTTGTATTAGCCTATAAAAGCACTTAAACACAATTAATTAACAAACTAACACAATTCTAACGTAAACACATACTAAATGATTAAGTTAACAATTAAATGCATATCAAACTAAGCCTTAAAACATGATCCAATTCACACTTATCAGACATCATGTAGGAGCTACAGATTGGGTGCGTGTGTGACCCCTTCTTTGCCTAGTTTTTTGGTTGCATCAAGTGTGCGAGTTCAAGCTGTGAGTCTTTTGATTTTGTGATTAAAAAGTGAATGGAAGGATAGATATGTTGATTATTTTGTTAGTATAATTCCATCTTAGGCAACAATGTTTGTTAATTGATTTCTTTGTGGGCTGCGTATATTTTGGTTGGTAAATGGATCTTGGCCACGTGCTCTATGTATGGTGTTACCGATTGAATAGATGTGCAACTTATAATTAATCCATCTTGTTGTTGTATTGTGCATGGCTCCTGTGTGATATTGGTTGTGCACTGAACCATTAGCGTGTCGTGGTGGATGCATTTCTAGTGCAGCTGTGGTCTTATGTTGGTTTTTACGTGAATCAGCTTAGTATCTTCTTTAATTCTCCAACGTAAATTAGAGCTTGGGAGTTGATATATTTTATAGACTAACTACAATAGTATCATTGGTGAACAATTGTCAAATTTATCTTTGGACGAGTTGAAAACATTAAGAAATTGTTTCTTTTTCTATCTCAAGTGTATTCGTCTTTGTTCCTAGTTATTTTAATCGCTTGAGTTATTCTTTGATTGTTCTTTCATTAAAAGATTATTGAGAAAAATCCTCTATTGAGGTTAACACGAGTCAGTCATGTTATTGGGTGTGAATTCCTTTAACGAGTAGTGAAGACGAGTAGTAGTGTCAAGGGTTAAGTAGTGTCAGCTTAGTAAAGCTTTGTATAAAACTATCATTTTCATTTGGTAAAAGAATTAAGCTGGGTGAGGGCCCTATAGATGTAGGCAAAGTGTGTCGAACTACATTAATAAATTTCAGTGTTGACTTATTTTGATATGTTTAATCTTTTAATTTTCTGTCTGTGTTAGAAATGACTGTTAAAAATCTGTAAGTTTGGGAAACCATTACATCCTTTGGATTTACAATGGTATCTGAGCGAGTCATCAAATCAAAACTTGGTATAGCAAATTGGGGCAAATCCACATTTCGCAAATATAGTTACAAGAGAAGGTGCATCGATTAACTAGCCACCGCTATTAGACAGTTCAAATTATCCTATATGGAAAGCACGTATGAGAGTTTTTATTCAGGAACAGGGAACAAAGACACGAAATTCGGTGCTACATGGTCGGACACATCCAGTGATAACTGATGACAAAGCAGAAGTAGTACTGAAAGACCCATCTGAGTGGACAAGAGTAGAATAAGAGAGAGCAATTAGAAATTCTCAAGCCATGCATGTCATCTTTAGTGTTGTTGATGAAGGTCGGTTTTTAATGGTATCAGCTTATGATTCGGCTAAAAAAGAATAGAATACTTTACAGACTATACATGAGGGATCAAAATCTATGATAGCCTCAAAACTTCATATGTTGGCTATAAGATTTTTGAAGAGCTAAAGATGGATGATAATGAAACCATTGGAGACTTCCGTGAGAGATTACACAGTAAAGCAAACTAAGCACATCAACTCAGGAAGAAATACGCTAACCTAAAATTGGTAAAAAAGATGTTGAGATCACTACCTCTAAGGTTTATTCCTACAATTGCAACAATCGAGGAGGCTTATAATATCAATGATTTAGTTAAAGAAGGTAATTCGAATTCTTACCAATTTCGAAATGAATTTGTTAAGGGCAAAATAAGAAAGGAGCAAAGGATTGGAACTACAAGCTTAAACTAAAAAGTTATGAATGATGTAGAAGATGAATCTGACGAGAATGAGGATCTGGTATTGTTAATGTAGCGCCCCCTTACTGTAGAGTACGCACCGGAACGCCTGTGGGCCGTCCCGATCCTGAAAAATAGATTGCAATTTTGCTTTCTCATATCATTTCATCACTGCTCTCTTGGAATCGCAAGCATAAAACCACAATACAAAAATCACTCTATTTTAAAATCCAAATTTGCTTTCTCATATCATTTCATCAAAACAGAAATTCACATGACTATCAGTTTCCCACTGTCCATATATATACATTACTCAACGAAACTGATACAAAAATCCATCTAGGTCATCCTCAAAAACAATCCCAGCTGACCGACCTGTGTGCCATGACTTCTCTTGCCAACTAGATCTACACGGAAGGAAAAGTCTCTCTCTAGAGCTAGGAGTCTACTCTCTCGATCCTGAAAAATAGATTGCAATTTTGGGTGAGTTTGGGAACTCAACGACAAACTATCATCGATGGGTCACTCAATTCATGCATTTTCGCAAGCAATTTACAGATTATAGCACAATCACAAAAACAGAAATTATACAGAGCAGTTATCATCAGATTATAAACATTTATCCTTTTTCCCCTATCACAAATCAATCGAAACATAATAATTGAATACATAACATTTTCCCATTTTATTTCATCGTTGTGACTGAGCGCCTGTACTATCCCAATATTGTGCGCATTGATCGGTGAGCCTGTGGCTCTAAACTGTCCCTTTTCGGCACATTAAACGTTGAGCATATAGCTCTGAACTGTCCCTTTCGGGCTCATTAAACGTTACAACCGTCTTAGGGGTAGGAGAGCCCTCTAGGTATGCACTACTTTCCACGCGTCTTAGGGATAGGAGAGCCCTCTGGGTATGCA
>JANZLD010000002.1:46671293-46683822 GCA_026413575.1 Erythroxylum carthagenense
AATTGTTTTTCATAAATCATGATCCTCTATGTATTTGTTAGTGTTATGATCATTTAATATTTAGTTGATTATGTAAAATTATAAATTAAATCATTTGAGTTTCATACAAATATATAAACTTAAGTATATTGTCAATTTATTGGGATCCTTTTTTTAATTTCACCCAGGGCCTATAAAACTATAGGAACGGCCCTGACCAGCTCTGTGACCTTGTAGTTAAGGCACCGTACGTTATCAATTTTAGTAGTTGACTTATTTTCCATATAAAAGTCTTCAAAAAAATTTGTTGCCACCACTGTTTATTGTTTAAGAAAAAGGAAAAAGGAAAATGAAAACTTTTATATTGTGAGTTTAATTTCGAAAAAGCATTTAGAAATAGTATTTCATAAAATTTGAAATTGTGTTATATCAAATAAAATGAATTTGTTTTATGGAGGTTTAAATTGTTATATATGATTTGAATAAAAAATTTAATATTCATTAAGCTCGTTTAGCTCACATTATATTTTAATATGTTTTTAAAATAAAATCTCCCAGATTGACGCTCAAGGGCTTAAATGGTAGGGACTCCACCTAACGAGTAGTCAATTTCATCACATGCTACTGTGTAGATATTTTTTTCTTGTAAATACTTTTTGAGAATTATTGCATATCTATGAATATGTTTTGAATGTAATTTTTTGTAAAGAATGCTTGTGTGTAAATGTTTTTAAATTAAACGCAGGAATATGTTTTAGCTTTTTAAAAATTAATTGACTGGATTGTTTGAGATTGCTTATGAGTAGATTTGAAGTTCAAATTTTATAGCAGAGAATTTGGTGTAAATATAGAAATGTTTTGAATTTTTCAGGTACTTTGAAATTTTTGAAAATATTAAAATACAACTGTTATGTTCTCGAGATTTTTAATAAAAAGATTTTTTTAAAAACCTCACTATTTATATTTATCAATGTTGAGTTAAGGCTTTTCGCAAAATGGGCAATAAGCTTAGATCTACGGGAACTTTCTAGCTAGATTAGATATCAACTGAAGGACCATTGTAAATTACCGGACAGGTCACCTAATTGTTTCAAAAAAGGGGCCTGTCATATGATATCCAGCTCTTCTCCTAGTTGTTGTTGCCTCATCCATAGGTACGGTTCCCTCTAAGAAACTTACCAAGTAGTTTAGTCCTTTAATTGAGGAATGTTCTGATGGAATATTGTGCAAGTCAATCTATACAGGAAAGTCATTTTGTTTAAAATTTTCCAAGCTTAAGCCTGGTTTCTAGAATTAGAGAAAATAGGGATGTTAGAGATATGCAAAGTAATTGCTTCAAGTATTTTTTGACCAGAGGTCTAAGAGTTGAAGTGAATACAGATAGGTTGTCCTCATGGAGGAGGACCTTTTTGAGCCCTAGTTCTTCCAATGCTTTACTACCCAGCAGTTAACTAATAGAAAAGTCAAGACTTTTTCCTTAAAAAAAAAAAAACAATATTGAAGACTAAGTCTTGGCTTCCTTTTGAAGCACCTCCGGGGGTTAAAGCTACAATAAAGGAAGCACTCGAGATGGTAACATCGTTTAAGGGGGATAACGCTCAACTTGCTTCTAACTTAACTTAAATTCCTTTTAAACATACAAGTTAGTAAAATGTTAAAATACTATTCCCTAAGTACAAATCCGTTATTTTAAGATTTTAGTAACCTAACTAAAATTTGCTTTCATTCAAATGCAAACTTCCCGGGAGTACTGTCGACCAACATTGAAATTGAAAACTTCAAGCGTTACACTTGCACGAGGTCGTATATTAGAGATTATCTAAATGCGATTTAAAAATGTCCTTTGTTCACTTTAATGATTATGTTGGTGCTTCGCGAGCAGCTCCTTGCGGTTCACTCATAAGACTTGCACATTCTTTGCATGAAATGACGATCTATAGTATAGTCATACACTTACTGTTTCATGCTCCACCTCGAACCTCAATTATTTCGGAGGATTCCCTAGCCCAAGTTACCTTTTTCTAATAAGCACATAACACAATTGATTATTAGTTTTGACCAACTTTTTCTCTTACTTCCATACATGAACAACAATTGTGAAAGATACAGATACAATTGAAATCATAATCAATTTGAAATGCTTTTATATACCAAAAGAATAAGTTGTGTCCTTTGGCTTACGAGGGAGTTTGGGATACTACATAAACACATTAATGACATAGCATAATATTCTTATCTCGTCTCAACAACAATTATTGGTTAATTTATCTTACTACTTTTTAACGTAACCTAATGTCTGAAAAATAGTCAGATAGGGTCCAAGAGTCAGCAATGGCCTGTTCTCGACATACCTACCACGTGATTTTGTATGGAAATTCCAAAATTAGAAAACTGAAGTGGTCACGTTTGACTCCGATTATTTCCATTCAGCAGTTAACATTACTTGACTATTAAAGAAAACCCAAAAAAACTTGGTTTAAAGGTGTCAGAGTTTTGCCTTCCGTAATGGATCTATCCGGTCCGGTTCGATCGGGAATTAGTCTGGAAGTAGATGACTTAAAGGTGCCTTTTCATAGTTAGGACCCTCTTAAGATACCTTGTAGGCAACAAAAAAAAAAAACCAAGGGTTAAAGTCTCAAATCTCTCGTATTAAATTGATTCAAGGGAACTTATGGAGTTATAGGTTTTACGAGTTTTCATGGGTGATCCCAATCTTCAGTTAGGTAGTCCGTTAAGAGTCTAACGGAGCAAAAATAACTCTGAGAAAAATAACCTTGGTCAGCACATGAGACTGTGTGGAAGAGATAAGCTCAAGGTGGGCCAATTCGTGTTCAAAAACCATCATTGTTCGGCGTAAACATGATTCGATTTGTCAGGAAAGGCCCACATATTCGATATGAGCTCAAGGTGGGCCAATTGCGTATTAAAAAACCGTCATATGATCAACATAAACATGATTTGATTTTGTGAGGAAAGGCCCACTTATTCGGTGATTAAACGTTTTAATACTTTAAGCCCGTTTCGCCACGAAAAGTAAAAATAAAATAATATGATTAAACAAAAAAGTGAAAAAAGCTGAACCATGACCCGTTCATTTCCACTTTTTGCGGCATTTCCTTCGACGTCAGGTTGAGTCAATCTTAACTTTTTTTAAGATGTGATTTTATTAACCATAATTATTGGTAATTCAATCAAATTTAATACACTTTTAATTCTATAATACATTTTATTAAATTGAAAGATAATTAATTTTACTTTTAATGTACGTCCCATTCGGCATTCCCTTAATTTTTAACAAATATAATGAAAAGAAATTGATATACTATTAAATTAAATAGATATTTATAATTATTGATAATTACAAAAATTTTAAATATGATGTAAATTATTTTTAATAAATTCATTTAAATGGATAGCACCGATCCTCCGCCACTCATGCTCGCTAGCATGTTATCGTAATCAACAGTAAGTGAATTGCGGCATTATATTTGGTAACTTGGTCACTCTCAACTTGTGATTACTTTAGCATTTTATTCTCAAACACCAACGTACAGACCAATAAGAACAAGCCAACACTGAAACAGCCCTAAATCTAATCAAAAGCAAACAAGCATTACAAGGATTCTGGTAATACACACCCACTTACCGACAAGGGTGCTATTTAAGAGTTGCTGGGGGTATTTAACGGGGACATCTGGGCTCGTAGGCAAAAGGACCAACTGTGAAGAGAACGAATGGGAGTTTATTGGCCACATATGGCTTTCCCGGCCTCAAGGAACCACCAGTTTTTCCGCCGTGGAGATCGGAGGGGATGTTGCATGTGGTGTTTGGTGATGAAAACAGCGAAACTTTACACTTGTGCGCACCGTAGTTGGTGATAGTCTTTGGTGCCTCAAGGAAGAAGTAGCCATTCTTGTCTGTTGCAGCTTTGGTTACCAACGGATACTTTGTATTGTTGCACTGCAGCTTCACCATGGCACCTGCAAATGAGACAGATACAGCTTGACTAAGTTGTGTTTTGGACTACAGACTCATAACTAGTTACTTGATGTAGCTTGACTAAGTTGTGTTTTGGACTACAGACTCATAACTAGTTACTATACTCGTGAAAAGGAACTATACGGGAAAGGACCAAGCCCATAGTCACTGATGCTACATGACCTAGAACAGAGTGATATGGTTGCTCTCTCTTCTCTGCACGATGAGATTAGATTAACCTAAGTTTTCGCGAGTAGCTGTAGCCAGTGTCTAGCACAACTAAGTAGTAAAATTTTTGCATGCAAACCAAGAAGCGGTTTCTTGGAAGTACAAAAAGTTTCTCAAAACAAGACAAAGTTTTAGCCAAACTTTGAACTAACCAGGGAGTGGTGCAGCCCCCAAGAGAGTGCCCACGCCAGCATATTTGCAGCTCTTGCAATAGACGACACCTTGGACGGCTACAAAACTCCTTGGGTAATGGTAAGGAGGGAAAACCGGAGGTTTAGTCGGAGGATTAACAGGAGGCAGTGGTTTAGTCGGAGGCTTGACAGGAGGCAGTGGTTTAATCGGAGGCTTCACAGGAGGAAGCGGTTTAGTCGGAGGCATAACAGGTGGCAGAGGTTTAGTTGGAGGCTTAACAGGGGGCAGTGGTGCAGAGGGTTTAGGAGGGTGAATCGGTGGGTGTGAGGGTGGCAATGGGGAGAGCTTTGGAGGGTAAATCGGGGAGTGACTAGGAGGGTGACCATGGTGGTGGTGGTAACTTGGAGCATGAGCGTGGTGGTGGTGATGGTGATGGTGGGTTGGTGCCATTGCCGGTCCGGGAAAGTTACCGTGGCGGTGAGGTGGAATCGGAGGAACTGCCTCAATCTCTTCACCGAACACGGTGAAGCAGAACAGTGAGAGCTGTAGCAACACAAAAGCTTCAGCTAGAGAGAAACCCATCTTTTGCTTTTTTCTGGGTCTAGTTAAGAACCTAGAGGAGTAAAAATGAGAGAGGCGCAAGTTGGCTGAAATTGGTTGTGAAAGGAAGCGCTTTATAGGACCTGTACCCTTGATTCCCTGCAGTTTTTAAGTTGATAAATAATTAAATATAAGGGACTTGCTGTAGAACTTTTGTACACAACATAGAAATAAAAGTGTAGCTGGTCAATTAAAATTATCATTAGAGGCAGAACAAATTATAAATACCTACAACGCTACTAACAAATTAACAAAATTTTAGGACATACGGGTTTAGAGGTGCATTTAGATAATTTGAACCTAAAATTAAGATAAAATCAGATATGTTTTAAAATAATTATAGCCTTATAAAAATTATAGTTAAATTTCATATTCGTATTTTATAAAATATCTTAATTTATAATTTGTGAATGATTAGCATTGCTCACATTGTCTCACAGTTTGAATTTATGGATCAGAAAAATCACTCCGAAGATGAAATCCCCTTCTCATCTATTTATTACCGACTAAACCATCTTTACTGACAAGTTTTCCAGTTCTAAACACTGTTCATAACTATAAACCCGAAGCATCTACCAAAGACAGGCATCATTACATTATTTAGAGATTGAAGCACATTTCTATCCTCAGTTTGAGCAACTTTAGACATGGAATCATTAACCTCCTCAATCATCTTTATACCATTTCACGCCTAAATGGCTCAAAAGCACCTAAACAGATGAGTCAGCATATCAGGAACTGTTGAGTTTCAGAAGCCGAGTGAAACTCACCGACACTGACTCTGTTTCTCCCTGTTTCTAAGTCCACTTATCCATCCATTTTTTATTTTTTATTACTACAAATTAATGAAAATGTTCGGAGAATAGAGTAGGGGGAATAGAATATCTATTCCCGAAGCTCACACAAAAAGCCATCAGACGCGCGGCTTTGAATCTCTCAGCAAGCTTCACAAGAACAAGAAGTGGTGTTGACCATAAACCCCCCAACATCTTGCCTTGCCCTTCAATGACCAACTGTTTCAGCTCTAAGCCATTTTTCAAAATTATTAATCCCTCTAAAGTTGAAACCAATTATTAGCGATTTACTAATCAAAATAATAAAAAATATTAACTTGTCCACTTTTAATGGAAATTTAAAATTAAAAAATATTTTTACTACATTATAAATTTTTCTTTGTTACCAAATACATAGATTTGAACTTTTTATATAAATATTTAAATTGTCTAAAACGATTATACGGAAGATTGTGGCCAAGTGACACAGAGCTTCACATGCATTGATTGGACTATGCCTTGGCATTCTGCACATATTGCGAGGCAAATGTAGAAGTCTCCGAGGGCTGCGTTTCGATCATGGGACCCCTCTCCCTTTTACTTTAGGTTTTAGTAAATGACTTTAGTTAAAATTTTAGGTGCGTTTTCTTCTTTGTGATTGTTCTGGGCAAATAATTGAACGGCATCTAATTTGGTTAAAAGTCTAACTAAGAAACCTAAGCAGAGGGCAGTGAAGAGTGACAAGGACAACAGACAAAAAAGAGTAAAAATGTGAACCAGATGGAGACCAACTGACCAGCTTCAAAGGCTTTCCAGAGGAAGATAGTGTTGTACATTCTAAGCAAATTCTGAACATTTTCTTCCAAAAAATAAGTTTAAATTAGTCTTAACTATTTGAGGTTAATTTTCTTCGGTTTCAGCTGTTCACTTCCAAACACCCCAAACCTCACTTCGTACAGGCTAGCCTACGGTGGAGTGGATGATAAGGTCAGAGACTGGCCTGTTTTGTTGTGGGTATCACCATTGGCCGTTGCAGAAAGCAGAATTTGAATTCCGTAGTAAATTTTGCTCACGTTGAATATGTGTCTTTGGATTCTTTTTACTTTTGTGTGTCACCGGACACAAAGTCTTTGCTCCCTAAAGCAACGGTACATTATTCAAATAAAAGCTTTCTAGTTTCTTCTTTCCAGGAACGATAGAGCTCATCCAAATCTAGTCATTGTCTTCCAACTCCTCCTCCAATTCAAGGAATTACATGGGACATCCATATTTCCATTGTGTTGTATCCCAAAGTATAATCACTTTATCTGCGAGATTATTATAAGAAATAAAGATTCTCATTCTAAAGTTTTAGATGAAATGTGTACTGCAGCTACAGTTAACAAACCTCATTCCCGGACCATATAGTTAGTTCCATTTCCTGAAAAAAAAAAAATAAATAAAGACAATCAAATAGCAGTTCTGTTAACTCTAAATTATTTAAGAAAAGTGTTACCACCCATTTAAACAATAATTCAAGTCTCCCTTTTTAAAATAATAATAAAACTTGTGAAAAAGTTTTTAAAAAAACTCAACCCTCTATTAATTTGATATTGAATACTCAATAATTTAAATCTTGTAATGCGTAACACGAGCATTAGCCACGTGCCCAAGATCAAACGTAAAAGTGAATACACAAAAAAAAAACACTTGTTTTGTCATACCTTCAAACGAGCTTTTCAACGCTAAAACTTCCAAACTTTTTCAACGACCTTTACAAAAGTCAATCAACCAGGTGTCATTAACGTTTCTACAACTTACTTAATGTTTGAACTTCTTAACAGGTTAGAAAATCCGAACGTTCACTTCTTACTCAATTAGAAGTAAAAGACCTTAACTTATATATATAGAAATCATATCAACCATCACCATCATAGACGTAATACATGTCAGATCTTCACTGATTAGGATTTATTTTATTTGCTAGACTTTAGCCCATTAACCCAAGCTCATTATCAGGCTACATTTTTTATATTTTAATTGAATCAAATTTGATTTGCATAATCGTAAATATTTAAATTGTAAAATTGTAATTAATTATTTCCAATCTTAGGAAAATTACTAACATACTCCTTCTTGGAAAATAATTAACTACAGTAGTTGTAACAATAATAAACCAATAAAAACAGTTAAGACAAATCAATGTATAGGTCAACCAAGTTTAAAAAACATTTTTATCCAAAGATAACAAAAATCCATCATAACATCCCATAAGGCTTTCAATACTAGAAAATATCAAAAACATGTGTTATGTGTAACATAGATCTAGTACTATCACACATATCTAATTCCACACTAACATGAATGAGAGAATAAAGTGTGATAAACTAGAATTATACCTGTATGATCTGAAACATATCATTTTTCTATTTGTAGGTCTCAATTTTTTTTAACTTTATGGTAAACAATATTAGAGAAATTTGTTTTCTGTCATTGAATGCTAAACTGCATTAGAGAAAACTCTTATAAGATTAAACACTTGTATCCCTGTATGTCATGCCAAAATCCATGGATTTATACATGTTTATCTGTATGTGCACTAATGACATGAGTCCAAGGTCAATCTGTATATATATGCTTAATGACCTTTTAAATACTTAAGATCGACATAGATCATAAGACTTTCATCTGTATCATGACACTATATAACAAAATGTATGACTGAGAGCAAAATGATGATCATCTGTATTGATAAAACATACTGTCATAATATATGAAAACATACAAATGTACAAGGAACAAATCCAGTGATCCCTAACTAACATTGTATAAAGACTTTAATACATCTATATTGTATACATTTCTCTTAAAAACATGTGAGCTAAGTCCTTATACTCAATCCTTAGATGTTCCATCTCAATGTCACCTTCTTGTATTAGTTTCTTTATGGTCAAATACATGACCTCCAAATGCTTAGACTTTGTGATTTTCTTATTTTTGTTACTAAATGACCTAACAGAAAGATATGGTTAAGTTAGTTAATGCGAGCAAAAAATCATCCACAAACAAAAGTAGAAAGGTAACTTTGCCCTCCTGATCTTGTAATATAAACAACTTTCAACTTGATTTTTGACAAAGCCAAAAGAGGTAAAAGCCTTATCAAACTTAAGGTATCACTGTCTGGAAGCTTATTTCAGACCATATATTGATTTTCTCAGTTTACAAACCTTATCAACATTTCTTAATCTTGAAATTCTTCAGGAAAGTGGTTTTAACATCCATTTAATGTAACTTCATATCATAATGAGCTACTATTTTTATAATCACTCTGAATTCATCCTTAAAGGATATTAGAGAAAATATAACATTAAAGTCAATCCCTTATCTCTATGTGAACCCTCTGGTAACTAACCGAGCTTTAAACCACTCAATTTAATCCTAAAAGTCCTTTTGGTCTTGAAAAGTTATTTACAACTAATAGGTTTGCAATTTCGAGGTAAATCAACAAGCTCCCATACCTTATTATGCTTTATGGATTGCATATCATCTTTCATTACATCACACCACAAATCTACATGGAGTTCAAAAACAACTTCTGTAAAAGTAACTGGATTGACAACATGTCTAATATCATAGTCTTGTTCACCCCAATAGACTATGTAATAAGATGACATGACAGGTCTTCTCACTCTAGTAGATCTTCTTAATTGAATTGGTTATTGTATCTCAAGAACCTCAGTTTGTACAAGTATAGGTTCTTGTTCTTGTACTAGTATGGTACCGAAACCTTGATTCACTGGTTCTGACTGTATGAGTGATGGATACAAAATAATTCTAATATACATCGTGTTATCATCTAAAGGGTGAGAAGGGTCACCTTCACCATAGACATCATATTTCAAAAACTTAGCTATTTGTGACTCTGCAATTCTAGAACCTCCTTCTTTATAGTAAATTCTGTAGCCTTTAGAATGGTCAGGATATCCAACAAAATAGCAATGTATAAAACAAGAATGCAACTTATTTTCATAAGGATTATATAAACGTATCATAGTAGGACAACCCCAAACAAAAATGTGGACAAGGCTAGGCTTCCATTCTTTTCGAAATTCAAATGATGTCTTCAATACTGATTTGCTTAGGACTCTGTTAAGTATGTACAAGGCAATCTTTGTGGCTTCACCCCGTAGGTAATTAGGTAAATTAGTCCTACTCTGCATTGATCTCGTCATCTCCTTTAGGGTCCGATTACACCTTTCAGCTACATTATTTTGCTCAGAACTACCTAGCATAGTGAACTGAGCCCCTATTTCACATGATTCCACATATTTGGCAAACTAATCATTTTCTTGTCCTGATAGCCCATGTTCGTTATAATATTCTTCTCCATAGT
The DNA here is from genome assembly GCA_026413575.1 of Erythroxylum carthagenense. NCBI lineage: Eukaryota > Viridiplantae > Streptophyta > Magnoliopsida > Malpighiales > Erythroxylaceae > Erythroxylum > Erythroxylum carthagenense. The sequence continues at coordinate 46,681,356 of JANZLD010000002.1, forward strand.
CAGATTTGACAATCTTGATGGACCTTCCTAATTTGTTCTCAACTTTAGTCTTAAAGAACTTGAATTTCTTAAAAACATAACCATAACGGAATATTCATCAATAAAAGTTAGAAAATATCTAGAATTATATAATGTAACTATATAAGGTCTACAAATATCTATATGTATGAGATCTAATAAACTAGAAGTACAAGTTTCTTTATTTTGTTCAACTTACCCCTGTAATAATCAAGACATGTTTCTAGATCATCAAAATCTAAAGTTGAGAGAATATTTTTCTTAATCAATCTCTCAACTCTATATTTGGAAATGTAGCCCAAACTTTTATGTCACAACATGTGTGACTTATCCTTGGTTAGGGGTCTTTTTCTAGTAACTTGTTCAACAATATATAAAGAAGCATACATCTTATGAGAGGCAAGATACATTCTATACTATCCATATGACAAGAAGGCATTACTAATGTGTTTTGCATTGAAAGATAAACTATACAACAAAACATCAATGACAAAACTATAACCTTCTTTGTCTAAAATGAATACAAAGATCAAGTTCTGCCTAAAAGACAGTATATAAAATGTATCATGTAAAACAAGTATAAATTATGTAACAAGGTTTAAACATACATCCTTACAAACATTACATTAACTTCTTCATTATTGCCAACCATAAGTTTTTCCTCCTTTTTGTTTGGCTTTCTCCTATGTATGAATCCTTGGATTGTGGAGGCAACATGATTAGAGCCTCTAGTATCTAGACACACAGAACTTGATATGACTATAATAAGAATACATTCATAGATCATACAAGCCAAGGAGTTACCTGATAGTTCTGTTTTTTTTAGATTTGTTTTTATGATAATATGACTTTTTGTGTCATTTCTTCTTACAGAAAACACCTCATACTTTTTACATCCACAAGACTTTTAGCAATACTGGACTAACCAATATTCACATGTGGTCTTACCTTTAAACCTTTAGGGCTTTACCTTTGCCTTTCTTATGGTTGCTACTAGAGCTATATGAGTTTTGTTTTTTAGCTTTTCCTTTTCAACAAAACATCAGACAATCAAAACATTGATGTCCCAAGCCTCATCTTGTGAATTGTATATTGTAACCAAAATATCAAACTCTAAAGGAAGTGTATTCAGATCTTGATGTACAATGAATGCATAAGGAATGATGATGTTTAACGCCTTTGGCAGTAGTGAACCATTATGATCATGTACTCCCTCACTCTCTTTTCTCCTGTTTACCTTATGAAGAATAATTCTTTCATTAGGGTACTTATATCAGCATTAGATGATATCTTGTATGTATGGGAGACATTATTGAGAAAGTCCTTGGCTATGTTTGTTTCAAGAAGTCCACTCAGAAGATAGTCTGGGAATGATCTCTTAATGGTCAAATAACATATTCTATTTGACCTTTCCCAAGCTATAAATGTTGATTTATCATTATCTAAACTGTAAAATGTAGGTGTAAGTGGCCTATCTTTAACCATGGCTATGTTATATCTGCCATTTTCAAAGCAAACTTCACATCTTGCTTCCATTTTTTGATGTTGAAACTAGTTAAGGTTTCAATTGTGACACTTTTATTGTTAACAAAAAAGGTAACTACAAATTAACAATAATTAACACAAATTTAGGATAATAACGATACTCCAAGACACAAATACTCAAATACAATATAATAATTATCACATATATTATGAAACACTTATAAGTTGAATACATAATACATACAAGTAAAATCTCCACATAAAAGCAATCATAGTACACACCACAGACTCTTATGACACCACTACATTTGGGTAAATTAATTACTCAAAGCAATGGCTCCCTTCGTTTGATGCATTTATGCATATTTTAAAATAGTCAAACGCAAGACTAAAGACATCTCCAAACATACAAGTAGAACAATTCAAATACTAACTTGAAAGGCCATTGTAGTTACTACATTCTCATTAGTACCTAAATATATCCATAGGCATCAGGGATGCATCTTTATGTTATCATCATATTTTGTATGAGCATATTGTAGCGCCCCCTCACCGTAGGGTACACATCGGGACGCCCGCAGATCGCTCCGACACGTAACCCACGATAAAGGTGCACTACTGAACCAACCCACTAAAATCCACATGGCATTGCAATAATTAAATCACAATATCAGAAATCACTAAATTTTAAAATCCATAATGTCAACCTCAATACAGATCATCCAATAGCAGAATAGACAAGTCTATCATTCCCCTAAACAAAACCAAAAAGGAAACTGATACAAAAGTCTATACTAGTCATCCTCAAAAATCCATCCCAGCTGACCGACCTGTGTGCCATCGCTTCTCTTGCCAGCACGCTCGCACGGCAGGAAAAAACTATCTCGGGAGCTAGGAGTCTACTCTATCGATCCTGAAAAATAAGTTGCAATTTTGGGTGAGTTTGCGAACTCAATGAGAAACC
>JANZLD010000002.1:46830049-46842292 GCA_026413575.1 Erythroxylum carthagenense
TTAACTAAATACCTCCAATTAATTTCTATTAACTAAGTACTAAAAATCCCAAATTATTCTAACTAAAAGAAATTATCGATCTAAACCTGAAAATAAATAAAACATGCTTAATGTGAATCGGGGCCCAATAGATACTAATGATGAATTACCACCAAATGATGATGGGAGTGATGGAGAACAATATATAGCGGAGGGAGAGGCCTTAGTCACGAGGCGAGCATTACATATGCAAGAAAAGGAGGAAGATGATGTGCAACACGAGAACATCTTTCACACTCAATGTCATATTCAAGGAAAGGTGTGTAGCATGATCATATATAGAGGGAGTTGCACTAATGTAGCTAGTGAAATGATGGTATCAAAACTAAATTTGCCTACCACTAAGCATCCTAGACCATATACTCTTCAATGGTTGAGTGATAATGGAGAATTGAAGGTCGACAAACAAGTTTTGGTTTCATTTTGTATCGGCAAATATCATAATGAGGTTTTGTGTGATATGGTGCCAATGCAAGTCAGTCATATTCTTTTGGGTAGACTTTGGCAATTTGGTCGACATGTGATGCATGATGGATTCAAAAATCGGTACTCTTTGGCCATGAATGGAAAATCAATCATTCTTGTACCATTAACACCTCAACAAGTGTAAGAGAATAAGATGAGAATGTAAAGAAAATAGAGTGTGAAACTTACTGTAGTGGAAAGAAAGGAGTGCAAGAGAGTGCAAAGAGAGAAAATGCCAAAATAGGAAAGAAAACTCAACAAGTGAGTGTAAACGAGAAAGAGAGAAAACAAGAGAGTTTCTTTACAAAAGAAAGTGATTTTAAGAAAGCTTTTATTTCTAAACAGACTATGTTTGTACTATTGTACAAAGAGGCATACTAATGACATTAACTCTTCTTTGCCAAGTGTTATTGTTTCTATTTTGTAGGATTTAGACGATGTGTTCCCCAAGGAAGTTCCAAGTGGTTTGCCACCAGTTCGGGGAACAAAACACCAAATTGATTGCATCCCTAGTGTTTCAATTCCAAACCGACCAGCCTATAGAAGTAATCCTGAGGAAACAAAGGAACTTCAACAACAAGTGGAGGAACTCATAGCTAATGGATCTATGAGGGAAAGCATGAGTCCATATTTTGTTCCCGTATTACTTATGCCTAAAAAAGATGGGACATAGAGGATGTGTGTTAATTTTCGAGCCATCAACAAAAACACTGTAAAGTATAGACATCCCATTCCTAGATTAGATGATATGCTTGATGAATTACATGGTTCTTGTGTGTTTTCTAAAATTGATTTGAAGAGTGGATATCATCAAATTAGAATGCGTAAGGGAGATGAGTGAAAAACAACCTTCAAAACAAAATATAGATTATATGAGTGGTTAGTTATGTCATTTGGTTTAACTAATACACCTAGCACATTTATGAGGTTAATGAATCATGTTTTGCATGCTGTCATTGGCATATTTGTGGTTGTTTTTTTATGACATTCTGATTTATAGCAAAAGCTTAGATGAGCATATTGATCATTTGAGAAGTGTTTTAAGTGTTTTACGTGAACAACAATTGTATGTTAAAAAGTGTTCTTTTTTACAGATCAAGTTGTGTTTGTTGGTTATGTTGTTAGCACTAAGGGAATTTTAGTTGATGAGAAAAAAGATTAGAGCTATTCGTGATTGGCCTACACCTAAGATAATTACTGATGTGTGTAGCTTTCATAATTTGGCTAGCTTTTATAAGAGGATTGTTAAGGATTTCAATACCATAGCTGCACCATTGAATGAAATTGTGAAAAAGAATGTTGGTTTTAAGTGGGGTGATGAGCAAGAAAATGCATTCAATTTGATTAAGGATAGGTTGAGTTCTACACCATTGCTTACTTTACTTGACTTTGCTAAAACTGTTGAGATTGAATGTGATGCTTTAGGTATTGGCATTAGAGCTATTTTGATGCAGAAATGACACTCAATTGTATTATTTAGTGAGAAGTTGAGTACAACAACTCTTAACTACCCAACTTATAATAAGGAGATGTATGCATTAGTTCAAGCTTTGCAAACTTGGCAACATTACTTATGGCCCAAGGAATTTGTTATACAAGCTGATCAAGAATCCTTGAAGCATTTGAAAGGACAAGGAAAGTTGCATAAGAGGCATGCTAAGTGGATGGAATTTGTTGAAACCTTTCCTTATGTGATCAAGTATAAGCAAAGTAAAGATAATATGGTTGCTGATACATTATCTCGAAGGTATTCTCTTATCTCTACTTTAAGTGCCAAATTACTAGGATTTGAGTCTATCAAAGACTTATATTCTAATGATCTTGATTTTGCTAATGTTGATGGGACTTACGAAAAAGTTGCATTTGGAAAGTTTTATAAGCATGATAGGTATTTATTTTGAGAGAACAGATTGTGTGCCTATGTGCTCTTTGAGAGAGTTGGATGCGAGGGAAGCTCCTAGTGGTAAATTGATGGATCATTTTGGTGTGAGGAAAACTCTAGATGTCTTGCATGAACATTTCTTTTGGCCATAAATGAAGCGTTATGATGAGCGAATTTGTGACAAGTGCATCACTTGTAGACAAGCCAAATCCAAGGTCTTACCTTATGGATTGTACACCCCTTTATCCATTCCTAGTGAACCATAGGTTGATATCTCTATGGATTTTGTATTGAGATTGCCTAGGTCAAAACAGGGTAGAGATTCGATATTTGTTGTTGTTTATAGGTTTTCCAAGATGACATATTTCAGTGCTTGCCATCAAACTGATGATGCCAACAATGTTGCTGATTTGTTCTTGAAGGAAGTAGTTCATTTGCATGGTACGCCAAAAAGTATAATTTCTGATCGTGATGCAAATTTTTTGAGTCACTTTTGGAAGACACTATGGGATAAGTTGGGAACTAAACTTCTCTTTTCAATTACTTGCCATCAACAAATAAATGGGCAAACAAAGGTAGTAAACTAAACTTTGTCTACTTTGTTGCGTTCTATTATTCAAAAGAATTTGAAGAATTAGGAAGAGTGTTTGCTATATGTTGAATTTGCTTACATTCGAGATGTGCATTCTACTACTAATCTTTCACCTTTTGAGATTTTGTATGGCTTTAGTTCATTAACTCCTTTACATTTGTCACCTTTGCCAATTGATGAGAGAGCTAGCTTCGCTGGCAAAAAGAAGGCTAAAATAGTGAAACAAATGCATGAAAAAAGCGAGGCAACAAATTGAAAAACAAACTGAACAATATGCTACTCAAGTGGGCGCAAGAAAGTTGTATTTGAACCAAGAGATTGGGTTTGGGTGCATATGGGCAAGGAGAGGTTTCCAGCTCAAAGACGTACTAAGTTGCATCCTCGAAGTAATGGTCTATTCCAAGTTGTTGCGAGAATTAATGACAATGCCTACAAATTGGATCTTCCAAGTGAGTATAATATTAGTGTTACATTTAATGTTTTTGACCTTTCTCCCTTTGACGTAGGTGAAGATTCGAGGACAAATCCTTTTGAGAAAAGGGGGATGATGAGAAACAAGGAGCCAATGTGCAAATAGTTATTAAAGTCCTTTACACATTCCAGATGGTCCAATTATAAGGTCAAGGGCTAAGAAGATGAAGGAAGTGGGCTGATTTAAGATATTTGCACCAAACAATTTATTTTGGGCCAAAAGAGAGGCCTTAAAGGTGGAACATACAACCTAAGTATTATTAATATGGTCTAAGTACTTAATGGGCATATATTAGAGTCAGTTGGGTCTTAAATGGGCTTATTAGCCCACTAAGATTGGGTATTACGAATTTTGGGCTAATGGACGTACCAAACAAGCTTGTTTTCACTTCTTTTGTTAGGTTTAGACCTAGGGCATATAAATATGCATCTTATGTATTAAAAAACAACTTTTGACGTCTTTTTATAAGAATTGAGAGAAACTCCTCTTGGGTTCTTCATTGAGCTACAGAACTTATCATGATTGATTCAATCTTGTGGCATATAAACCTGACTTATCGCTCTCTCTTCTCATCTATTCTAAAGTGTGGCGTTCATATCTTTCTTTTTATCCTTTGTTTACGTTTGTTGTGACCTGATTTAGCTTTTTTAGAGGTAAAATATGTCTTGCTTTGTGGCAGTCCAGATTTAGTCATTTTAGGATTGCATCACTAAGTTGATAAAATTGTCCATATATGACAAACCTCTACGTTTATTTAGCTGCATATGAAATAGAAGTTTACAGCTCATCTTCTTTCATTGGTCCATATCTGTGCCTGTATCTTGGTCAACGATATATTGAGACAGAAAGCACAGCCCGGACAAGACATCAATGCTGTTGTGAAATTTCATCCACTTAAAATGACAAACGATTGAAGGCATAGAAACAGTGGAAGCATCTTATAATTGGGAAGCCGTATTCTGCCTCTTTAGAGTATAGACAATACATACAATCAAAGTTTTACTGGAGAGGTTATACGCCATCTAACATTACACACCAAATGCTTCAATGCCTATTATCACTTTATCAACAACAACAAAAATCTGGTCCACTAAAAGTTGCCCTTTCTATCTCTTCATCAAAATCGGGATTAGATCGCACATGATATAAGACAATATTCGGTAGGTGAGAAGTCTTAAAGAAGTAAGCATAAAAAGATTTTATCTTTTGGGTAGACATTATAATGCTCCAAACTCTGATGAACGTGAGAAATTGACATTAACCTACGGAAGTAACCATAAAAGACTTCACCAAGGACGTGTTTAGAGCAACTACGGCTATTTGAAACAAAATGCTCACGCTACAGTAGTAGTTCCACTGTTGCCTAAGTGACCTGAGCATTGTGGCAATTGTGACGTAAATTGTTTCAAACGTAGATCTTTTCAAAACCTGTCAATTTAACACTCCAGTCTGATATATTTATACTAATCAAAGTCCATTTCAGAAACATCCGATCCAATGTAAGAAGATTCATGTTGGGCCTAACACAAGTTTCAATGCGAAAGAGCAATTCCAGTCGACCTTTTAACTGCATGAATAACAGAAACAACTTAAAGTAACTCAAGTGGCATTTGAACCGAATACCAGAAGACCCAGCCCATTCCAGGATGGTGGCTGCTAATCTCCAAGTATACCTAATATTTTATAAACAAGTCAAAACATTGGAGAGAAAACGACATAATTACGTCATCTATCGTCGATCCTCTGCATTTAAATAAATTTGACTCACCTAACTCCACCTTGTTTCGGCCAAAAAAAAAAAAAACTCCACCTTGTCGGCCGAGGATATCGTTGACTTGGAACATGCAGTATTAATTACGTCGACCCATATGCGAGGATGTGAGGGCTATGTTATTGAATACGAAGGGTCATTTACATACGTTTAAAAGCAAAAGCTGAAAATATAAACGTTTTCTTTTAACGTTAGTAATCAATTCAGGTAGAGAAAAGGCCAATCCCTTATATCAGTCAATTAGGTGAGAAACATAAATGTGCCGTGTAAGGTATACTTGATTGATTTAACAATTAGTAGCAATATAAGTGTTGGGATATTTTTGCCACTGGAAATATGGTCATGAAACGCCAAAAGAGAGCAATTTGCAAAAAGGCCAGTCCATTTAACCATGCAGAACTATAAGTCATTTCCTCACATACCCTTCTTATTTCTGTCTTCTTCTCTTGGCTAAAAAGGCCATTAAAACATCCCACTTGTTTCCTGAAAGTTTACTACACCTGCTAGCACAGAGACCAAGGGAGAAACAACTTGACCATCCTTTTCATAATCTTTTTCCTATATGAATAAGGCAACCATTGTTTGTAAAGTAACCGTGTGCACCAACTCGTGTAAATGGCTCATTTAAGGAAGCATGCTGGCCACACACGATGGAGTTTCTTACAAGGGACAGAAAACCAACTAGAAATAGACACCATACTATAAAAGATGGAGAGTTTACAAAGGATGGAAAATCATTAGCTTGCCAGGGAAAAGATAAGCACAGGACATTAGGAAATGATGTTATGTAAAGAATTACTGAAGATGCATATCATGGTCATCAATAAGCATAGCATATGATCGATGAATGCCATGAAAAGCAAAGTGAAAAATCTGGAATAAGCAGAGATGAAATAGAATGCAAAATTAAACGCCCTTACGCAACATAAGTGTCCTTTCAGTAGAAAGTCGAGCAATACTCTTGACAAAATTTGATAATAGACCACATAAATGGATTGACTACACGGTTTTCCCCCGACAGAAGAACTTCACCAGATAGGTTATCCGCTAAATATGCAGCACAAAAGCATATTAACTTCCTCTAAAATTGGCAGGGGCAAGTAAAAACCAATGCAGCACCATATTAAACAAAATGGGCAATCACAAATGGTTCACCATCGATGATTTATAGGTAAAGTATAATCAAAAGAAAGCCACCACAAATTCATAGCCTTTTAAAACAAGCTATGCTTTCTCCTCCCATGCTTAAAACAAATTAAGACCCTAAACTGCGATCATTGTTTCTTTTGTACATGTATATCTGTGATGCGGTAACACCTTACCTCAATGGATGCCTATCAATTTATTGAATGCAACATTGAGGACTGCACACAAAAAGGAGGCCCAGAAAACAAACCATTTTTAATTACAAGTGACCCAGTCTACGACTCTACTACAAAAGCAAGGACCAAAGGGGAGTTCATGGGAGCTTAGGTTTAAGCGTGGGCAAGCTACTGGAATGTGCAGGGCTAAGCTTATGGATCCAATTAAGACGTCCTTTCTTTGGATCTACACAAGTTAGGTTTTGCACCAGATTCAGAGTGCCATCATGAACAATGGCAGATCCAAATTGCTCCAACACCTTCACAATCTGCCAAAACTCAGGTCTCTTCTCTGGTTGCAACGACCAACATTGCTCAATCAAATTTCTCATGGCAGCAGGACAGTCCGCAGGAATAACAGGTCTCAAATTCTGGAGCATTTGAAATTTTCTGATATCAGAAACCATTTGGAAGAAAAGTAATTTATAAATGCCAAAGATTGATTTGCAATGAAAATGGACAGTAATCAAAGGAGAGTTGCAGATATTTTACAGCACTTCTTTTCTAGAACATAAAGCCCCTTCTAAAATGTCGAGTGATCGTCTTGAGGGCAGGGATGAATGCATATGGATGATGGTAAATGGGGAATGATAAGAGCTATACCTTATTCACTACTGCAAAAGCAGCTTGGATGGGGTTCATATCTTCATAAGGAATTGCTCCAGCAACCATCTCCCATAAGATGAGACCAAAACTATACACATCGACCTTTCGCCCATAAGATTTCTTTTTAATCATCTCAGGTGCCATCCATCTATATGTACCAGGGTCATCGGCTAGCAAATCACAAGATGCCTCTTCACAAGCAATACCAAAGTCTGCAATTTTCAGGTGAAAATCTTCATCAATGAGAACGTTTTCTGGTTTGAGATCCCGATGAATGACACCCTGAGAGTGAATGTATTCCATTCCACGAGCAATGTCCAGTGCAACAGCAATAAGTTTCTTTAAGGGGAGAGACTTATCTTCAAGTTTGTGCAAGTACGCCCTCAATGAACCTTCGGATAAATATTCTGTTATGACGCAATAAACTGGCAAGTTTTTGCATGCAGCTACAAACTGTTTCATCAATTAAAGTATAATATTCCACAAAGCGTTAGTGAAGACAGTAAACTCAAAACTTATTCAACAATGATAGTTGCAAACTTCTAGTCGCAAACTTCTAGTCACAAGTAAGTATTTACATACATGTTTCAAATCAACAGCTAAAGGAAACCTAGTAATCAACCATAAGAAACTAAATTCCAGATCACAAGGGAAACAATAAAAAAATCTATGTGGGACTATGGAATGCAAGAACTTATTATATTATTCAGGAAAAAAAGAAAATAATTTGGTAACCTTTATGACATTTGGATGATGCAATCGAGATAAAAGCGTAACTTCTCGATTGAATTGTTTCTCTAATCGAGCAGCTAAGGCTCCATTTACGTCATCATCTGGTACTCTGATAATTTTCACCGCAACAGGTTCATCCTTGTAAACTCCATGGTACAGCCTACTATGCGCTCCATGAGCAAACCTAAGCCCAAGAAACAGCTTAGACATATCAACAGTCCATTCATCAGCTGTTTCTACAGCATTAATTTTTACTCCACCGTGGTCAAAATACTTTGTCCATGAAGAATCCTTCTTGCTCCTAGATTTTTCGTGACCCTTCATCGAGGCCAAGTGCCTAAGTGGGCTTGTATTTGAAGAAGATTTGCCTGAAACAGTTTCTTGGTATTCCTTGTGGAAAAACTTTCCAAATCCCTTGTCATGATTTTTTCTGCGAGGATGCGGTGTTGAGAATCTCATCCTATCAGATTTTGCCTCCTTAAAAGTATCAGAAAGAACTGTTTGAGGTAGCGGAGACAAAGATCTCTGTTTGTTGGTAACGGGATTTCGCTCAATCTGAGAATTAGTATGAACTGCTGATTTCTGATTGGAAGCTATTGATTCTGAAGAGTACCTTGATTTAAATCCTGAAACTCTCTGAGACTGAACGCTCACAGGAAAAGAGGCCAATTTTGAAGTGTCCAGACGATGACAAACTGTATGGGAGAACTTCGTTCTCCTTACCCAAGACGTAGCCTCTTCTCCCATCTATAGCCTTTTCTTCTTTGCCAACAAATCTGATCCTTGAAACCCTAATAAAGATATCAACTATATTCCAAAATCTTCTTCTCCTTCTTCTCCAGCAGAGCAGAAGAAGAAGGATTGAGAGCCAGCAACTAACTTGTAGAGCTCAAAAGACCTATTTGCTTAAAACCCATTAACAAAGAAACGAAGAAGATTCAAACTTTAAACCCAGCAGAATGGGAAGACTATTCAAAGCCATGAAGAGAAATCAAGAAAAAGACCATGGCAGAAATTACTCGCATCTCTATCTGAAATAAAATCCCATGAAATCCAAAGTATACCATCAGCAAAAGGATTCTATCAAAGCTAAACTTCTATAATCAATCAACTACTAACCCTTGATGAGCTTCCCCTCTAGTCTTTTTGCCTTCAAAGTCAAAATGGCACCTTCCGTATAAACCTGGAAAATCCCATGTAGGTGTAGCCCACCAAGTCACCAATAAACAAATAATGATTAAAAAACTGACATTGAAAAGAAGGAAAAAGGAAAAGCATACTCAATTATTTTTTTTAAAAAAGTAAATACCCATCACCACCTTCAAATTAAACACTGGGAGAGAAGCTAATCATTATGTCAACACAATCATAAACAACAAACAAGACTGAAGAAAAGAGATGAATAAAAAGGCAAATCTAAAGCGATACTCGCAAATTGAAGGGCAAGCACGTAGCTTTAAAGGCACGGTTAAATCAACCCATTAAAAAAGTTGTGTTATTGAAGGACCTCAACAACAGAGAGATCAAGAGAGGATGTTTATGGTTTACGGGGAGATAGAAAATTCCTGTAGATAGTGGACTTGAAGATTTCAAAAAAGAAAACAAAACATACGTAACGGAAACGGAAACGGATGTAGGTCGCCGTGGATTCCCGTGGACCCGATATCCCGGGAGGCGTGTGGGACCCCGGTGCCGGAGATGATGATTGGAGGCGTGGGGATGGTAGGGCCCACGGGAGGGAGGGCGGAAGGCGGAAGCAGATGCTTGTGTTATGGTTACGAAGGTTTTCTTATTCAGTTTGATATTTTAGCAAGGTGTAATAAAAGTAGGAGGATTCCAAGTGTCGCTTTCGGAGAGAATGAGGTGGAGAATGAGTGTCACATTACAAGAACCACCGTGGGTTTGGTTTGGTACGGTTCGCACGGAAGCTTTATCCGTGCTTCTTCTGTTTATGGGTGGTTGGGCTGGGTCGGGTTGGTGGGTGCTGGTCGAGGAAGGGGAGATATCCGGGACGACGCCGGTGGACCCGTAGTGGGGGGTTTTCTTATTTAATTTGTTACTTATTTTTGCTAATTAATTAATTTACAGGCATTTTAAGGGTGCAACTCCAGTCTTTCCTCAAGGTAACTGTAGGATCTTTGAAGCATTATTCCTGATCCTGACGTAGGGTGGGATTTGAATGGTTCTTTTGGAGTTTTGCATGTGTCGGGTGGTTGTAGCAGTCATCCAACAAACTAGTTCTTCCATAATATTCTTATCCACGAGATTTATTCTGTTATTGAAATCATGTGCCTCATCAATTACTATTTTTATATCAGTCATATTGTGAATTGGTCAAATGGTAAAAGCTGAAGAATAATACAATATCATATCAGGTACAAATTCGTTTATGGAAAGGAAAGTGGTTGAATGGGATAGGTTGCTTTTCATAAATTCAACCTTTCGCCGTTACTGCGCCTCAAGGGCCTGATATAAAATAGTCCATGTATATGAGCCTATACGTGGAGGGACACAACATTATAATAAATTCCTCCTCGTTAGTTTGGTGGAAAAAGTTTTAACCTCAAAACATTTAATAAAGAAGATGGTTTGAATCAATTATAAATTTGCTGGTTCTCCCTCAGCTGCAGAATCATTTAAAATTTTGTTTGTTTCTATTCAAATTCTTGTATGAGATAGCATACTGGGTGTTCTAGACGAACGGAATCCCAAGATGTCGAATATCATATTTTAGTTTTCTCGTTTTTACATTTAACTTCACCAATGTTGCTGCATTTTTAGTTTTCAAATCAATGCCAATAAAGTATATGGGTCTAATGTGGGAGCGTCAAATGAGGGTTAGAGAAAAATGTATAGATAATAGAGTAAGAAAAGAGAAATGTAAGGATATTGACGCTCTAGTTTTAGGTGAGATAGGTGTAGATCCGCAAGTCTCGAGTTATACAGGAAGTATAGCAATAAGCGGCAGAAATAAAAATTACAATTATATATTTATTTATTACGTTGAATAATCATACTCATAATAAATACCTAATATTTATGAAGGTTGATCGAGATTGAATTTTGAAATTACGAAATTTTTATGTACTTCATGTTAAAAAATATATCCCACATCAAACGTTTAAGATAGTTATGGATAAATTTGAAGAATTCTTTTTTTAAGAGTAGAGAAAACAATTTTCTCAAACTTTTTCTCTCGTTTATATTTCAGTACAAAGAAAAAAACAAGAATATTTCCATACCTTTATTTTCGTTTTAACGTACAAAAATAATGAATATCTCTATGTTCAAACTCTTCTCTTTGTTTTACTCTACGAAAGCCTCACCTTTTCTTCACTGTTTTGTTTTTCAAACTCACATCCTTTCTTTTTGTTCGTAGTAACGTCCACCAAAAAGACTGAAAACCAAGTCCCACGTTTTAAGTCATGTACATCCACTTTATATATATGTCCTCCTAAAACCAGCGTCAACAACTTTTATTCATAAAGGACACATCTTTTTGTAACCATTACAAGGTTTACAATAACCTCCATCTGACATTTTTTTTAAAATAATAATAAATTATTATTATTATTTATAAATAAAATAAAGTTATTTTATTTTATTTATTTATTTTATATAAAAGAATTTTCAATATTAATTATATTTTCTATGCTAGCAAAAAATATAATAATATGTCATATAAATTATTTAATAAATTATCTCATAATAAATTAAATAATCATAAACTGAAAATATTATACTCATAAGTGTATGACCACATAAGTTCATCACTAAACCGGTAGTAATTAATCTAATTAATTACTAATCAAAGTTGACGTCTAGCAATATTCTTCAACGACCGGATAGTGTGAAATAACAATCTTACAAAGACGGAACCTAGTTAAGAATAATGTATAATTACCTTCCATCATTACAACTCTGGATTATCCTAAGATATGGTTTAACTGTCAAACTTTATTAGATAACCAACTAAGTTACATGTCGATCATTAATGATTGATGAATGACTTAGAAAGCTTCTTTTTCTCACTCATTCAATCGTCCTGACCAAGGTCTTGAAATAATCATTAAGATCTATGATAACATAGAGTTCAAACTCATTACCTAGAGCCGATAAATCCCATCTTAATTCACCACTAATCAGATAAGTACTTAATTATATCAAATGATCATTCAACTAGCATTTTTACACACTAGGTATCCAACATCAAAACATAATAAGTAACCTATTGATTACTATGATGATCTCAGATCAAAGGAAAAATATACATTTAAATCCTTATGAGAATATCCCACTTGACAGTTCATAGGTAATATTAAC
>JANZLD010000002.1:46851694-46876078 GCA_026413575.1 Erythroxylum carthagenense
TTGAAATGTTATTAAAGCTTTGTAAAACTCATCTTTTGGATATTAATGAGATATGGATGTTTTTGTTCCAAGTCTTTTGCATTGAATCATTTAGAAGTTTGCTTGAGTTTATTTTGATGAGTTTTGGGATGGGTTGATTTAATAAAATGAGAGAAAGCTTCAGGTTTGTTCACTGTGGGCCGAAGGAGGCGGTCGCCGCGACGAGGCTGCCTGCTCGCCGCGACGAAGCCGCATGAAGGGTTCACCACGGCGAGAGCTGTTTCGCTCGCCGCGGCGAGAACCCTTTCGCTTGCCGCGATGAGGGCTTCATTGCTTGTCGCGGCATGGCAAGCCAAGAGGGTTCGCCGCGTGCGAGACATCACACGCCACGGCGACGCCCCATTGTGCTTCTGAGGGATTTTTCCTTCTTCTTTTAAATTATATGTTTCACCTCACGCACCAAGCACCGCGTTTCCATGACCGATGTTGGGCTCTGAAAATAGGGTCCAACATCAGATGATACCTTTATGATCTAAATTATATCATCTTCATTTGTGGGTCTCGATTCTTCCAACATTATGCTAAAATGTATTGGAGAAATCTTGTTTTTTCTTACCAAATGCTAAACAGTGTTAAAGAAAACTTGTTTGCTTCCACCATATGCTAAACCACATTAGAGAAAACCTTTATGTTCTCCAACTGAATGCTAAACTACATTGGAAAACCTTTATGAGATTAAAAACTTATATTCCCCTATGTCATGTCAAATTCATGCATATCTGTACTAAAACTATATACGTCTAAATAACATAGACACAAGGTCAATCAATATATATGCCCAGTGACCTTTAACTGCTTAAGATCGGCACAAATCTTAAGACTTTCATACATATTATAACAATGTATGATAACAAATATTACTGAGAATAAAAGATGATCATCTTTATCGATGAACCATCATACTATAAATGTACAAATGTACATTGAGCAAACATAACAATCTGCTAATTAACAGTGCCTAAGGATGTCAAAACCCCCATACTGTATACTTGTGTCATAAACACAAATGGGCAAAGGCCTTTAGTTAAAGGATCAGCTAACTTTTCTTCAATCTTTAAATACTCCAAACCTTAATGTCACCTTTTAATTGACTTATAAATGCTAAGACCCTGTGATATTCACTGTTGTTATTAAACAACATGACAAGAAGATTACCATAATACAACCAAATGGGTCTAGCTATTGAATCATCCATAGACAACTCAGAAATCAAGTTTCTAAGCTAAATCATCTGTGAAGCAGTCCCATAGCATGCACTCTGTATGTATAGTCGAGGAAGTTACCTGTGTCTACTTGACACACTTCCAGGACAATGTACCATCTGTAAACTTAAAACTATAACCTTAAGAGGAATTTTGATCGTCCGGACACATAGCTTAAATTTGAATATGAATTCCCTATAAGGTTAAGTCTATTAACTACGCTATCTGTCAACATATAATCCTTAATTCCCTTTAATATCTCAACATTTGCTAAACTGCATTCTAATGGTCTATAACTAGATTAACCTGATATTGACCAAATAGTCAAATAGTGAATGCCATGTCCTACCTATTACATAGCCGAGCATACATCAGACTATCAACTATACTAGAATACAGAACATTTCTCATAACCTCTCTCTTTACTTTATTCTTTGAATACTGTACCAAAGATTATCTCTCACTATGAGAGACAGGTGCTACGACAGGTTTACTACTAACCATATTAAACCTTTATAACACATTCTTGATGTATGCATTCTATGAGAGGTCTAATGAGTGTTGAGATCTGTTCCGGTGAACCTAAATACTTAGGACAGAAGACGCTACACTAAGGCTCTTCATGTCAAAGTTCTTTACCAAAAGTTGTTTAACCTCATACAATATGGTCAAGTAATTTGACGTGATCAATATATCATCTACATGCAGTAATAGAAAGATAACTTCGCTCCCCTTAACTTCGTATTATAAACATCTTTTTAACTTTATTTTCCATGAATTCGAAAGAGGCCACAACCTCATCAAATGTAAGGTATCACTTTTAGGAGGTTTGATATAAACTATATATCGATATGGATAACTCGCAAACTATGCCAGTTCCATCTAGATCTTGAAATCTTTTAGGTTGTACTATATATATTTCTTTATAATTATTCAGGAAAGAAGTTTTGACAACCATCTAATGTAACTCCATATCATTATAAGCTACAATTGCCTTAGTCATTCAAAATTTATCCTATGAGAATACGAGAGAAAAGGTAACATAAAGTCAACCTATCTCTCTAAGTGAACCATTAGGCAACTGAGCAAGCCCATAAACTACTGAACCTATCCTGAAATCCTTTAGGTCCAAAAAAATTTTCATTTCCACTATAAATCAACTAGCTCCTAGACCTTACTATATTTCATGGCTTGCTTCTCTTCATTCATCGCATCCCACCACACATCCACATTAGGCACAGAAATAGCTTCTGTAAAATTAATTGGATTCGTAACACGTCTAATATCATAGTCTTGTATACCTGATAGACTAGGATATCAGATGGGATGGTAGGTCGTCTCACTCTAGTAGATTTCCTTAACTGTATTAGATCTTGTACCCCCAATAACCTTTGTGTCTACAGGTATGGGTTCCTATTCCTATACAGATATGGTATAGAGATCTAGATCCACCTGATCTAACTATATGAGTAGCAGTTACATGATAAATGTAGTATCGGCCCTACTATCATTCGAAGGATCAAAGAACCTACCTTCATCTTGTACATCGTATTCCAGAAACTTAGCTGTTTGTGATTTTGCTATTCTAGTTCCTCCTTCTCTACAATAAAATCTATAGCCTTAAAATGGTCGAGATATTTTACTAAATAACAGTGAACAGAACAAGCATGTAATCTTTCTTTATAAGGATTATACTACCTCAATAGGGCAACCCCATATACAACTGTGTGTAAGGTTAAGTTTTTACGCTTTCAGATAATTAGGTAGGTTAGTCATGTTCTGCATTGACTTTTTCAAGTCCTTTAAGATGCAGTTATGCCTTTCAGCAACATACCATTTTTCTCAGAACTACTCGACTTAGTGAATTATGTCACTATTCTAACTGATTCCAAATATCTAACAAACGAATCTTTTAAAGTCCTGAAACACCATGTTTGCCATGATATTCTCCTCCATGGTCTGACTATCTTGATGATTTTTTCCAATTTGTTCTCAACCTTTAGTCTTTAAGCAAGAACACATAACTGTGATGTGAATAATCATCAACAAATTTTGGAATATAGAATTACATAATGAAACTGTATAATGTCTACCAATATCTTTATGTATCATACTCAACAAGTCAAAAGCATGAGTTGATCTCAACATCCTTATTAGTTAACTTACCACTGCAATAGTTAGCACATGTTCTCAAATCATCATAATCTAGAATTAAGAAATGCTTTCCTTGATCGATCTCTCAACCCTAGCTTTAAAAATGTGGCTTAAACTTTTACGTCACACTATATATGACTTCTCATTTATTAGGGTCCTTCAATTCATAATTTTTTTAGTAAGAAACGAAGAAGCATTTATCTAATTCTAGGTAAGAGACATTCTATATAAACCATATGAAAAGAAAGTTATACCATTATGTTTTGCATTAAATAGCAACTATACAATAGAAGCATTAAATGCAAAACGTTAATCTTCTTTGTCCAAAATTGATCAAAAGATCACATATAAAATATGTCATGTAAAACTCAAATGAACCTTACAATAAAGTTTAGAACATACATCCCCTATAGATATTACTTCCACTTTTATTACTGTTAACTATCAGTTTCTCCTCCCCCTTTTATTTGGCTTTATCTAGGATATGAACCACTACATTGTGGAAACAACTTGATCAGATGTTTCACTAAATATTCACCATGTACTTAATGTGACTATCGCAAATTAGATTCATAAATTGACAAGTCAAATAGTAACTTGATGATCATAGTCTTTCTTTTTAAACCTCATACTACTAGTTTCTTTATATCCCTAGGACCTTTATCAGTATCGGTTTGATCAACATCAGTATGTGGAGAAGATTTGAACTTTCTACTTTTGAACTTAGCAGGCTTCATCTTTGTCTTCCCTTTAGCTGCTTCGAGGGCTGTAAGAGTAGCAAACTTGAGTTTCTCCTCCTTAGCAATGCAATGGGCTATCAAAGAATTAAAGTCCCAACATCTTCAATCTACTGTGAAGATGAATTATTCTCAATATGTTCTCAATTACTCCCCTTTTCTCGTATATACCTTATAGAGAATAATTCTTTCATTAAGGCATTTATCTCAACATCAGGTGAGATTGTGTGAGATTCCACATTGGTTGGAGAGGAGAATGAAGTACGCCTTATAAGGGTACGGACACCTCTTCCTTACAGACGCATTTTCCATGCCCTAACGTATTGGATCCCATTAAAACTCTAAAGTTAAATGTGCTAGGACAAGAGTAGTACCAGGATGGGTGCCTCCAAAGAAGTTCTCGGGAAAAGCAAAACTGTGAGGGGTTGGTTGGGCCAAGGCCCAAATCGAACAATATCTGTGAGCGAGTGATCTGGGCTGTTAAAGTAGTATCAGAGTCAATACCCAAACCGTTGTGTCAACTAGGTTAGGCTCTAAGGGGGTGGAAAATGTGAGATCCCATATCAGTTGGAGAGAGGAACGAAATACGCCTTATAAGGGTATGGATACCTCTCCCTTACAGACGTGTTTTTCATGCCCTAACACACCGGATCCCATCAGAATTTCAAAGATAAATGTGCTAGATCAAAAGTAGTACCAGGATGGGTGGCTTCTTGGGAAGTTCTTGAGAAAAGCAAAACTTTGAGAGCTTGGCTAGGCCAAGGCCCAAAGCAGACAATATCTAGCCCAGATCACCCGCTCACAAATATTGTCTATTTTGGGCCTTGGCCTAGCCAAGCCCTCATAATTTTTCTTTTTCCGAGAACTTCCCATGAGGTCACCCATTCTGGTACTACTCTTGCCCTAGCATATTTAACTTTAAAGTTCTGATGGGATCCGATGTGTTAGGGAACAAAAAACGCATCTTGTAAGGGAGAGGTATCCTTACCCTTATAAGGCATACTTCGTTCTCCTCTCCAACTAACGTGGGATCTTACACTCCCCAGCCCCTTAGGGCCCAACCCTCTTTAAAGTCCAGCTTAGCTGGCACAATAGCTCAGGTACCGGCTCTGATACCATTTGTACTAGCCCAGACCACCTACCTATAAATATTGTCCGCTTTGGGTTACCCCTAGGGCCAAACCCTTCACGGTTTTGCTCTTCTCACCCTTGAGAAAATGCATCTGTAAGAGAGAGGTATCCATACCCTTATAAGGCATAGTTGTGCCAGCTAGGCTGGGCCCTAAGGGGGTGGAGAGTGTGAGATCCCACATCGTTTAGAGAGGGGAACGAAGTACAACTTATAAAGGTACAAATACCTCTCCTTTATAGATGTGTTTTTCATGCGCTAACACACCGAATCCTATCAGAAACTCTAAAGTTAAATGTGTTAAGGCAAGAGTAGTACCAAGATGGGTGACCTCTTGGAAAGGTCTCGGGAAAAGTAAAACTGTGAGGGCTTGGCTGGGCCAAGGCCCAAAATAGACAATATCTATGAGCGGATGATCTAGGCTGTTACAGAATTGGTAAGTTAGAATAGATAAAATATGATATTTAAGTGACTTTTGAAGTTAGATTTGAAAACACTGACTAATAGTTTAGTTTACGAAAGTAAGCAGAAATATGGTTAGCATGCATGTTACACGATTAGATACAAATCTTAAATTTGATTAAACCAGATATATAGTATTAATGCTTTATTTCCTAATTTGGAAATAAATACCTAAGTGAAATGCATTTTGTGTAGGTAAAGGAGAGGCACCAAATGCATGAGTGTGCTTAATGATAAGTTTGCAAAACAATGAGTGTATTTTAATTGTCATATATGACTAAATTCTTTGCAAGAGAATTAGTGACATGTAAGTGTTCTTTAATTTGATTTTATAAAAATGATTTTCTTTTGATCATGAAATGAATATTTTATGCTGAGTTTTATACAAATGATAGTTTACAAGTGAATGTTGCTAGCATAAGTGAATGTTTTAACAATATATGAGTTTTAATTTGAAAGTTAAATTTTATATGATTGGGAGTACATTGAAATAATTCACTTATGAATCCTCCCATACTTGATTTAGAAAATAAGATGAGTCGTAAATGTAAGAGTTGATTTTGCCTATAGTACACTGCTAGGTTTTATACATGCTATTATACGGATATATTTATAATGGTTAACCTATTATCGATAAGCGATGTAGAACTAGGTCCTTAAATAGTGGTTAACTAGTCATGGGTAAGCAGTGTAGAACTAGCTCCATGACTTGTTATGGGTAAGTGATGTAAAACCAGTTCTGTGACTTGTTATGGGTAAGCAATGTAAAACTAACTCTGTAGCTATCAGTCTATAGTAGCTAACCTATTATAGGTAAGCGATGTAAAACCAACTCGTTAAATAATGGTTAACTAATTGTAGGTAAGCTATGTAGAATCAACTCCGTGACTTTATGCCTAGAGTACCGTATGGTAAAGAAGCTTGTGGTGGGCTATGTTGAGTACGGAAAGCTATGAAAATAGTAATGTTGCCACTATTTATATTAAAAGTGATTTGAGAGGTACTGTAGGTACTAATGCTAGTGGTTGGCTTATTTTTTAATATTAAAGTTTTCAAAAAAACTTATTGCCACTACTGTTTATTATTTAAGGAAAAGAAAAATGGAGAATAGAAACTTTTATATTATGAGTTTAATTTCAAAAAGCATTTCGAAATAGTATTTTAGAAAAATTGAAATTGTGTTTTATGAAATGTTATGTTATTACCATATTTGATGATGCACGAATAAATTGTAATGAAAAATGTTTTACCATGAGCTTTATAATTGTATGGAATATTGCAGTTATATTGTTATGAAAAGTTCAATTTTCTTGTAAAACTTATTACACTCACCGAGCTCGTTTAACTCACCCTTATTTTTATGTTTTTAAACAAACCACCCCAGTATGTGTACAGGTGTTATAGTAATTGGGACTCCACCTCAAGATTAGTTGTATCATCGATGCTGTTGTGATTGTGTTATTTTTTCTATGTATGTGATATGTTTTAAGTTATTTTGGAAAGAGTTCAAAAGTGTGATCTTGTGAATATTAGTGGAATTTTAAATATCTTTTCTTAATGAACTACGAGGGTTTTGATCCTCAATAATGTTTTTAAAATGTTGAGAATTATTTGTTTGGGGTTTCTTGTGAGTGGACTTGAAGTCCATAATTTGTAGTTAAGAAATTTGTGTGAATATAGAAGTGTTTTAAAATGTGTTATGCAGGTTTTTGAGATTAGGGAATCTTAGAAAAGTAGTTGTTATATTGCTAACATTTTTAGTAAGACGTTTTGAAAAAAAGGTTCTCACTATTTTCTGTGCTTGTAAAAGTTAAAGTATAAAAGGTTTTTAATAGTTGAACGGTTTGGATTTGCAGGAACCCTTTTGTTAAGTTAGGTTTCAATTAGAGGGCTACTGTGGGGTCACTGGGAAGGCTCAACTTAGGTTCCAGAAGGGGAACTCCAAGACGGGTCCTTTCAATCTAGCTCCTTTACCTTAACAAATTTTTGAAGAAATTAGTCTGAACTTAATAGGTATGAGGAGTCATGCTCCTCTTTTCTTAAATTTTTTAAAGGAATTAATCTGAATTTGATAGTTTATGTAGTTTAGATAATTTGCCTTAGACAAATTTTCAAAGATTATAGTGTCTAGCTCCTTTGTGTTAACAAATCTTTAAAGAAATTAACCAAATGATCATATGTTTAAGGAGTCTTTTTCTTTTATCTTAATTATTTCCTAAAGAAAATTAACCTAATAATTATAGGAATGAAAAGTGTTGCTCTTTTTCTTTAACAAGTTTGTGAAGAAATTAACCTAGCTAAGGATTTTTCCTCTACCTCCCTATGAAATACTAAAATGCACAAAAAAAGAAAGGAATTTAAGTTATCTTATTACAAGGGGAATGGATTGAGGATATTCATTTCGTGTTAGGAAAAAGGTATAACACTTGATATTGTGGTATAGTTGATGATATGTAAATGATTCATTTTTTAATACCTTTGGCAGTTGTTATATTTCCTTACAAGCTTTCGTTGATCTTCTTCTATAATAGTTACCTTATTAACCTACGTTATTATTGACTTTTCCTTTTTTCATAAAAGTTCATTTATTGGCTCTTATTTTAATATATGATCAACCTTTTAGTTTTGCTTTCTAGGTATTACATAAATGTTTCTTATGTGTTCTCTTTTATTTGTCCAATAATCTTGTAATTTGCCAGCTTGTATACTTTTATCTCATAGGTATCATTAAGTTGGTTTACTACAAGTTGTGAATCTGAGCTGATGTTTGTTAGCCTGAATTCAAGTTTATTAGTCAACTTTACCCTAAATAATATCACTTTATATTACATCTCATTTTTAGAAAATTTAAATTAGTGCCTTAATATATACTATATGTTTATCCTTATTGCCCCTTCCAAATATATCTTTGCCCTACTACCTTTTTCTTTGATTGATAAGCTTGCTACCCTATTTATCAACCCTTTTCTTCTTTTAGATTTTTAGGTGCCTCCTAATAGAAAATGACCTCATTTTTTAAGCATTAAACTTTATCCCTCTATTTTAACCATGAATCAAAGTAATTTTCCCATCCCACACCAAATATACTTTTTTGGAATTTAATTTTATACCATATTTTCGTAAAATTATAAAGTATTATTCTTTATTAACCACATGGTTTCTTCCAACCTTTATTTTTACAATCATCTTACCAATATATGCTTATATGTTTCTCCCTAATTATATGCAAAAGACTAAATTTACTAGCTTTGTAGGTTATTTCTATATTTTTCAGACATGCATAAATTTCTAATGATAGATGCCCTTGTGTTTGATAAAGGATGTTCTTTCTTAGGATGCCTTATCCATTTATTCTGATTGTATCCTAAGTAAGGATACATGAAACATAATATTTAGTGGCCTAAATTAGCATCCAACAATTATTCTATTTTAGCAAACGGTAACTATCTTTAGTGCATGCCTTATTCATGTTGGTGAAGTTTACAAACATCCTCAACTTATTGTTTGCTTTCTTAACCATTATTATAGTAGCAAGCTACCCAAGGTAGTTGATAGATGGTTAATTGACTATATTTTTACCCCCATATTTAATGTATTCTTGCTTGATATTTTATGCTTTGTTGTATATTTGGTACTTAATGTGCTTCAAGTATGTTTATAGGTGATAATTGCCTCTATGGACTTAAAGGAGAATAATTCAAGCAAAAACATAGCATAACATAGAAAATTCACAAGCTAGAAGGAGTGCACGACATACACTCTTACATACCCATGCCCTTTTGCAATACTCAGCAAATTCTAATTATGCACAGTCTAATGCACTATCATGCATCGTGCATTAGACTATGCATAACCAAAAATCTCGATTTTCATTTAAATTCAATTTTTTGAAGGCAAATGAGAGGAGGAAGCGGCTAACACTATTATGAGACGTTAAGGGGTGATTCACTACAAGAAATCAAAGCAATTTGTAACGTTTTAAAAACGCCACAGAATGTTCAAAAATGTCGCAGAATACAATTTGAGACGTTTTAAAAAGTGTTATAAAAAACGTCGCAGCATATGGTGTAGGCAAAAGGTTTCTGTGACGTTTTACATAAAACGTCACGAAAAACATAAACATTCTGTGACGCTTTTTAAAGACGTCACTAAAAGATTAGTCTTTTCGCGACGTTTGTGGAAATGTTGCAAAATTTGTCACATTCGGTGATGCTTTTTAGAAATATCATGGAAAGTCCGATCCCATGACGTTTCTATAAACATCGCGAAAAGTAACATTACATGGTGTTTTAAAAACGTCGCTGAATCTGTCAAATTCTGTGACGTTTTAGGAAACATTGTAGAATCCTTCACATTCCGCAACGTTTTAATAATGTCACGAAATGTTTAAGAAAACGTCCCAAATACACTTAATTTTCTTTTAATAATAATTTTTCATTTTTTCGAAAATAATTTTAGTTTACTAATTTTCCAATTTTAATAATTATTTTTTAAATAACAAATTTTTAAATCTTATTTATTTAATAACTATTCAACATTATTTATGAATTTTATTTATTTAATAATTCTTTAATTTTTTAGTATATCATTAATTTTAATAATTATTCATGTATCACAAGAATTTCATACGTGTAGACAATTTATTATTTAATTGCAATTTCTAAACATGTCATAATACAATAATTAATATAAAAAATATGTCATAGGTGTATAATATATTAATATGAGTACATATATCTAACCTAAACAAATATTATGTGTAGCACATAAAAGTTCCATAAGCTTTTTTTACTGCTCAAGTTCAATTCTTTGTTGTTCGACTTTGGTAGTTAATAGATCCTGCATTTGTTCAACTTTTTTATTCAATTCATCGACTTGAGAGTGTAACTCCTGATTAACCTTTTTTGACTCCTCTAGTTCGACTCAAAGTCTCTTTCTAACTGAAGTCTTCCCTTGTGGTCGAGGCCCAACTCCCATGTCAACAACGTAATCAGATCTAGTGTCCAAGACTTTATCGTACACTTCATTCACTGTCATCGGATGACCTTGTTCTATTGAATATGCCAATTTCTTACAAATTAATTCATGAAGAATTAAGAATTAATTAGATACACAGTCATTTAAGAAATATTTGTAAATGAACTTGGTACTCACCCATTTTTCTCTACATTCGGTAGTTGTCAATAGACCTTTACTTTCATGATAATGAGTGTGATATCTTAGCTTCATCCGATCACACTCTTCTCCATCTTTGTCACCCTATTGTATAGAATTATATTATTATTAATATTTATTATAAATTTTGAAATGTCAATCAAAGTAAAATATAATTAAAATTATAATAACTCACAATTTCATGTTGTATCGCTACAAAGGCCTTGAAGCTGGAGTTTGGTCGACAATTGACTTGACTCTTAGCCAATTTGGCTTTTTGACTTTTTTCCTAACCGCAAACGTAACAAAATCTATTATAACATCTATAAATCACAATTCATAAATACTAAAATATAATCAGTTGTCAATAAAGTTGGGAAATTAAGTTTTGTGATCAAATTAACTAACCTTTGTAGCTGATTGGTCCCAATATTCGCATAAATCCATCCACTCCACTACTATGACATTATATGGCTTAACATCCTTTCCGTGCTTAATAAAATGCTTTTTAAAATGAAATCTTTGATCTTTAGACCTTAAAGAAAGAAACTTCTTCACAATAGCATGTACTTCATTGCTTGTCCTCATTCCCTTAACTTCCAACTTTTGCTGCAAAAACTATAAATTATTAATCAAAGCTTTGGCATATGGAAAACATGTACAAATTAGAAAGTTTTATAATACTTACGTCTAACTTATCAAATGCAATGTCTAACTCCTAATTAGTATTTTTTTTTCATTTTGTTCTTACAGGTAAAGAAGTTTGGGATACCACACCAATCTTACTCAATAATTTAGCTGATTGTACAAGGTTGGTTGGTCGTCCTTTATTGGGGGAGATCTCTATCTCCAATTTCTTACCTATCGCCTTATTAATCTTTGACAATCTGTGTCTTTTTATGAAACACCTTGTCTTTTTCGGATCAGCCGTAGATCCTAAAATATAGCAAAGGAATATTTTACAATAAGCATATAACATACTCTTGATTGGTTAGATAAACAAAATTATTAAACTTCTATGTTTCACCAATGTGATGTGAAATATCATACCTGCAGTGCTTGCAAAGGTAGCACTATTACTCGGAAAGGGGCTCGTGTCCTTTACTGGTGGTTGATTATAAGAAGCTGGAGGCATCTCTTTAGAAGTTGATGAAGAAGTAATATTGCATTGCATATTTAAAAGTTGTAGATACTTATTTCTAGGATGAGTAATAGGCGCAGATGTGACATCTCTTGGTGTTGGAGTAGGTTGACAAGGTGCAGGTGTGTGATCTTCTGGCTGTGTAGGATCAGATGGCTCATCAGTTACACTTCCAAGAAGCTGACAGTATCATGACTGCAGATGTGTTGATACTAAGCTACTTGGTGTAACCTTATTCTTCTTCTTAGGTAGACCATGTCCCATGTGAATCACCTGCATTCAATTCAACATTAGATTTCAAACTGAGGAACAGAAAGCACAACCTAAAAGTATACATGCATTCCATTGAATTTTGACTGTGGAGGAAATGAAGTTGGAAGTTACAAGTTATAGGCTTAAGAAATAAATGAAGGAAAACAGGTACTCAATAAAACAAGAACAAAATGAAAAAGAAAATCACTCTCTCACTCCACAATTGTTACCCTTGCACAATATTTTAGGCTTCCCTTTACAGCGATTATAAATGCTTGTAAAATACATAAATTGATGGGGTCATTCATATGTACAGTATGGGGTGCTTTAATTCCAATCAATAACCTATATATTATGTGTATAGAAGGTGATGTAATTGAAGAAAAAAGCTAGTCTTGATTAGGGAAATTATTTCCTTTAGCAACCTAAATATATAGAATGACTGAGGTAGAAAGACTAAAAATATGTTAGATCATTTGTATTCCAATCCAAAAACATAGAAAAAAATTTCAATTAAGCCATCTTATATCACCAAAAAGCTTGATAGGAGTCAAAAGATGTGTATCTTAATCCTTTAGATGAAGCATTCAAGGCCAGGTAAAAACATAAATTATACCCTTACCTTCAAGCTTTATAATTTCTTTCCTTGATTTTGATTAAAACGTTAACTTCAAAGTTGTGGATTATCCCATTTGAAAACTAGCTATTATCTTGACAACTTGCATGTTTATGTGCACAACGGAAGTTGGGTAGTCAACTAGTGTTATGTTTTCCTGTAGCACCTTTATTGGCGATTACAATCATTAGGGAAGAAGCACACACACACACACACACACACACACACACACACACACACACATATATATATAACACATGCATGCTCTACATATCTCTAAATTTTTAAGTCCTCATGTATATTTTTATATATCTTCTTTGCTTCTTATGTAGTTGTTGATATCTTTCTATTCAATAGTTCCCAAGTGTATGGTACCTTATTAACTTAGCTAAGTGCAATAATAATAACCCTTAAGGTTGTAGCTTTGTTAACCTCTACCTTCTAATCATTGGCAAACAAGCAGTCTAAGTATTGAAGACACTATATTCATCATCTACTAGAAAATTTGGCTTTGAAAAAATAATATAAAGGAAATTACATATACAAATATTCATGTGCATAAAAAGAAGAAGAAGACAAGATTGAATAAATGTGATATATGAATTTACCAAATTAATTAAATAGTATTGAAGTTAATTAGAACCATTCATAAAAGTAACATGAATGGTATGGTACCCACATTTATTTCCTTTACTTGCCACTTATACTTAGCAAAAACAACAAAGGTTTGATTGCAAAAATGTGGAAGGACATGGAAGCCAAGAGCAGATAGAAGTCAAAAAAAAGTTTTGAGGATATACTTTGACCGGAACAAAAAAATAGCTACATTATGCACTAGTCACCAGGAAAATTTACAGAAACAAATTAGATCCCTTATACAGCTCATGGACTGTCCTGAAACATCCACTTGGTTATGCAAATATATATTCTAGTGATCTAAAGTCTTGTTTATTGGTCTAAAAACAGAACATTTGCCTATTCCAAATATGGATAACGTGAATTTTGGATAACGTGAATTGCATAACCACAAAGCACACAAAATGCAAAAACACCAATACGAAAAAATACATAAACCTCAATTCTAATTATTCACACAAACTCGATGCCATTACATACACGTCTACCAGATCTTTTAGATAGTTAGAAAAGATGACAACCTGGAGCTTTTTGCAACAACAATGATCACAACAACTGAGAAATTAGCTCTCCTTGAATCGTCAACAGTGTGATGCTCTTTGCAATGACTGCATGAGCATCCAAGAAATAAATGATAAGTCCATCCATAATTTCAAATGTTATAAAACTTTGATATAATGCTCAAGTTAAGGACTCCAATAGCAACAACATAAGCAAAAGCAAAATATAGAGAGAAGTAAAAATATAATATTATCTTTTATTCTAGTAAAAACAAAAAGGTTCAATTGCATAATAAGAATTTATTCATCGTCGTCATTGGTGGACTCTTCCAAAACAATAACACATTCATTCTCACTACTGTTTGTCTCTAAGTCCTCCAAATCGTCATTTAAACGTTGCTCGAAATTTAATAAAACATTATTTATTACATCAAATGCAATATCATTTCGATCTAAAAACTCTAAGGAATATTCCTTGACTTCCACTGGAACTTCATCAGACTCCTCAACGTCATTTGAACCTTCTTCATTGCCAAGAAAAGGGATACCATACGCACGTCTAACTTCACATTCTTGTACAATCCACCAATTTTGACCGAATAACAAATCTTCCACAAAAAATAATTGCTTCATTTGGTTTGCCAAAATAAATGGGTCATCCTTGAACCAGAACTTAGTTACGTTGATGCTTTTTACAATGTCGTTGACCCTCATAATCGAATTTTCAAGATCATACCATTTGCACTTGAAAAGCATAACATTTTTACCCCTAACATATTCAAGCCTGATAATATATGTCAACAGCTCATAAAATGTAACATTATCTTCCCCATAATTTCCTAACATTACAACACCACTATTTTGTGTAATCCTACGCAGATCACGAGCTTTATTGCGAAATCGCTAGCCATTTGTATTGCATATAGTATACTTCTGCACCAAACTATGAGGTCCACATGCTAATGCATACAAAGACTCAAAGATACTTCCTTCACAGGAGCTAGTTAATGTCATCATCTATAACAACAAATGAAAATTAGTTAATAATATATAATTATTAGTGTAGACCACGTACAAACCTTCTTCTCACCCGATGCTTTAACCATGAAGAAAACTGTTCTTTATGTCTCTTGTCAACATATAATGGACTTTATTGCCTCAACTCATCTATGTGCTTGTTATGGATGAAAAAAAAATTCAATCAAGATTATATGAAATATCTTTACTTATTACATATCGTAATTTGACAATAGGTTAGAAAAACTTACTCAATAAAGGGCATAATATCATGACAATTCATAAGCACATACCAATGTGTAATCTCTAGCTCATCTGTAGGAAGGGAAATTGTTTTGCCAGCACTAATCGGCTTACATCGTTGGAAGAACACTAATACGTCACTACCATCAGCCATATCATTGATTCGCTCTGGCACGTTGAAGTTGGTTTCAATTCCTTTTAGACACATTAAACAGAATGTCATACACTTTTTAATAACATACGTTTCAACAATTAACCCTTCTGGATGTGCTTTATTTCTAACAAATCTCTTTAGTGTACCTGGGAATCTTAACAAATTATTGACCATAATTAGATAGGACACTATTTAGTTAACTTTGTTGAGTGATAGGATAAATTTAAATAATACCATTCAATTGGATACATCCATCTATACGTAATTGGTCCACTAGTAAGGATTCATTTGGAAAATGAATAGCCAAATGTACTATGGCATTAAAGAATGCTGGTGGTATATCATTTCAAGTTTGCATAAGATTAAAGTTATCACATCACCCATCTTCTATACGTCATCCTTATCTAAACTTCGTCTATAAATTTGACGAAAGAAGCCCCCCAACTCCATTAAAACAACTGTCACATCTTTATTCAAGATGGCACGCGTGCCTAATGGAAGAATGCTTTATAACAATATATGACAATCATGATACTAAAGCCTAGTAATCTTCCTTTCATCAATATTAACACATCTAGATATATTAGATGTGTAACCATCAAGAAACTTCACCTGCTTTACAAACTCACAAAACTTCTTCTTCTCATCAGAAGACATTGTATAACATGCTAGAGGTTTTGCCACAATACTTCCATCAGCTGCTCTTTTCAAGTATAATTCCTTTCAAATGTTCATATCTTCCAAATTAAGCTAAGCCTTGATTATATCTTTGATTTTACCTTCAACATTCATCAAAGTACCAAGGATATTGTCATAAATATTCTTTTCTATATGCATGACATCAAGGTTATGCCTCAATCTTAACTTATGCCAATATGATAGATCAAAAAGAATGTTCTTTTTATTCCAATCCAACCCTCCTTCCAATCTTGTTCTCCTCTTATTGCTGGGGTGCTTTCCATAACATATATTCTACATATGATATAATTGTTCCACCACATCATCTCCATATGGTAAGTTAGGTATAGGTTGATGATCACTCTTGCCATCAAACTTCTTGCTTTTTCTCTATGGATGATTTTAATCTGGATGTTAAGGGAAAGTACCACAATACTTTATGAGGTGTCTTCTTACCCCTTCCGTTGTTAATTCTCCATCTTGATGTTCCACACTGGGGACAATTCCCCATACTCTTTCCAAAACAAGGAACAATCATACCTACATGCATGTATCGACACATAACCTAAACCTAGGCTCCTTAGAAATTGATTTGCTTTATAATAGGACTTCAACAAAGATTTATAATTAGGTAATACATCCATCAACAGAGCAAGTAACATATTAAATTACTTATTGCTCCACTTGTTGTATAGTTTCAAGTGAAGCAACTTTATTAAAAACAATAACTTTGAAAGTTTGTACATCTGGGGTACAACTCTTCAGTTGCTTTACTCAACAATTCATGAAAGGCACCCATAATAAAATCTCCGACACCTATAGGAGAACTTATTCCATCCTAATTAATTGGATAGTCATTTAAGAAAGTATCCATATCATAAAGCAAATCTTGCATGCCATCACCCTCCTCATCACCATCACCTTTATTAATATCATTGCATGTCCTATCAATGCCTACATTTGTAGTGTCAAGCCTTTCTTCGCAAGAGATAAATCTATATTCTGGTCGTTCAACATGTAAAACCTAGTGAGTGTATGATTGGTCCATGCCGAATTGCATTAAATGGTCAAAAACATTCATCTGACACCTCATATAACAATTCATGC
Source organism: Erythroxylum carthagenense (assembly GCA_026413575.1). Classification (NCBI taxonomy): domain Eukaryota; kingdom Viridiplantae; phylum Streptophyta; class Magnoliopsida; order Malpighiales; family Erythroxylaceae; genus Erythroxylum; species Erythroxylum carthagenense. Next base: position 46,868,916 of record JANZLD010000002.1, read on the forward strand.
AACGTGGGGCCTGAAATTTCACAATCTTTGCCCTTTTTTTCAGCCACAAAATTCATTCACTCCATTAATGTATTCATGAAAAACCCTAACACTATTCATCCACCTCTTATCCATAGAGCAAAAAGTACCTATTAATTATTTATAAGAATGAGAACATTATGTTATGTTAGTGGCAAATCAATAAAGACTCTTACTCGTATGCTTAATGAGGTAGTTTGACACTTTTCATCAAAGGTCTCAATAGGGCTAGAAACATACAATCACCTAATGCACAATAGCTCTGTAATTCATACCTCAACTCTTGGTAATTTATTTACTGTACTATTTTTCTAATACTTTAGTGGAATTGCATAGAGCAAATTCAATAGCTATAGTATGAATGCAAACAAACCAACTAGCAATCTAGCAACTTGATACTTATTAGTTAACATACCTACTTCTTGTTTTCCAATGGCTCCTCCAACTATCTCCTACTTACACTTGGAAATAGTATCTATCATAAAGCACGATAAATTAGAACTAAACTTCAACAATTAAATATATCCTATCTTTGATGATGTTAAAATAAGTGGAAATGAAAAAGGGAAAGGAACATCAAATATCAACACACGGACATTCTATAACTCCCGAAATGAACAATCCCTTAAAATACATTAAAGAGATAAAGAGAAGATGAAAATACCTTGACGAAATACATCGTAGAAGACGATCATAATGGCCAGAGATGCAGCTTGTTGGCAGAGAACATGCACGCGACAGATGATGAAGCAATCTAGAGGAGGAAGAACGATGGAGCTATAGAGAAGGAAATAGCGCGCAGGTGGGGGCGAAAGGGACGCGGGTAAAGTTTTTAAAAAACCAACACGATGTTTTTTGATTTAAAATCAAACGAAGTCATTTTGAACATAGAGGAGAATGTTTAGAAAACAAGAAAGTCATGATTGTGCACCTGCACGATTGTGACCCACAACATCGTCATGATCACGACTCGGGACTTTCTCCAGAGAAAGCATGATCGTTCTCTTCTTTTTCACCGAACATCTCTTCTTCTTCTCTCCTTCTTTCTTTCATTATTTTCATATTTACTCACTCTTAAATCATCTATTTTTCATTTCTATATCCAATATAATCTCTAAACAAGTCAAATTCAAATTTACACTTCAAACATCAAAATTCTAAAACTTAATATATACTTCCTCTCTCTACTGTAATTTTTTCCACAATTTTCTCACTTCTATCTTCTTTAATTAACACATAAAACACTTAAACCAATTCTTCTAGCTTCATTTCAGATCAAAAACACAAATAAAATAAAAAGTCCAAGGTTTAAACTTAAACTTAAACATCAAAAATTCGATTCTCATATCAGCGATAAAATGAACACCATATACAACATGTAGATGGGTGGGGAAGGGGAATGGGGTAGAGGTTTTAAGAAAACCAAAACAATGTCATTTTATTTAAAACCAAATGACGTCATTTTGCACATGGAGGAGAACGTTCAGAAAACAAGAAAGTCATGATCGTGCACCTGCATGATCACGACCTGCAACATCGAAGTCACGATCTTGATTTGCGATCTTCTCCACACGATTGTGCTTTCTCTCTTATTCTTCACTGAACATCTCTTCTTCTTCTCTCCTTCTTTCTTTCATTATTTCCAGATTTACTCACTCCTAAATAATCTATTTTGCATTTATATATCCAATATAATCTCTAAACAAGTCAAATTCAAATTTACACTTCAAACATAAAAAATTCGAAACTTCACATATACTTCCCCTCTTTACTGTAATTTTTTCCACAATTTTCTTACTTCTATCTTCTTCAATTAACACATACTTAAATCAATTCTTCTAGCTTCATTTAAGCTCAACAACACAAATCAAATAAAAAATCCAAGGTTTAAACTTAAACATCAAAAATTTGATTCTCATACTGACGACAAAATGAACACCATATACAATGCGTAGGTGGGCGGGTAAGGGGACTAGGGTAGAGGTTTTAAGAAAACCAAAACGACGTTGTTTGGTTTAAAATCAAATGATGACATTTTGAACATGGAGGAAAACGTTCAAAAAACAAGAAAATCACGATTGTGCACCTGCACGATTGCGACTCGCAACCTTCTCCAAAGAAATTATCACGATTGTGCTTTTTCTCTTCTTCTTCACCGAACATCTCTTCTTCTTTCTTTCATTATTTCCAGATTTACTCACTCCTAAATCATCTATTTTTCATTTTATATCCAATACAATCTCTAAACAAATGAAATTCAAATTTACGCTTCAAACATAAAAAATCTGAAACTTCACATATACTTCCTCTCTCTACTATAATTTTTTCGCATTTTTCTTACTTACATCTTCTTCAATTAATATGTAGAACACTTATACCAATTCTTCTAGCTTCATTTCAGCTCAACAATACAAATCAAATAAAAAATCCAAGGTTTAAACTTAAACATCAAAAATTCGATTCTCATATTGGCAACAAAATGAACGTCATATACAGTGTGCAGATGGGCGGGGAAGGGGATTGGGGTAGAGGTTTTAACAAAACCAAAATGACATCGTTTTACACATGGAGGAGAACATTTAGAAAATAAGAAAGTCACGATCGTGTAGGTCCGCGACCCACAACATCAAATTCGTGATTGTGCAGAAGCATGATCGTGACTTGTGATCTTCTCTAGAGAAATCATGATCGTGTAGAAGTAAGATCATACTTTCTCTCTTCTTCTTCACCGAACATCTCTTCTTCTTCTCTCCTTCTTTCTTTCATTGTTTCCATATTTACTCACTCCTAAATCATTTATTTTGAATTTCTATATCCAATACAATCTCTAAACAAGTCAAATTCAAATTTACACTTCAAACATCAAAAATCTAAAATTTCACATATACTTCCTCTATCTACTGTAACTTTTCCACATTTTTCTTACCTCTATCTTCTTCAATTAACACATAAAACACTTAAACCAATTCTTCTAGCTTCATTTCAGCTCAACAACACAAATCAAATAAAAAATCCAAGGTTTAACTTAAACATCAAAAATATGATTCTCATATCAATGGCAAAATGAACACCATACAGCGCGCAGGTGGGCGGGGAAGGGGACTGAGGTAGAGGTTTTAAGAAAACCAAAACGAGTTGTTTGATTTAAAACCAAACGACGTCATTTTGCTTCTAAAGTAGAACGTATGAAGGATGCCTTCCGCGACATTTTCTTCAAAAAAATGTCATGGTTTCTATTTCATGACATTTTATTGATAAAACGTCACAAAAAGTGTTACAAATCTACGAAGTTTTCATAAAATGTCACAGAAAATTTGAACTTTTTGTGACATTTTTCAAACATCATGAAAAGTCTTTACAATTGGTGACATTTTATTAATAAAATGTCGCTAATTTTATGTATTTCTTGTAGTGATTCCAGAAGTGATTTGGAGCTTAAGAATCAGGAGACGCAAAGTTTTTATCAAGAGATCCATCAGAACATAAGATTAGACATGTATATTATCAAAATACACAATAGAGAACAATCAGGGAAATTTATAATTATGATTCAGATTTTTTCTATTATGTTTTCTATTTATAAGGATATGATTTCATGGTCGCCGACGTATAGCTAATTTTTCTAATGTATTTAAGCTAGATAAACCCTAGTTGAATACTTTAACATGTTTTGATTATTTTATTAATGCAATTGAATTCATTGATTATTGTGATCCAATTATCTATTTCATGATTGTCTATTAATTTGATTTATTAGAATTTAATCTGATTTCATGCTTAGTTATTGAGAAATCCCTAGGTTGAATAATCCACGATAATTGGAAAGAGCTCGTTGTAATCCTATAGATAGGATGACATAAATCTTCTAAATTAGGTTCAAATCTAATAGAGGAATTTATAATACAGTAACACAATTTTGTAAGTTTTACTCTGAGTAATTTAGTTAAAGACCTTAGAATTAGTTGTTAGTAGACTCAAGGTTAAATACTAGCATACTTTAGAAATCTTCACAATCTAACAAATCAACAACACAATTGCAGGACAAATAATGAATCAGTTAAGGGTTTAGGGGGATTCGATGCCTTGATACTAATGATTTGATATCGATAATTAATCTAGTGTCACCAATTATTTGTGTAATTTGTGTTGCTTGTTTAGTTTAATTGTTTAAATTTTAGTTTCTTGAATTAAACCACGATCAATTTATAGGCTAGATAATAGAATAACAGTAATTACTAGTACTTACCATCCTTTTGAGATCGACCTATATTTACAGGCACTAGCTATAATTATACAATACACTTGTAGTATTAAATATTGACTAATGCGAATTAGGTCAACTAATAGTTAACTTCTGTGATGAAGTCTTTGGTCACTTCCTTTTTAATTTCTTGTTATCTTTTCATACAAAATTCATTTTCTTTTTGTTACCAGTCTAGAAATATTCAACTTATAAAAAATTATCCCCTTGCCGTCACAAGGCATACAGGTTAGACACTATGCAAAAAGGTCTAACTGATGGAGTAATAATTTCTTTACGTTTTCTTCAGTGATTTCTTCCATTCTTTTCGTAATATTGAGAATCTTGGAATCTTTATGTTGGCAGTTATATGATCAGCCACATATATATAAACGAATAGCCACATATATATGACACCCCTTCAGTTTGTTTTTCTTTAATATAAAAAGAGGAAGTTGGCTTGTGAAAAAGTATCTTTCTTAAGACAACAAAAATGTTAGAAACCAAATAAGTTTTGGTTATTTTTCTCTCTTTCTTAGAAGAAAAATTTTTTTTCTTCATTCTTCTTTATTCACGTAAATCACACTATTAAAAGATTTGAGTTTGAGGCGTGGATTAATCGGTGACTCTAGTAGCTAACTGTAAAACGAAACAAATCGATCCAGTACTTCCACATTAAAGTTAGTCCTTATATATCTACATTGATATCAGAGCCAGGTTTACACCATTGATTTACATATTTTTGATTGCGTTCGTAAGCATGAGAATATCTTGAGTTTGTGTTGAAATTGTTTTTACGAACCGTAAATTTTCGTATCATCTTGTTTGCGCATATAAACATTACTTAAGAGAAGTTGGTTTTACGGAAACCGAAATGTAGAAAGGAACGTTTTGTGTGTAAGAAACGAAAGTCTTGTTGATTACAAAAGTCTTCTTAAATTTTGTGTCTTTACGGTGATATAAATAAGAGAGTTTGCTTACATACATGAATAACAATTGTTTGTGCATATCGTTTTCTGTGCATGATTAAAATACTCTTTTCTTTATTACATGAAAGAAGAGATCATTTCATAGGTCTTGGTTTTCCAATTTTTGTTCATGATGATACATATCGGTTTTTGTGCATGATGATATAAGTGCCTTTAAAATGTGAAAGAAGAGATCATGTGCTTACAAAGTGTGGAAGAGGACATGAAAAAAAAACCAGAGAACACGTTAATTGATTTCACGAAAACCGAGAAATTTTATTTCTTGTTCTTTTAAGCTAGACAAAGAACGTTGGGAAAGAAGTGAATATGTTGGTTTTATTTCATAACTGGGTTTTACGGAAACCGAAAACTTTCCTTGCTTGGTGGCCAAGGGTTAACATCATAAACTCATTAATAGGTGTGCACAGTAAATGCATCAACGCTGTTTCTTATTTGATATGCTAAATGCATTTAAGGAGTGTGTATTAAATGCATGAAACATATTTCATGCGTGCATGTAAGGAGTTGTTTCATGAGTGAACAAAAACAGTGAAAAAAAGTGTTTCTTTTCTTTTGGTTTTGTTTACGGTGATAAGCAAACAAAGTGAAGAGTGACATTTATGAATGTGCTTTCATATAATATAGTTTAAAATATTTCATAAATATATTTTATGAATAATTTTTTTATAATATTTAAAATAATATTATATAAATAAGTTTTATATAATTTTAGATTAAATATTATTTTACATGTATGAAATGATAGCTGTAAATTAGTTTTACATATTCTTTATTTTTGGCATTTTTTTATGGCATGTCAAATTAAAATAGTTTAATTAAATTATAAAAAATTCCTAGTTCATTTTTGTATGAGATGACTATGAGCTTAGCGAAATTCTCGATCATACGATGTGAATTGTGGATTTTTTTGATAATTTAATTAATAGAAATGTGCCTTATATCATGTTTATATATACTTGTAGATATGGCAACTAAAATCTTGATCGGTGATTTGTCCACCACTGAAAAATTGGATGGGTCCAATTATGATATGTGGCAAAGGAGGATTCAGTATCTTCTAAATGAACGAGAATTGCTCGAACATTTGACCATAATTATGACTGCGCCTTCAGTCAAAGACAAAGACGAAAACGATATTGATACTGCTAGTGAGCAATATCAAGCATCCTTAAAGGCTTACGTAGATTGGTCTAAAAAGGATCGTAAGGCATGTTATACTATGTTGTATTTCATGCATGACGATTTAATTGGAGAGTTTGAGGATTGTCCCACTGCTAAGGACATGTGGGACAAGCTTAAGATCACTTTTGGTCAAACATCCGCTATAACGCTTCGTGCTTTGCACCTCAAGTGGATGAACTACCAGATTAATACGACTCGTACTATGGCTGAACATTTACGAAATATGAGTGCTATGGTTCGTGATCTTAAGGCAACTGGCCGGGCTATCTCTGAAGAGGAGCAAGTCCTAAATGTGATTCAGGCTCTTCCAGATCATACTGAGCACTGAAAGAATGTGAAACTTGTTTTGACACATAATGAAAATGTCAAAACCCTTTCAAAGATCACAAGGCACCTCGAAATGGAGGAGAATCACTTAAAAGCATCTGACTCCTCTAATGTGGCTTTTGTTGCTAAAGGTAAAGGACCAAAGGGCAACAATGCCAAGCGAGGTAAAAGAAAAGGTTCTCGACCTCTTCAAAGGAATGGACCAAAAAGTCATAAGAAACAAAAGGCTAAGGGCCAAGGAGAGAAAAACATGGCACGTGTGAAGTGCTATAATTGTGGAAAGAAAGGCCATTTTGCTCAGGATTGTCCTGAACCTAAGAAGGTACCTTCCTTATCCATAACTCCTGAGTTATATGTTTGTTCTCATGCATTAGTTGCTAATTCTCTTCCTAATTGGATTGTAGATA
>JANZLD010000002.1:46879351-46895243 GCA_026413575.1 Erythroxylum carthagenense
AGTGTGCGCTTGCCACGACTGCAGAGTTACAGTTAAGAACCTAGTAAGATTGTAAGCACAAGGCTTCAGGACAACGATAATTAAATTGAAATTAGGGTTAAATGAAATAAACCCTACAAGGCAAGATGATTAAGTTTCCTACTTTATGGTTCAAGAGTTGGATTCCGGTAACGGGATCCAACATCCACAGTTGAAAGTCGGGCTTCGGGATCGGGGTCCGACAGTCCCAACATCCTTTCATCTGTAGCATACTGTCTTTGGAAAGAAAGAAATGCCAGGACCTTTAAAGATGATGCTTTGGAGGTGGATGGCTTGACAGGTAGAGTGATCAACTTAGTCCAAGAGCAGCTCAAAGCAAACACTGAGAGAAGGTAAATAATGAATTTTTATAGACTAATGGCAGAAGCTACTCAAGCACAGCATCACATTATATTTCCATTTTCCATCAAGTGTACAGCTTGCAGGAGCAACTGAAGGGGCTGCACCAGCATATTGCAAACATGTAGACTTCAACACCAAGGGTGAAGGTTCCGTTGGCCTTCACCGCATGTGATTCAATTTGGAGTAGGAGAGGCCAAGGGTTGTTTTTTAATTGGTTGCTGATCCTTAAAATCTACCTGGTGGTACCTCTCAAGTGCTAATGGTCATATCATAGGTGGTGCAATTAGGATGCTTAATGCAGCTAGTCCAGCTGTAGAACAGTAGACCAAAGCACGCAGAAGCAACCCAATGGCCAAGGAAGATCTAGATGGGGCTGCTGCAAATCAGTCCTGACCAGACTTTCAACACCAAGGGTAGGCAGATTCTAAGGAATGCAACATACATTTACCGGGGGGGGGGGGGGGTTGAGAATGTATGTTTTCTATTGTTTTTTTTAACTGGTTGCGACCTCCTTTGCAACACTGCATGATTGAACCTTGCTGCCAATTACCATTCGAAAGGATCCACTTAAGTTTGTTACTTAGGTTATTTAGTCCTCATTGAAACTTAGTTTCATGTTCTTGATGTATTAGCCATCTGTGGAGATTATCAGGGAACTAGTATTAGCATAGGGACCTTTGCTTTTGTTAGGACTGAGATGAGTTTCTAAACTCTCTCACACCATGTACATAACTTTTTCTTCTATTAATCTTGTTATTGATTTACCCAAAAAAAAGAAATAAAGAAAATAAAATTATATGAATAAGTGACTATAAATATATGAAACATGGTAAGAAACAAATAAGGGAAAACACGTATAAGAACAAGTGGATGCTAATAGATTCTAAAGGAAAATCATTAGTAAGATAAAAGAATACTACATATTTTGTATGAATAAGGAGCATGATACCAATGAAGTGGCTCAAAGATAGGGAATTCCCCAGTAAGAAAATCAATGATAAATGCAATTACAATAAGCACCAGTAATATAATGTGATGATGAGATACTAGTTAAATACTTCCAATTGTATTCCTCGCTTGTATATTATGAGATGTATACTTTTAACACTCGTTATACATTTCGTAAGGCTTAGCCTTAATTTTGTAATATAATCTTTCATTTAATTTTCAAAAATTCACTCCGATAGCTTTATCCTAAATTCAAAGGTTGAAGTTAAAGAGTAGTGTTAGCAGCCATTTGAAATAGTGACGTAATCGAATAACTAAGAGCACTCATGAAAGTTTGCTTTCAAGTCAAAAGGTTAAGTGACTTTTCAAACAAGCCTTTAAATGATCCTTCATTAATTGAAATTTTAGTGTTTTTTTGTTAATTTTGGTTACTAAAATGTTTAAAATTTTAAGTATCTTACTTAATTTTGTTTAATGCATTGTATTGAGTTTTGTGGATTAAATTGATGTTTAAAGGATTCTTGGAAATACTACCTATTTGAGTTATAGTAGTATAACTAATTTGCTTGAGGATAAGAAAAAGGTTAAATGTGAGATATTTGATAGACATAAAACTTGCACATAATTTCTTAAGTATGGTACATGATTTTAATACTAAATTACATTATTTTAATTAGTTTTTCATATTTTTTTGGTTATTATGCATATTGGATCTTAGGATGATACTATTCAAGAATTAGAAGCCATTTCAAGTAAAAATATAAAGAAATTCACAATTCTTATAAGAATATAATCTAGCCTATATTTATATGATAACCTATGCTTTAAGAGGATTAGTGTTAGACCCCTGAGTTCTGTAGCACTTCTCATCTACCTTGATGAGGAGCCTTAGGTAAGAGGTTAGCTGGATTCACGCATAAGGAAGGCATGCGAAAACACTAAGGCAAATACGGGCGAGTGGGATTAGACTTGGTACGAATTTTGGTAGAGCATCGGACCTTGTGGAGATTGACTCAACCCAAGCTAAGTTCTTAACGGACTAAGGAATTAGCCCATGCTTGGATGAATGGACCACAACTAGCGAACTTGTTGTGGGAGCATTGGATCAGGCCAATGTGCTGGTGGGCTTCGACGAGATCACATTGCATCATCAACAGATAGAGATCGTGGGGAGATCTTGGATGATGTGGCAACCACCAAGAGTTAGAGTTACAGTGGAATTGAACATCTGAAGGAAGTAGAGTTCTTCGAGGACAAGGATGTTAGTTTTGGGATTAGACGTAATCTCTATCTCATTGTTATCTTATCTTATCAGTTAGAGTCCTATTTAGATGGGGATGTCGTCTAATTGATCCACGTGATGTAATCTGATAAAGATAGAAGTGATCTAGCACGATCTTAGGTAATTCAGATTTAGTAGGATTCTGAATGTAACTTGGAAGGCAAGTTAGTATGCCTATATATAGCTCATTCGAGCCTTGCTCTTCTCATTCGATCAGAGAGAGCATTTTTTGTATTCTTTTGAGGGAAAGTAATATAAAGTTGGTTTTATACCGTATCTCTGTGCGTTCTTGTTGCCTTTGTTCTTATTGTTCTTTTAATTATTGTTTCTTCGAGGGTGTACGAGGGAAACACTTCGAGAGTTCAGGAAAGGCTGAGTCTTTGCTTTAACGGATTTGAGCGAGACTACCATACAAAGGGTGTGAGCGAGAAACTTCGGTGAAAGTTTGAGTTCCTAGGTTACCTTTGTAACAACTGGTATCAAAGCCAACATTTGGAATGGCTGTGGGCAACTTGACAGAACGAGTGTCTAAGGTGGAGGCACTCATTGGTCCTATTCCTCAGGGGGAGGAAGAGGTCACTTCCCACAATACTCAATTCGAGATGATGGAGGCACGAATCCAACAGTTGCAGCAACAGATGGGAGATATGTTCAAAACATTGGAGGAGGCTCAATTTGAGATTGCCATCCTAAGGCGTGCTGTTGCAACGAGTGAAGGGGATCGAGGCGAAAGCTCCACACCGCAACTTTCTTCTGTGAAAGTACGTGAACTAAGGGTGTTCGAAGGCGTGCAGGATGCCAAGATGTTGGAGAACTTCCTGTGGGATATGGAGCAGTACTTTGCGGCAGCTAGAGTATCCGATGCTGATAAGGTCAATGTGACGGCCATGTACTTGGATGGGGATGCTAAGCTCTGGTGGAGGACGAGGACCTCTGCAGAGATCAGCGCGGGTAGAGTTCCCATGGAAACATGGGTGCAAATGAAGAAGGAGCTAAAGGATCAGTTCCTTCCTATGAATACTTCTTGGCTCGCGAGGGATGCCTTGAAGCAGCTCAAGCAAGATGGATCGGTAAGAGATTATGTTAAATCTTTTAGCTCTCTAATTTTGGATATTGAGAACATGTCAGATGAGGACAAGCTCTTCAATTTCCTATCCGGGTTACAACTGTGGGCTCAAATGGAGGTATGGAGGTAAAATGTGAAGGATGTGGTTGGTGCAATCACGGCTGCCGATGCCTTGGTGGATTTTCGACTGGCGAAAGACTCTAAAGCGAGCTCCTCAAATTCTTCTAAGGGCAAAGGCCACGCCCAACAGGAGAGGACCAAGGGGAAGAAGAAGAAGGATTCCAAAAAGGGAGACTTCAAAGGCAAGGGTAAGCAGAATGGGGGCTCGAAGAACGGGGAGACGTCCTCGAAGAAGGGCAAAATTGCTTGTTACTTATGCGGGGTCCACATTTTTCCAGGGAATGCCCAAGGAAGGAGAAGCTGAATGCCCTGATTGCCAAAGAAGATGGTGAATCTTCGAAAGAAGCGGCGCTAAATCTGATAACCTTGCTTAATGCGGTTAGTACTGAGTCAGTTCCCTTTGAAAAACTGATGTACGTGGGTATACAGGTTGGGGAGAAAGACGTGGCTGCAATGGTGGATACTGGTGCAACCCACAGTTTCCTAGGAGAGAAAATGGTTCAGAAGTTGGGCGTGGGGGTGTCCAAGGCTTTGATGAAAATTACAACCCCTGCGGGGAAGGCAAAAGCAGTTGCAGGAATTACTTACAACGTTCCAGTGAGCATTGGAAGTTGGCGTGCCAAGATGAACTTCATCATCATACCATTGGAGGATTTCGAGATGATATTGGGGATCGATTTCCTTAAAGCAACAAAGGTGGTGCTATACCCAAGTTTGGGAGGTATGATGCTAATGAATGAACAAAATTCCTTCTACGTGAATTGTTATAGGTTCGATGGTGGAACGACGAAGGCTACAACATCGGTAGGACATGTTTCGGCCATGAGTATTGAGAAAGGGTTAAAGAAAGGTATGGAGACCTATCTCGCTGCCATGTGGGAGATCAGTGAAGATCACGTGGTGGAAATCCCTAATGAGGTTACAAGTTTGTTGAGGGAATTTCAAGAGGTGATGCCTAAAGAGTTGCCGAAAACTCTCCCCCCTCGTCGAGAGGTAGATCACAGGATCGAGTTAGTTCCTGGAGCGATCCCACCAGCACGTGCCCCATATAGGACGTCCCCGATGGAATTGGGAACTTCAGAAACAACTGAGTGAGTTGTTGGAGGCAGGGTTCATCCAACCATCAAAAGCTCTATACGGTGCCCCGGTATTGTTTCAGAAGAAGCAAGACGGTACACTGAGGATGTGTATAGACTATCGAGCGTTGAACAAGGTAACGATAAAAAACAAGTATCTGGTACCTTTGATTCAAGATTTGATGGATAGGTTATCAAGGGTTGAGGTGTTCACAAAGTTGGATCTTCGAAGTGGGTATTGGCAAGTACGGATAGCCGAGGGCGATGAGCAAAAGACACGGTATGGATCCTACAAATTTTTAGTTATGCCGTTTGGATTAACTAACGCCCCTGCTATATTTTGCAACCTAATGAATGATGTGCTATACGACTTTCTGGATGAGTTCGTTGTGGTCTATCTAGACGACATCGTGATATATAGCGCAAACATGGCGGAACATCTGGAACACTTGAGGCAAGTGTTCGAAAGGCTGAGGCAACATAAACTCTATGTGAAGATGGAGAAGTGCGAGTTCGCTCAGTCAGAGATCAGATTCTTGGGTCACGTGGTGAGCAAGGGTCAGCTTAGGATGGATCCAAAGAAAGTGAAGGCAATAGTTGAGTGTGGCAGGCTCCTATGACAGTGTGAGAATTGCGGAGTTTTCTTGGCCTGGCGAACTATTACAGGCGGTTCATAGTAGGATACTCCAAGAAGGCGGCGCCATTAATGGACATGCTAAAGAAGAAGCAAGAGTGGTGTTGGTCGGGTGCATGTGAGGAGGCATTCGAAAAACTTAAAGCCGCAATCTCAACCGAACCAGTATTGAAGCTGCTCGAGTTCGATCTTCGATTTGAGGCACATAATGACGCTTTGAAAAAAGCCATTGGTGGAGTCCTTATGCAGGAAGGTCATCCGGTTGCATTTGAGAGCTGAAAGCTCAATGGTGCAAAGCAGCGATACTCGACCCACGAGAAGGAGATGCTTGCAGTGGTACATTGCTTGGAGACGTGGAGAATATATTTGTTGGAAACCAGGTTCGTTGTTCAAGCAGACAATGTTACTAACACCTTTTTCAGGACCCAAAAGAAGTTGTCCGCAAAACAAGCCCGGTGGCAGGAATTCCTTGTTGAATATGACTTTGTGTGGGAGCATAAACCGGGGAGGCACAACAATGTGGCAGATGCCTTGAGCAGGAAGGAGGTATTTGCGGCCCTCTATTCGATCACAAGGGTGGAGTCCAACTTGTTTGAGCAAATCAAAATGGTAACTCCGCTAGACACCATGTACTGTAAGTTAATTACTCAACTAAAGGAGGGTGTTATACGCAGGATTTGGCTCGATGATGATGGGCTATTAATGACTAAGAGTAGTCAAGTATACGTGCCAAGCTTTAGTGTATTGCAGAGACAATTGTTGAGGGAGACGCATGACTCGTAGTGGGCTGGTCACCCAGGAGTCCAACGGATGCTAGCGCTCCTAACACGTTCCTACTTTTGGCCGAAGATGGAGAATAACGTGGAATGTTACGTCAAGACGTGTCTTGTGTGTCAGTTGGATAAATCGGAGAGGAAGAAGGAAGTCGGTTTGCTACAGGCCTTATCCATCCCCGAGAGACCTTGGATGTCGGTCTCAATGGATTTCATTGGTGGGTTTCCAAAGGTGGACATCATGGCATCAATCATGGTGGTGGTTGATAGATTCTCCAAGTATGCGATCTTCATGCCAACTCCTGTAACTTGCCCCTCGGATGTTGCGGCCAAGCTATTCTATAAGAACATGGTCAAGTATTTCGGAGTACCAGCTGATATTGTGAGCGACCGAGATGCTAGATTTACGGGCCAATTCTGGACGTCTCTTTTTAATTTGATGGGTTGTGAGTTAAAGTTCTCAACAGCAAATCACCCACAAATAGATGGCCAAACATAAAGAATCAATAGTTTGTTGGAGGAATATCTTCGGCATTACATAAGTGCAAGTCAACGTAATTGGTTGAATTTACTTGATACTGCACAGTTTTGTTATAACTTGCACAGATCTTCGGCTACGGAGAAGAGTCCTTTTGAGATTGTGTTGGGACAATAGCCCCTCACTCCATTGGAGATTACTCAGTCAAGGACAAGTGGAAAATGTCCTGCGGCACATAAGTTTGTGGTGGAGAAGCAAGAGTTGTTGGAAGAGGTGAGGGATAGTCTTCGCAAAGCTTCTCGACGGATGAAGAAGCAAGCGGATCTTCGGAGGAGACGGTTAGAATTTGACGTGGGAGATAAGGTTTTGTTGAAACTAACCCCACAGATTTGGAAGAAGATCTCGAGCAAGCAAGTACATAGGGGATTGGTGTCGAAGTATGATGGACCGTTTGAAGTGCTACAGAAAGTGGGGAACGTGGCGTACCGGTTAAAGTTACCCGAGCGGTTAAAGGTACACCCTACTTTTCATATTAGTTTTCTCAAGCCTTACTATAAGGATGACTCAGATCCGAATAGGAGTCAGATGAAGCGTGCACCGCCGGTTGTGAGAAAACAGTTCGAAAATCAAGTAGAAAAGATCCTAGACCACCGGACCATGGGTCAACATAAGAAGAACCGAAGAATCGAGTTCTTAATCCTGAGTTCCGGAGCACTTCTCAGCTACCTTGATGAGGAGCCTTAGGCAAGAGGTTAGCTAGATTCACGCATAACGAAGACATGCAAAAATACTAAGGCAAATACGAGCGAGTGGGATCAGACTTGGTACAAATTTTGGTAGAGCATCAGACCTTATAGAGATTGACTCGACCCAGGCTAAGTTCTTGATGGACTAAGGAATTAGCCCATGCTCGGATGAATGGACCACAACTAGCAGACTTGTTGTGGGAGCATTGGATCAGGCCAATGTGCTGGTGGGCTTTGGCGAGATCACATTGCATCATCAACAGATAGAGATCGTGGGGAGATCTTGGATGATGTGGCAACAACCAAGAGTTAGAGTTGCAGTGGAACCGAACATCTGAAGGAAGTAGAGTTCTTCGAGGACAAGGATGTTAGTTTCGGGATTAGATGTAATCTCTATCTCATTGTTATCTTATCTTATCAGTTAGAGTCCTATTTAGACATGTAATCTGATAAAGATAGACGTGATATAGCACGATATTAAGCAGTTCAGATTGAGTAGGATTCTGAATGTAACTTGGAAGGCAAGTTAGGATGCCTATATATAGCTCATTCGAGCCTTGCTCTTCTCATTCGATCAGAGAGAGCATTCTTTGTATTCTTTTGAGGAAAAGTAATATAAAGTTGGTTTTATACCGTATCTCTGTGCGTTCTTGTTGCCTTTGTTCTTATTATTCTTTTAAGTATTGTTTCTTCGAGGGTGTGTGAAGGAAACACTTCGAGAGTTCGGGAAAGGCTGAGTCTTTGCTTTAACGGATTTGAGCGAGACTGTCATACAAAGGGTGTGAGCGAGAAACTTTGGTGAAAGTTTGAGTTCCTAGGTTACCTTTGTAACAATTAGTATAGTAAGTGATATATTCTAATCTATAATTGTGTGGGAGATTGTGTATAAGAAAAGAAGAAAAAGTGAGATTAATGGTTGAAAGAAGCAGTCATGCTAGAGATTGTGTGTTAATCTGTAACACCCGGTATCTAGTTTACCCGGTACACTGAAATAAATCGGTATTTGAGACTGATGTCATTAAAATCACATAACAGTGAATAATAATTTGTAGTGACATCAAATTAATGATGTATGACATTTTTCGGTGATCACAGGAAATTGTACGAGCAGATGTTGAAGAACCAATGCAATAATGGCATTTTTGTAAATAAGTGGACATGAGGCTTATATAAGAAGTTAAGTTAGAGAATAAGACAAAACTTGTCTTCTTCCTCCTCCCTCTTTCACGACAACCACCATGGGAGCTCCTCTCCAAGTTTTCCAACCCTTGTAACAAGTTTGGGAAGGAGAATCAAGCCATTCTATCAACATAAAAAGGTAAGCCTCCATTCTAATGCTTAGTTCTACCAATTTAAGCTTAGTTTTTCTCTTCTTTTGTGAAACCCATTTGAAGGAATGTATAGGTTTGATGTTTTGGATGATGGGTTTTTGTTCTTTGATGTCTAATGACACATTAACATGAAGAAATTTCGTTTTTATGGTGATTTGGGGGGCTAAATCAAAACTTAGGGTTTTGAAGCTCAAGCTATTAATGGAGACAGATTTGTAGGTCCTCTTTGTACATTTTTGTTGAGTTGTTTAACGTGTGAATTTGGAGAAACTCAAAACAGTGGAAATAGAAGGCCGAAAATTTATGGCAAATTTGATCGAGTTGGCAGTATTAGAATTTGATATTATCTTGGGTATGGATTGGTTATCAAATTACCATGCCACAATGGATTGTTATGCCAAAAGAATTTTACTTAGGCCAGATCCAGAAACAGAAGTGTTATATCAGGGTGATCGAATTGGGTTTCCTGTTAGTAGAATATCAACTAAGCATGCCCAAAGACTTCTAAGAAAGGGATGTCAGGGGTATATAGCTCATGTTAGGGATACCAGAAGTGAAATCTATGTGTTACAACAGATCCTTATAGTAAGGGATTTTCCAGATTTTCACGAATTTAGGGTGAGCCAAACAAATGAAAAAGGCCCCGAAGTGAAACTGGTTCAGAATACCAGCGGGATTGAAACTTGAAATGAAAGTTGAATGTTTGAAGACTTTAGAGTTAGAATTGGGTAATGAGTTCTTCTTACGAAATGCTAAAAAATATGTCATATAAGTGCTGTATAAAGGACATTTTAACAGAAACAGGATAGGATTATAAAAATCGCAATAAATCCAATTTACATCATTTTTTAGCCGTCTTTGGATATGTGATAGCCATATGAGTCTATTGAAAATGAAGTTTGGAATCACCTTAATTGGATGAGAAATGAATAAGTTATAAGGTTTTGAGACAGGAAGGGTCCAACTCATGACTGAATATTAAGACTGATTGTGAATGGGAGATTTGGATTCCTTAATGACCGAATTAGAACATGGTCATAAAAGAAAAAATGTGAATTTATGTGTTAACTAAGGGTCTGGAAAGTTTGAAAAACATTGGACCTATGTATAAAAAGTTATGCCTTCACAAATGGGACCTATGCAGATGACTTAGTGAATAAATAGAATTTGTAATGACATGTGTTAAGATATGAGGTTTATGTGAGAATGACTAATGTGGGTATATGTAATTGTTATGCATGTACCCAATAGATTGTGAAACCAGATAAGGAATAGGACTATAAGTCATAACTAATACCTCTCAAGTTCAAGAAAGTTAGAAAAGAGATCAAAACCCCTGAAGCAGTCGATGTGAGTATAATCATGCTACTATACTTGTGTAGTAATCCTTTTCTTTTATCTTGCGGCTTGTTGAATTATTCTCGAACCTGTATGACTTATTTGACATATGACTCCATGTAGTTAAGTCTAGCATGTAGTATGCCAGAATGACCAGATGATATTCAGATTCTTTACATCTTCTTGTCCCCTTGTTATGTTGAAACCATTAATTGAAATTCTTTGATAAATCGTGTTTCCTTGTTAGCCATGATTGATGAGTTTACATAATACCCAAACTATGTGCACATTGGTAACTAGCCGGTGATGGGTTAGATCCGGGTCATACCTGGAGAGGGCAGGCCTCCAGGGCAAGGTTAGGCCAACCTTGTCTAGAATCAGAAAAAGGGAGATATGTCGTATTAGCATGCCTATGTCTCTTCTTAAGAAATTCAAAAAATCAAAACTTAGAAATGAGAAAGCTCAGAATTAGGAATCCTATAGAACCCAGAATTCAGAAAGAAACAAGAATTCAGAAAAGAACCCAGAACCTAGAAAAGAATTCAGAAACCAGATTTATGTTTTTTTTGACAATTCATATTGAGCTTTATTACTAATACTCATGTGATTGCCGCATTTGATATTACTACTTGGTTATCCATTGATGCCATATACTATTGCTTAGAATGCCACAGACCATTCTTGTGAAGCTAGCCTTGTTTTACCTAGCCTCACAAGCATGGTAGTATGTTTATATCTCACTGAGTCGTGTTGTAGACTCACCTCTCACTATCATCATTACATGGGATTAGCATATCGTGCAAGAGAGAAATCCAAGCCTTTTGAGACTTGCTTGGATAATCAGACAAGTAATGTTTTTGGCATGATGTTTAGTGCAAATACTTCTAGCTGCTTCATGGTTTGTCATAATCATTTGTACCTTAAACATGTATGGATATGTTATGTTAATGAGAATGATGTTAGTTGATGATATGAGATGATTTTAGATTGGAAAATGATAAGTAGTTAATATATGTGAGAATTGCAGATTTGGATCCTTACTTCTTACAACCTATTAAGCAGGTATAAGGATTAACCAGACAAACGAATAGGTCACGCCGGATTTTCAGTAGAATATAGAAAAGTTAGGCTTACTACGGGTTTTGGAGGCATTAAGCCTACCCATTCCCTAGTGCCAACACGGCCCAAAAAACACGGCCCAAAAAGGGCGGGTCGTGTCATAATCGTGAAGAAAAAGGATAATCTACAGCTTAGAGATATTATCGTGCCAGAAGTTGTGTTTATCTCCTAAGAAAAATAGTAATTCTCATAGTCTAGGCCATAATCATTTCCTAGACCATCTCCTACGGAGAATAAAATCTATTTAGGGTCAAAAACCTAATTTTATAAGACTTTAGTTGTGTTTTAGAGAAAATACATCTTATAATATCCTTTTCTCTCTAAAAGATAGAGTTAGCTACTGAAAGGCTTCTTTAACCCTTGGGTGATCAATTTTAAGATGTTTTTCACTAAAGAATCAAGATCCAAATATTATCTCAATAAAGAAAGCTATCGTAAAAATTAAAGAGTTCAACTATCTGAAAAAATTAATGAGTTCAGTTAGATTTACTTACACTATGACTTCTCTATTTTTATTTTTTGATTTGATTATTTTTGAATATATTTTATGGACAAACACTTTTACTGTGAGATAGGGAAAATCCTAGTTATTATTTATGTATGAATTAATTTAATTTTATTTATTATATGAGGTAAACATTTACTAATCTTAATGCTAATGATATCCTATTTCACCTTTTGATAACTTGGGAAGACTCCTTATAGTAGGATCGTGGCTTAGGTAGTAGGGGTTGAACAAGGTACTCAAGGAAGATCTTTGTGATCTTCTTGTGATTGAACATGGTACTCAAGGAAGATCATTGTGATTGTCCTTTTATTAGGGTTAACCATACATACGATTTCAACATAGCATAATGCATTCAATAAGGTGTTAGAAATGCAGAGATACGAGTCAACCAATTAGATAGTAGATGTTTATATATTGAGAGAGTATTATTTCAATCTCTAGGAATTCATGTCGGTGTAGAAATATGTCCAATCTATATTAATTAAATTATGAATTCAAAGGTGATACGAGGGAAAGTACTTATCTAAATATAGTTATTTGATTGAAATCTCTTTTAATCATTTATCTTATCATTTATTTCTATAGTTATTATTTAAGTAAGTTTAGGTTTATTTTATTTTATATTTCATTATCCTAAAAACATATAAAAATCGTCTTTCTTTATTGTCCTCTGATTTCTTAATCACTTCTTCTTGGTATTTGACACTTACTTACCATTTATTACATACAAAGATGGGTTCATCATAAATGGATATTTGACTATATTTTTACACCCATATTTGATGTATTTTGCTTGATATTTTATGTTTTTTTGTATATTTGGTAATTAATGTGCTCCAAGTGTGTTTACAGGTGATAATTGCCTTCATAGACTTAAAGGAGACAAATTTGAATGAAAACAGAGCGTAAAATGAAGAATAGACAAATCTGAAAGAATACACAACCGTGCTTATTAACCGTGCACTTTCCTGTGGCCATGTATTTTCGTGATACCCAGTGAATTCCAATTATGCACGGTCTCTTGCACAATTGTTCATCGACCGAAAACCTAGAATTTCATGTAAAAGCCACATTTTGGAGGCAATTGAAAGAGAGGAGACTTTGGGATGTAATTTCCATATGTGGAGTCATTCTTAAGGGGCGAAATTGGTCCAAAGAAGTGAAAAACATGAAGAAATCATCAACAAATCCATTGGAATACAAAATCAAGACTCTACATCGCAAGAATATTTGATAGAAGACAATTTGGGATATTTAAAATTATGGACCCATTGTTTTCAATTCGTATTTCTGTTTATATATGTTTGATTTAGTGTTCGATCATGTGTAACTAAAGGTCGAGTTAGTATTTAGGTTAGATGAAACTTTTGTTAACATTTTGATATGATTTGATTCCTTTATTAATGCAATTGTTTTGATTGATTATTGTGATTTGATTTCATGTTTTATTGATAAATTTGATTTTATACGTAGAGATTGAGAAATCCTAAGTTGAATAGATCTACAGTAATTAGAAGGATTTGATTTCAACCTTAGGGATAGGATAACATAAATCCTCCATATTAGGTTCAAACCTAAAAGAGGGACTCACAAATTGATAATACAATCCTATAAGTAATTCAGTTGAAAACCTTAGGATTAGTTGTTAGTAGACTTAAGGTCAGCTACTAGCACACCATAGAAGTCTCCACGATCTAATTAATCAACAAACAATTGCATAATAAAAGATCAATCTATTAAGGTTTTAAGGGGATTCGAGCCTAGATACTACTTTCTAATAATGATAGTTTTCTAAGGGAATTCCACTATCACTGTGTTCATTATTATTTCCTATTTTATTTTATTAGTTTTAGTTTTAGTTTCTTTTAATTAAAATCTAAAATCAATCCTTA
The DNA here is from genome assembly GCA_026413575.1 of Erythroxylum carthagenense. NCBI lineage: Eukaryota > Viridiplantae > Streptophyta > Magnoliopsida > Malpighiales > Erythroxylaceae > Erythroxylum > Erythroxylum carthagenense. Next base: position 46,893,044 of record JANZLD010000002.1, read on the forward strand.
GGCTAGATAATAGGGGAAGAGTAATTACGATTATTCATCATCTACGTGGGATCAACATGTACTTGAAGACACTAACTATAGCTACGTCGTGTAATTGTGGTTGTTACAATAACTAACTAACACACAATAGGTCAATTAATGATAAACATGTTGATGCTATGAGACAGACCTAAAATTTTTTAGGATTGATGTAATGTATCATAAAAAATCATATGTTAGGAGATCTTGTCAACTTAAAAGTGCCTTATCAAACATTTACTTGTTAAATTCTTTGCCAGAGCCAATGCGAGAAGGGCTTTCAAATCTATTCATCAACTTAGCTTGTAAAACTATTTGGTACGTAAGATGAAAAATAATTGTTTCAACTTTTATAACAAAATTTTCATATCTGTTGTTTTTTTTTATGCAAGTATTCTTATACTACTTTTTTCTAATTACATTAAATAGAAGTTTTGGAGACAAATTCTAATACTAATAGACTAACATTTGATTTATCCGGATAATATTATTAAACCTTAATATCACTCTCTTGTAACATATCTGGGATAACAATTTAAAACTTTAATAGCTAGCATTGATATTGTAATTTTTTCACTTAATGAAGACAGACAGGTCAAACTAAATCATACATATCATAAGAATTGTAATTTTTATGAAAACAAGTATAAGTACAACATATCACAATAAGTTTTGAGCAAAAAATAGTTGATATGAACACCTCTTAAATAAATATTTTATATTTGAAACACCTCATAAATAATGTTATAATACTTATTTCTTATTTTATGTTGGTCTATACTTATTCTATAATTGTATGTTATTATTCTTTCCAACAAATCTTCTTTTAACAGTTTATTATTTGAAAATAGAATTCATTCATAAAGCTATAATTTGCAATTATTGTTAATTTATCTTCATTTAATTCAATTTTACTTTTAACATTCTTTTGTTGAAAACCATGAATCATTTGATTGGACAACCAAATTGTAAAATTAGGTATTGTAAAAATGCAATATTCAAGTATAAGTCATAATTAATTTTCTTATTTATCAAACAACTTATTTAACTTCATGTTTAATTATTTTAATGAAACTTTTATAAGTTAAATAGGAAATAATTTTAATTATGTTTTATTATATATTATTTAACGAAGAAACCTATTGGGCACAAGCTATAATGAATGCAGTAGAAGGCATATATAATAAAAAGGTCTATAAATGGAAAAGCAAGATGTATATATATACCTAGTTTTGAAGAGAAGGAACCAATTAGTGACACCAAACTTTTAAAATTTATCTTGAAACAGTCATTTCAAAGGATTATAGATGCATACATAAGTTTTAAAAGTGAGAAAGATATAATCGAACTACCTATTTTTATTATGAAATTATTTAAAATGATGTTATAATAAATATTTTATGACAAGAAATTTACAAGGGTCAGGTAAATGAGGATACGTCTAAAGTTATAGTAAGATATGAATTCAAGCAAAGGGTCCCATATTAGAAGATTAAAAGTTCTTACAGAAGAGCATAGGGTGGAAATTGCAATGGTAAAATCTTATAAAAATTTGATCAATTATCCCTATTTAACAAAATCTCTTATCTCATGATTATGTATTTTAAATAAATTATAATTTAAGATTAACGACAAACTTACTTAAAATACTAAAATAATGATATACGATATCAGTTATAAGTTCTTCATTCTTTTTTAAGAGTTGTAGGATGTGAATAATTGATATTCTTTCAACCAGTCAACAACTGATTCAATTTTTACAAGAAATTTTTCATTTCTATTTTTTTCGTAAGTAGTCTCATATTACCTTTTACTAATTACATTAAACAAAAGTTCTGGAGACAAATTCTAATACCAGCATACTAGTATTCGATTTATTGAGATAATATTATGAAAGCTTAATAACTCTGTTGGACCCCGTTTCCAGAGTCCAACATCCGGAGTCCTAAACCTTGCGCTTATTACCCTGTAGGGTCATGATTAATAATTCCCAAAAGTGGTGTGACCACGTCAATCAAACTCCATAATCTCAACTTGAACTCATCAAAGAAATCGTTGCTTTAAGTCTTTAATTTGCGTTGAAATAAGAATCATCCCCATCGGGCTTTACACCTCAAGATATACTTAATGAGCTAAAACGTGCTCATGCCCCCAAGCATGCTCTCCCAAACGACCCCTCACT
>JANZLD010000002.1:46952550-46963163 GCA_026413575.1 Erythroxylum carthagenense
ATAACTTATATTTTAGCTTCTTATTTATCAAACTACTTATTTAACTTCATGCTCAAATATTTCAATTAAATTTTTATCGTTTAAATATTAAAATAAATCTAATTATATTTTATTTTCTATTATTTTCTCAAAAAACTTATTGGGCAAAAGCTACAACAAATGTAGTAGAAGCCATATATAACATGGATGAAAACAACAAACTACCTAGCAAACCATATAAGAAGAAAGAACTTTTAATTCAAGAATTAGTAAATTGTGTTTTACCAAAATTAAAGGATGGCATGCATATCCATAATAAGAAAAAGGCTTATAAATAGAAAAGCAACATGTATACGTATCTAATTTTAAAAAGAAGGAACCAGTTGATGACATTTAACTTTTAAAAATTATCTTAAAACAATCTTTATTGGATATAGATTTGAGCAAGAGAGGCCATATTGGAAGATTTAAAGCTCTCATGGAAAAGCATGGAGAGAAAATGGCTATGATAAAAACTTACGAAAATCTAAACAATCATCTTTATTTAACAACATCTCTCATCCCAAGGTAAGGTATTTTAAATAAATTTTAATTTAAAATTAACAATAAACTTATTTTAAAAACTAAAATAATGATATATGATGTTAGATATAAGTTTTTTTGTCTTCGGTAAGAGTTATAGCAAGATAGTGATTGTTGCCTTTGGAGCCAATCAACAATTATTTCAATTTTTATTACAAATTTGTCATGTTTGTTGTTTTTTTTTAAGTTGTCTTATATCACTTTTCACTAATTACTTTAAACAAAAGTTTTGGAAACAAATTTTAATACTAGCACACTAATATTTCATTTATCGGGATAATATTATGAAACCTTAATAACACTCTTATATAACTTATTGTTTGGGATAGCAATTTAAAACTTTGATAGCTAACATTATTATTGTAATTTTTTCACTTAACAAAGGAGGAATCCTCAAATTTATTCATAAATATCACAAGAATTGTAAATTTTATAAAAAGAAGGAAAGTATAAGTACAACATATCACAATAATTGTTAGAGCTAAAAAAGTTGATCTGAACACCTCGTAAATGAATATTTTATATTTGAAACACCTCATAAATAATGTTATAATACTTATTTCGTGTTTTAAGTTGGTCTATACTTATTCCATAATTGTATGCTATTTATTTTTCTTTCCAACAAATCTTTTTGAACAATTTATTATTTGAAAATAGAATTCATTCATAAAGTTATAATTTGCAATTATTGTTAATTTATCTTCATTTAATTCAATTTTACTCTTAACATTCTTTTGAGTAAAACAATGAATCATTTGATTGGACAACCAAATTGTAAAATTAGGTAACGTAAAAATGCAATGTTCAGGTATAAGTCATAATATAGTTTCTTATTCATTAAACAACTTATTTAACTTCATGTTTAATTATTTTAATGAAACTTATATAAGTTAAATAGGAAATAATTTTAATTATATGTTATTGTATATTATTTAAGGAAGAAACCTATTAGGCACAAGTTATAATGAATGCAGCATAAGGCATATATAGTATGAATGAAAAGAGTACACTACGTAATAAACCATAAGAGAAAAAAGAATTTTTAATTCAAGAATTAGTATATTGTGTTTTGCCAACATGGGAGGAGAGGACATCCATCAAGAACATGAACAAGGCATATAAATGGAAAAGCAAGATGTATACATATCTAATTTTGACGAGAAGGAACCGGTTAATGGCACCAAACTTTTTAAAATTATCTTTAAATAGTCATTTCAAAGGATTATATAAGCATACATAAGTTTTTAAAAGTGAGAAAGATATAATCTAACTACTTATTTTTTATTATGAAATTATTTAAAATGTTGTTATAATAAATATTTTGTGACAAGAAACTTACAGGGTCAGGTAAATGAGAAGGATACTTCTAAAGGGCTTCATGCAGTATTAATAGTAGGATATGGATTCAAGCAAAGGGCCCCATACTGGAAGATTAAAAGTTCTTATGGAAGAGCATGGGGTGGAAATTACTATAGTAAAATCTTATGAAAATTTGATCAATTATCCCTATTTAGCAAAATCTGTTATCTCAAAGTTATGTATTTTAAATAACTTATAATTTAAGATTAATAACAAAGTTATTTAAAATACTAACATAATGATATACGATATTAGTTATAAAATTTTCTCTCTTTTTTAAGAGTTGTAGGATGTCAACAATTGATATTCTTTGAGCTAGTCAACAATTGATTCAATTTCCACAACAAATTTTTGTTTCTGTTGTTTTTTTTTTGTAAGTAGTCTTATATCATTTTTTACTAATTACATTAAACATAAGTTTTGGAAACAGATTCTAATACTAGCATACTAATATTTGATTTATCGAGATAATATTATGAATCCTTAATAACACTCTTATATAACTTATTTGGTGACAGGCCCCTTTGCTGATGACTAGACGACCTACCCGACACCCCCACAAAAACCCTCCAGTTGATATCCAGCCCAACTGGAACGTTCTCCTAGAACTAAGCCTTTTCCTTTTTTTTCAAAATATTTTAAAATCAATATAAAGAAAACAAAAATGAATAGCAGTGGAATTTTTTTAAGTAACCCTCATTAAAAATTTTGACAACATAACATCTGTTATTTAGTAAAACCAAAAATTTTAAGTTCCTAAAAATAATTCACAAACACTTATATCCACTTAACTAAAGCACGACTGCTACTTCTGGACTTTAACCAAAGCACAACTGCTACTTCTAGACTTCAAGTCCATTCAGAAACAATCTCAAAAGGTCAAACACATTCATGCATTTAGGTAAAGAAAAGAACATTTATAAATAACCATATTTTCACAAAACCAAGATCAGGACATATTTACGAAGATGATGAACTATACGTAGTAAAACATTTACAATCTTCACCCAGAAGATGCTCAAAACATGTTCAAGATTATACAATACATGTAAAACAAATGTATAAGCAAAACTGTCCATATAGCCGCACATGACGATGTAACTACACAAATGGTGGAGTCCCCAAATGGTGGAGTCCCCAAATGGTGGAGTCCCAGCTACTGAAATCCCTGAGCATACACTTGGGAGGTTAAAAATTAAAAAAAGAATAGAAAATAAAGGGTGAGTTAAACGAGCTCAATGAGTGTTATAGTTTCCATTCAAAACATTTATACAAACATTAGCTTCTATAAAGAACAAAGATAATTTTATTTTCTTTTTAAGCAATCACCAATGTTTTTACACAACAAATTTATATAATCAATGCACATGTAAAACACAATCAAGTTCCTCTTTTCTTATAAGGTAAACAGAGATGACAATCGATAGTTTCATGAACTTTCTATTTTAAAATTTTCTTTGCCATTTGGTACCGTTAAGTGTAAGGTCACAAGGCTAATTCTACACTGCTTACCCATGCATGGCTAATCTCTAGTAACGGAGCTAGTTCTGCATCGCTTACCACACTAGGTTAACCATTATATACCGATTGTTATGAAACCGACTCAATATCGCTTACCCATAATGATGCTGACACTATATATAAATCAGTGGTTACGGAGCTGGTTTTGCATCGCTTACCCATAATAGTGTTAGCACAATATATACTCCAGACGTGTAGAGGGCGACTCACAAGATATACTAACAGACACGACACCGTCCACCATTAGTGACAGACACTCCCCCCAAACTCTGCTATGCACATTAGGACATACTCTGATTGGTATAATCATATGACCACAAGCTAAACAACAATTAATACACAGGTGTACCACATTTCTATACCAATTTAGTTCATGTTCAAGTAGCAACACCAATGAACTTATTCATAAACTTACTTTTCATGATAAAATAGAAACCATTTTTCTTTCATAAAGTCAGTTTAAACATACATTCATAGTTTTGTCATTTATCGCCAAGTACGCTCACATGTTGAATGTCTCTTCTTGACCTACTGAATTTACAAGTCATTTAATCATTTATTTTCACTATAGGAAATAAAGCATTACAACTATCAATTCAGTTTTAACTACCATAAGTTATTCCATTGGTTTTCATTTCATAATCTAACTCCAAATTTTACGTAAAACTTTTTTTTAAACATCATCCCATCCACTAAAATCATAATATGGCCGAAGAGGTCATGCTAACTTTTTCCCATTTGAATTTTCATGAAAAAAACCTTAAGATTTCAAGTTATTTACGCCTTAATCATAATTGAACTTTATCGAATCACACCATCAATTACTTTCCTCTTTAGGGCCGAATTGTCCTCACTACACACACACACACACTCTCACACACACATATATTCTATTCCACTTTCTTTCAAACTTTTCAACACATTTCACCTAAGGTGTGAGATCTCACATCGGTTGGAGGTGAGAACGAAGTACACTTTATAAGGGTATAGATACCTTTCCCCCACAAGACTCCTTTTCTCAAGGGTGGGAAGAGTAAAACTGTGAAGGGTTTGTCCCGAAGGGCAACCTAAAACGGATAATATCTATAGGCAGGTGGTTTGGGCTGTTACAATACAAATCATCAATCAGATATATGTTTCATCACTGAAACATCACAAAATACACCTGCACACTTAACAAAAATAACTATTGTTTCTCCCTCACAAAAACGATAGAGTAGCAGTCCAGTTATTCACCCACATGTGCATAAACGTAGCTGCCAAGAATAGCTCAATAGAGAATGCAATTGCTTACACAAAAACAAAGAAATGCAACAGCTCAAATTAGTTAATTTTCTGTCAGTTTTCCCTCACAAAAACAACACACATTCAGTCTAGAAAATCATGTTAAACCTAGCAGAAACGTAGCTGAAAAATAATCAATCAATTCTACACAAATTCGGCTACCTTAGATTACCATTATTACCAAAATAGACTTCCAAAAATAGCTACAAAATCATAAAAGAAATTAACACATTATCTTTATTAAGATATGGTGATTTATCCCAAATAATAAATTTAATCTTCACTAAGATTTTACCCTTCATCTACTAAACAAATAATGCTCAAAATTAATTTATAAGATATCATAACATGTATCTTAACAGACAGATAGACCTGCTTGTCAAAGATTTTTAGACCTTCAAGCCTATCCTTGTTACTTATGGGGGATCAAATTCGTTTCTAGTTATAAAGTTTACAAAAACACAAGGTGGATCATATAGATAGAAAGAAATAAATAAAGACACAGATATAAAGAAATTAAAGGCAAAGCCCTTTAGTAATGGATCTATCGAAGACTCAAACCTAGGTGGATTGTCAGCGCTTTTCATACCTAACTGGGAATATGATCCAGATATGTCTTACATCATAGGGATGAACTGTTGAATTTTATTTTGTATCTCTATTTCCCCCTTCTGTCTTTATGCTTTTCACTGAATCATCATTCAAGTATACTGTATTGAATTTCACCCCAAACTTAAAATGATATACAATTGAATAATTTCAATTTTGAATTAGGCCTGATTTTCTAATTCAACCCAACTCTACTAGTTGATTTAAATAAATCAATTTATACGGGATCAAAGAGGCTCGCCCACATGCATCAACAATTCTCGGTTGAATTGGTTGGCTTGACCTGATTTTGGTGACACTAAATTTAATTGAAAACTTTTTTCCTTTATGAGGTGAAAATCCCCATCTTTTCTTTGAACTAGGGTATAGTATATAAATGAAGTGGGTTTAACTCGGTTCATATTTTTCATTGCTGCAAACATACTTAAGATGGAAATTGGAATCTAAGATAGCGTTATTTATTTGTCAAGTAACAGAATCCATACACCAGTATAAATGAGATGAGGGCTTTTTGGAAAAGTTATGATTTGATCTACTCAAAATTAGTACATATGGTTTTAAAATAAAAAAGAGACGAGTCTCTTGTCAAAAAATTAGATTTAGATATTTTATGAAAATTCTTTTATTAATTACCTTTCATCATATTAAAAAAAACTTTAAAGTTAATGGAATCAAATTTAACAATAAAATTTAATGGAATCATTAACAATACATTGAATCAAATCTTTCAATAACAATAAAAAAAGTTAACGGAATCAGATTTAGAAATTAAAACAATGAAAACCTTCATCTATAGTGTCATGTTATAAAACGGTATGCAAATAACCTAAAAAATGTTATATAATCAGATTTTAACTTTTTATGGCTAATAATGCTAACGTTACTTGAATCATATTTACGTAGTTCAGATTACATATTAGTATATAAACATATTTTAATCAAATATTTACTTTGATGACCAAAAGACCACTAGTTAAGTGCATAACATAAATGGTTCAAATAGCGACGAAGATACTTGATTACCGAGATATTATAGATTAATTGCACCCAAATGCTTTCCAGGTCCTTTACCAAAAAAGAAAAGAAAAAAGTGCTTTATAGGTGATACATGAATACTCGGTGAAATATCTGGCACTATAAGTCGGTAAGGTTTTCAAAACGAGCTCATTAGAGTATGACCACCTCCAATAATCTCAGTTCCGAACATCGACCAATCGGTGCGGTTTGCAATATAAACGTATCCGACGCAAAATTGACTATCCGAAAAAGCTAAAATATAAATTTTTTAAAAATTTCAAATTTAACCTTTAAAAAAAAGCTGTACTTTAGATTTTAAAAAAACTATTTTTATTTCAAAAATATTTTTAAAATTTACAACCAAATATTTATTTTTTTAAAAAATAACTTTTACGGTTAAAAAAAGTCCTTTTGAGACCTCTAAAAACTGAACCAATTAGGGACTTAATTGTAGTATATGTGGTTGATCTTTCATAAATATCTAAATTTATTTTTGAATATTAAGGACCTTCATTAAACAAGATTTTTATTGATTAGATCAAACGACCGCAACAGCTGTGCAGTGCATGTTAGACAACATGTCTCGCAAGTCCACCGTTAACATAGACGCCCTGGGCTTCGGTGACCGGCCAGAGTGTCCCACCGACAACGGCGGCATCGGCGCTGTCCTCTCGCACGAACTCAGCCATTTTGCTTGCATGTACCTTTGCTTTCTCCATGGTCCCAAATGCATTTTCTTTTCTTTCATGCACTTCTTAGCTGCCAAGCACAATATTTTAATTACGTTGTTTAATCTGTCCACTTTTCCGACGAACACTTCCGGCAATCTATGAACTAATTTGTTGTACTCTTGGCTTGCTTTAGCCATCTCGAACTCTGCCTGGAAATGCAACTCTATTATTATCCTCACTTCTCCTTTTTTGGAGCTTGAATTATCTATTAAATCCAAAAAAGTATGCTCCCCTGCACGTTATAGAACACACAAATGGTTCACCATGTCAGTTGCTATAATCTCTTTTTAAAAAACTTTCCAACTGTAATATCACCCACGCTAAAATTAAACATCTTATTTATGTGTTTATTTTCACTAGGCCAAACGATTGAGAATTTTGCAAGAAGATGTGGGACTTGTACTTTTGTTTATTACCTGATGGGATATCAGGTGAGCTTCTCCATTTCGTCTTGCAAATGGCACAATTATAACCGGCACTGGAAAGGCGGCCGGAAACTTCTCTCATCAAACAATTCCGGCAGCCATCTGTAACCGGTCTCCCGCACTCACAAATTGTTCCGGCCATTTGTAATTCCTTGATAGTTTCTTTGGTGATACTTCTAATTCTTGATTCCAAGGAAGTTGTCCTGCATAACGTAGCCTGTAGACACCAGATCACAAAAGAACAAAATAAGTAAGGTTGTCTAACATGACAAGTTTCAGAATTGTTTTGGTTTTCCGGCACTCACTTGTAGAAGTTGACGTTGGTTCTCCCAAAAGCTCTTATGCTCTTCAAGACCTTCATTGTTCTCTTTCCCTTCCTCTGGTTCTTCATCTAATTCCTCATTTCTGTCAAAATCTTCATTACTAAGGTCGGCCGGAGACGACCCTTCGCCATCTTCGAGAAATCCAAAAACCATGGCAGATAAACTGGCCGCTAGCTGGTCATTGTGGTCGGAACCGCCGCCACTATACATCAATTTTCTCTGATCAAAAGGGTTTCTAATTCTTGCACTAGGCATGGCTTCCGTTGTTACTTTTCTCTTGTCCTAGGAATGACTTTACGGTGAGGTTTATATACCTACATTTGGACCGACGCAGGACCCAGGAGGCCTAAGACAAACAAAGACCCGCCGCGTTACAACTACAAGTGGTCCATTTTCAACGTCTACGTGGCATGCAATCGTTGGAGATGCACATTAAAACGGTGTTGTTTTTGGATGCGAATAGGCCAGACAGCAAGGATCCACGTCAGTCAGGTTCAATAATTTTGAAGCAGTGACGATTACGGATATACTCGAATATTTTATTTTCCTACACAAATTTCTAATTTGCTCCATCAGATCCAGATCCATAGCATATAATAATAAAATTATGTCCCATTTAAAAATAAAAAGCAGGAAAAAGGAAAGGGTAAAATCGTAAAAGTGGTGTACCCTATCCTGATCTCCTGAATGGCGTGGGACCACCACCACTAAGCGATGCGATCGAATGCTAATGATGTGGAAGTGTGGTGCCACTTCCGACGTTGAGTTTATCCAAAAGACGGGCCTTACTTGTCCCTTACCTAATAAATGTGACTTTTTTTTCTGCTAATTTTATCACCAGAAACAGAATAGTATACTCCTCTTCGCTACAAGGCGCGGCGTCCTGCCAATGATTTTGCATAACTTTGACAAGATTCCTATGAGTGTGTGTGTCATGTAGTGAAAATGAGGACCAAACTGGGGGCAACATCGTCATTTAATTGACGCAATAATTTTGAATGAGTCAATCTTTTAAGGATTGAAATGATGACAGATGGCCAAACCTTCTACTTGTTTATTATAGAACTGGGAGAGGATAGACGTGTGAAGCGCATTCGTTCTTAGCTATTCAAAGAAGCATGATGTGGGATTTGATATTAGCGATCCGGATACTTGTTTACAATGTTTATCATGTGAAATTTGCTCACAATAGGACTCTCTAGGGAGTAAGAGATTGTAATTGTTTTGAGATATATAATTGTTTGCCCCACAGAACTAGATGATAAGCTGCTTAATTTGTTTGTTTTATCTTCAGATGATAAGCTGCTGAAATTTGAGTAAAATTCTAGTTAAGCTCTCTTTATAGCTTTTTTCAAGAGAGTTCTCCTAGGCTCAAACCCCTTTCATTTCTTATTTTTCAAAGGCAGTAAAAGAAAAGAGTATATAATTATTTATTCCCCTACAGGTAGATTCAACTGACGGAGGATCAATAAAGCATAGATTTTTGCGTTAAAAGTTTTAAAAGAAAAATAAAAATAATGGTACTTTTGATGCTAAAGATAAGATGCCATGTTATATCATATCCGGCCTACCCAATACCCAAAATCATCATATCTTTGATCCTAAATCCAACCAACCACTCTCAAGTTTCACCACCCTTAATACGATTATAAAATACTCAACGATAGGTTCCTGCTTCTACAATATTACGTTATTGTTGATGTGTAGCGGGTGGCATCTTTTTCACTTTTTGCTGTCGAGACATCCCCAAACTGTCTTTAAAACAATCCTGACATCTACCAACTTGTTAATTTTTTGCTTCGGGCATTCATTAAACAAAAACAGCGGTAATCAATCCATATACAATAAACGTGTGATTATCCTATCAGGTAGTCCACGTCTTCTGACAAAGACCCGTTTTATCTTTAGCATAGGCAACTTGTTTACTATTATATAACATAATAATAGATAATACCGAATGTGCTGGGACACCGTCGGCCGGAATGCATACACAATTCATTTGTATACCAAACCTCGTGGATAAACATATGGAAGGTATCGTTTCTTTCGCTTCGCTTTCTGGAGAACCCCTTTTTTCTTTTTCATTATGCTACATCATAAACGCAAAATTGTCACAAATATGGGAGAACCAACTCAAAGTTGAGTAGCCATGTTCTCGCCGATTGGAGGGAATATTTGCCATCTTAGAATTATTAGTTCATTTTATATATCTATTCAGAACATTATATAATAAAATGATAAAATGTTAGATATAGCACATTCTATAGAGCATCATCACATAGATTATGTATCGTTTCATATGCAAATAAAACAAAGAATTACATATTTACATCCTTGTTGTAGTTTGTTAAAGAACTTTTGTTATCAACTTTAATTGCAGAGATCTTTTTGTTACCTTCTATACTCTTAATGAAAGAAGAACCACTAATGATAATATACACTCAGATGTTTATACATATAACTACTTTTCGTAGTTATTTTAAGAGTATTGACTATTATACCTTTCATGGGTGTATATGAGATATTATCTCCTATTCACACATGATGGGTTTATTCTTATTAAAAAATAAACTCTAAAATGCTCATACTTATTTAATAACTGGTATGACCAGTGTACAACGAGAGCACATTGCTATATATCTATTAGGAGTATATAACATCTCGATTAATAAATTGATCCTAGAAATTATTAGTCCTTGAGTAGATATTGTAACATCCCGACCCTAATGGGAAGGGTATATGGGTCAATTTGGTCAGGCTAGTAATTTGCATTTCATATTTCT